>CM042886.1:4179276-4264021 GCA_023653495.1 Melastoma candidum
GGTATGCGAAGCACCCCAGGCAAAACATATCGCTCACCGGCTCCATGTTAGGCACAATGGTAAGTCGTTTATGAGTATCACATTACATTTTTCCATTCCATTTTTCAACTTTAACCTATATTTGTGATGTAGATGAAGAATTTTTGCAAGATTAAGCTTCAGTCCGACCAGCCGAACTCGTTTCTCTTGCCGAGGAGTCCATACAGATGATGCGGGAGTATGCACCGGTACGATTGTATGGTCGTACCGGCGGGTTGGAAGATCAACTTACATACGAGTTTATGCCGCCAGGTGGACAATAGATGGAGGAAGATCATCCTCACATGGACGATGCAGAAGAGGAGCATGAAGATGAGGAGGCGCCACGGACATACGAGGACCACGTACTTGACGAGGAGGACCATGAAGTACAGGAAGGCATCCTCATCTCGCAAGTTGCCCATATTGATGCCGATTACAGCACACATTACTTCTATGTTGGGTCCAGTTCAACCCCGGGAGCTCCGATTAAAGGGATGAGAGAATTCGGGTAAGTCCTTTGATGTTCGATTGATTTAAACTCTCGTAACTCAACTAATATACGTTTTTTAGGTACGACCATTCACAACATGGAGAAGGACAGTCTCAAATCACGCAATTGTACTCGGATGATTCATCGGAGCAGCCTCACGTTCCAGAAGATCTCGTCATCAGGCCTTATGTTAGGAGAAAATCGACGAGGTGTAGGGATTTTACTGATGTTTGGAAACGTTTATGGACTATACGTATGATATTCTAAGGTTTTATGTATGATACTATTGTTCTACTTTTATAATATGGATTGTTTCGAAGTTCGAGAGTTTGGTTATTGTGTTGTTGAAACATGGTTTCTAATATAATTCATAAGTGTTTAGTAATGTCTAAGAGGGGGGCGGATTTTCAAAACCCACCACATATATGTTCCAGGAGGGGCGGGTTTTCAAGACCCGTCCCTTGTGTATTCGTCTGGGGCCCCCAACACTTGGAGAATTTCTCCAAATCTTGGAGGGGCGCATTTTGAAACCTCGCCCTCATGCTGGGTTCTATTTTAAAACTCGCCCTTTCCTTTCATACATGGGGTGCGTATTTTATGAAACTGGGACCGTACTTCGTAATTTTTTTTAAACTAACCGTATCTCCGTATAAAACTCCCCGAAATCTTATCTACCTTTTAAAGTTTTGTTTCTACCCAAAATCTTATCATTCACAACCTAATTCAACTATTCACTCGTATCATCATCAATCACATGTAGTTAAAAAAGGACTGATTTAGTAGCCTGAACAATTAGTTTCTCTATTTTCCACCACTAGTACTAGCTTTAGCTTCTTCCCCGAAGCATCGTGTTGTCTCTGCCAACCACCATCAACTGGTAGGGACAGCCAGCTAGCATCATCGATTGGCAGGGGATACCAATTTCCCACTTCTGAAAAAAGATAAACCACACTCGCCTCTTGCTGCAATCCATCCTAATTTTTACTCCATTAACTTTGGGGAGTATTGCTTACTATACGACGACGACGACGAAATTGTTGCTCCGGAACCAGAAATAGGTAAATGAATCATGATCCAACCACTATTACTACAATATGCGGAAATATGAGAAAGTTTTAATATACGATAAGTGTCCCAACTGTTCTTTCCGGGAGATTCTTCCCAGTTTTAGAGCTACATTGTTGCCTAGCTTAGTCGTTTTAATATCTAGATGGAACCAGCAGAAAGCATATGTTTAATTTATTAGTATGCTTATGCTTGAGGATGATTATGTGTCCTACATAGCTTAGAATTCTCATGATCCCGTATGAACTGCATTTTTTTCAGTTCACTGGAAACTAAAACGAGCAAAGTATTGTAGGAGAGGGTTCAAAACCGTCGCGGCGATGTAGGGAGTTGGCCAGGTGATGATGATGGTTGTAAGTAGTACGATGGCATGTGCGGACGTGAAAGCGGGTGGTTCATGCATGCATGAATTGTAAAAGGGGGCAACACCGAAGGCGATGGTCGATCCAACATGACTGGATTTTAAAGTGGCGGTACAGCCGACATTGTGGCGAATCTCGGTTGATAGTAGGGCTAGCACGATCACACCATATTTATTGATGATGCAGATCCGGTGAAAATCGAACTCCGTGATCGTTTGCCAAATATTCTACGCGTTTGGTAGTCAATACGTGTCATTGAATAATGGATGAAACGAAATATGAGGATGGATGTTAAAGATTCACCCCCCAAGTCTAAAACATCGATACTAACTCCATGTTCAGAGTAGTTTATAAGTTTTAACGCGACTTGATTTTCTGCAACAGCGGATAGTAAAAAAAAAAAAAAATACAAATTGGTAATCAACATCGGTTTTCTTTAGTTGACCACAGAGTGGGACGAAATTCGATTTGTTTTTGTTTGAATTGTATATGAAAATGCGATTATTCAATTATGAAATCGACAATTTTATTTAGTTACGTAAAAAAGGGTGTCTTTTACCACAAGCCGGGTTAGTATTCCCATTTTGTCTACCAGATTCTTTCTAATTAATTATTATTTTTTATGTGGGGGCGTATGGAAATCCTAATCTCGGTCTCAAAAGCTTTTCATGGGAATTTTTCCACTCACAAATGCAGATGAAATTATTTACTCGTCTGTTTAATAAAAATTCATTCGTGAAGTTGTCTTTTCATTTTTTTTTATAAGAATTTTTCCAACTTTCTCTCCTTTCTTTATGATCTGTATTCTGAGTAAATTAGAAATTAAGATTCTATTTTACAAATTCTTTTCTAAACTAACCTTTAATTTGGTACAAGCTATATTAAAACGGACCTTTTATTAATTACTGCCATCCAAAACAACTATTGAGGGCACGAATGAATCAGACATGGCAACATACTTTTAAAGACAGAGACACGATACCCGAATCAAAGCCGACACACGTCCAAGACACCACGAACTACACAGCATGGTTAAAGTTTTAAGCCCGTCGCTTATACGGTTTCGGCAGGATCCAAGAGATTCCGAAGGCAGCAAAATAAAATTCTGCTAGGGAGCCTCCTGCGCAGACTGCCTCCCCATTTGCCTGAAGACATCCTCTCAACCTAAGACGAGTTAGACGGGGGAAGGGAAAGAAGGGAAACTACTTCTTCGTGTCCTGAAGAAGACCCTTCCCTCCGCTAACCTCCAGATCGTGCCTGCAGCAAAACCCCGAAGCTCAAAGTTAGTTACTAGGAGACGAGGACGAGACGATCAGGCGCAGGACCAATCAAAGGACGCATAAAACAACACGAAACTCAACTGGAACACAAAGTCTGGAATGTCCAAGTGGTCACGAGGGATGTATCTGAACAGTTGCAACAGCCGGTCTGTATATATTACTTTACTCCACACCTGGAATTCGTCGCCATCAGAGATGGCGCTGCATTGAGCGAGAACCCAAGGGAAAGGATCTGAATCAGAACAGAGATTGCTTGCTTACCATATTGTCGACTAGCAGCCTAAGGGCGAGAACTGCGGCCTTCAGATGGAGACTGGGGTGAAGTATGTACAGCGCCTACTCATAGAGAAAAGGGGAAAGCATCTCAGTTGAGGCTAGAGAAGGTTAATCAACCGGAGAACAATCGCAGGATCACATACCTGCAGGTTACGCCGATGTTTCTGACCAAGGATCTGTTGTATCCTCTGTATCCATCCAATATCAGGCAAGCTGTTCATCCGATGCAAACAATTGTAATCTCAAATAAGCTTAGTTAAGCTAGTCATATCCATTGATTTCGGTTCTACTTACAGTGGCAATGATGCAGAGGAGTGGATGTAAACTATAGAATAAGGTTTGTGCATCAGGGGCTCGAACTCCTGAAACCCAGATATTTGAGAAATCAAGTTTTTGTGTCCAGGAAGGTCAAGACTAAGAACATGGTGCAACATTCGACTGGCCACAGGTCTTAAGTCTGTGTAGGCATAATAACCTTTACTACATAGAGAATGAATCGTTCCAATTCGAGGCATCGTAGGAGGATGTGTGCTCCCACAATCACCATAACAGGGTGTCCCTCATTGTCTACTCCACCTCGATATCTGTGGTTTGAACAAAAAGATAATTCGTCATATCCCGCTTCAACAACCCATGACAAATTCCATCTTGGTTAGGTTAGCCAAAACAGGTTCAGGATGAAAAGAACTTCCGACAGAACTTCAAAATTGGTTTTTCCCTAACAACAATGTCAGAGCTCAGCTCAAGGTTGAGGATCTGCTGGACTTTGAAAGATAGGGCAATGTGAACATTTATTAGGATAGCCGGAACAGCTTGCGAAACTTTCACGTATCATCCGAACTCGAGAACATAAACCCCGATGGAATTTGAAAGGTGCGGGTTAGATAGCAGGACTAGCACTCAGAAATTATTTTTTAATGCTATAAAAGGATAAGAAAAGGAGATACGAAGCAATACTCACACAACTTTCATATCTGCAATATCGGACAAATTGATGGATAAGGCTTTTGAGAGATAGCTGGAATGCAGTGTATACTCTTCAGTAGGAGTTAGGCGAGGACCTCCAAAATCACCAAACCCAAGAAATTTTGCACAATTCCATCCACTACGCGCTCGAGCAGTTTTATCCCACTGCTCCTTTGTTCTCTCATCTGGATCTTTAATTAATGACATGAAAGCTGGATCCAACAATGAACCCAAATATGAAGAAGTCCTGTCAAGAAGACAATAGCCAGTAAAAACACTTCACAATTTGTATTAGAACAGCAATTTTTGCCAGAGAAATCACAGCTAAACCTACCGAAAATAGCACAAGACAAGTTTATCTGATTTTACACACAATAGAAGCAATATTAGAAACACTTGGTTTAATACAAGTCACTTCAGGGCTAAGCTTATCGTGTTATCGTTGATTGGGGAGCAGTAAAATCGGATTTCATGTGCACATCAAGAATAAGAACTAACAGGAGATGTTGGGAAGGAATAGAAATGCAGTTGTTGACCAAAAACTTTGGACTCAAAGTATGTCAAACAAGTACAATCCTCCTCATGTTATGAAAATTTAATTAAATTCCGAAAACAGAAAAGAGCAAAGTTCTGCTTTCATGGGGTTCTGTTCCAATTGGTACAAATGAAAAAACTTTTGAAGGCTTCAGAACTTTAGTCACCCAAAAACAGTTCCAAAAGAAGCCCATATGTATACTTTTCACACGTCAGCCGGACAAACATATTTTCAATTTGACCAATTATGATTTCAAATTTAGAGGACTGAACGAATCCACCAACCTTCTAACTAAACCCACGTTCTCAGCGATTGGAATATCAACTTTCTCTTGAGGAAGCTCTGGAGTGACCTTCTTTGGCAAAGGCTTTATTCTTATTTTACGTTCATCTATCACTGTCTCGCCATTCTCATCCCATGTATCAAAAGGAAGCTTTGACATTGATAATAGTTCCTCTTGTTCATCTCGAGGAAAGTATAATGGCAGCAATCTACGAAACAGCGTAGACAGAAGAACGTGAAGCATATGAAAGCAAACCTAAAGAGAAGGCAAAAGGGAGATGACCAAGCTAAGAACACATTAATTTATCAAGTCTGCTTAACCATTTTCATGTAAAAAGATAAGCAATCACCTTTTGTAAATCTCGGTATCCAATGACGACGAAGTACAAAAGACTATTGCGGTAACAGCATCCTTCTGCTTCTCAAGAAATCGGCGCACAGTTCCTGAGAAAATAATGGCAGTGACTTATGCTGCAGAACAATGAAGCAAACAAGAATGGACATCAATGATAAGACAGGAAACAATTAGAGAAAAAAAATGGTACTATCTCTTCTCCATTGAATGTACGCTGGCTCTAAAGCGCCAAGTTCGATTTATAACAATAATAACACCTTTGCTGGTATTAGAATACTTTCTATAACTTCAACGGCTGCTAAGATAGAATTATTAAGAACATCCTGACAGTATGACTGTCATTCAGACATGAAATATATCTCACGTATGGCAACATGTGCTGCGGCTTCCCGAGGGTAACTCTTTCCCTCCGTGTACAAGCAGCCCATTGCTATGCTGCAACCGTTCAATTCCAGAAAAGATAACTTCCAAATTAGACTAGCTTGGAGAAACTAAAATTTGAACTCCCGGAAAAATATAAAACATAACAGAGACTCCTTTAGACCAACCTCTGGAGTTCATTTTCAATCAACACCTCAAGGCAAGACCGGTAGCAATGACTCAAAGCATTTTCTGCCGCAGTATGATACTTTGCTGCATACTTTGGGCCAACAGTGTGGATCACCCTCCTAAAAAACGTGTAAAACAAATGATGAATCGCTGACCTTATCTGGATATTTGACAATTTTAAAGGTTATCAGCAATGAATAAATTCATTAATTTGGAGTAATGCCTTATTTCGTTTTCAGAAGGAAGTTTCAAATTACTCTAGGGCCATGCAAAAAACAAACACAAACCTTGCAGGAAGATTATATGCACTCGTAATTTTTGCTGTTCCTGTTCGACACCCACCCTATGCTCCAATAGAGATCCAAATAATGTCAGCGGAAAGTGTGACATTGTGGGACTATGAAATCAGCCAAGTGATCTTCTTACAAGCATAGCACATTCTTCAGCCAGACCTGGCCCAGCAGCAGCATGCAAACCTGGACTTCCATGCTTGTCATCCATACTCTAAGAGAAGCCATAAACTAAACTACTTCAAAAAGGCATAAGGGATAACGACTTATTTCATTATGAGTACTACAGTAATAACCCCTCATCATTTTCTTTATGAACAAGAGCTAGTAACGCCGCTAATGGTGAAGCTACCAAGGAGGCCGTACCACATTGCGGATAGTACAAGCTTGCCATGTTATGCAAGATCAGTTAAAATAGGCTTTCCGCGTTTTGGAAAAACAAGAACAACTGATAAGTGCGAGAAGCCACTAACCTCATTTGTGGAGTTCACAACAGCATCCACGGCAAGATTCCACGGTTCTCCCTTCCACATATATATCCTAGAATTGATATCTTGGTCTACCGGAAACCTTGAAATCATCCCATTGGCACCGTTTATTGACCCTCCACGGGATGCCAAAGGATCTGCGAAGTATGGATTGGAAAACAAAGCATCCCCATCCTCATTCCCAGGCAAAGGCCCAAACTCGGTGTCTATCCACCTGGGAACTTTATCGAGTCCCAATCCACGTTTCCCATTCTCGGACAGAAAACCATTGGCTGGCACCTTTATGGCTTCAGTTTGGGTCATTGTGAAAGGCTAACCTCTTCACAAGAAGGAAAATCACCTCCAATGCCAATCAATTAGCCGGATCACAGCATCCCAACAGCAGAATCAAACCCAATACGAGTGCCCCATCTCCCTGGCAAATGAAAACAATCAAAAGATATATTGCAAATCGAACAATCAAAATATGTCAACTCAAGCACCCCACTAATCCAGTTTTGGGCCCCGCAGGCACTTGGAACCTGTTGTGCTTATGATCGTAGAAACTACTCCACAAACAGGAAAAGAATCGAAACAAAGCAGCAATCCGGGCACGATCCGTCCCACGAAAGACGACGAATTTGACAACAATCTCGGGCAACGCCGCGCATTACAACTCATCGCACGAAAGAAATCTAACCCATTTCCAGAAATGACGAAAATTCTCTTGAAAGCAACGGGGAGGGGGATGAGGACAAAAACCAAGTATAAACAAACGAAGGAAACGACAGGGGCAGAAGGGGATCACATGTGAAACGACCGAGAGGGGAAACGGGGAAAGAAAGGATCTGAACTCCGGGGATCCCTCCTCTCCTTTTCCTTTCCTTCCTGCCTGCCTTCCCAAACGCTAGTTACAGGAATCTTAGGGGGGTGGGACAACCTGGAACTGGGAGGGATTGTCGGGAAAGGGAAGGGACGATCAGCTGTCTAATTATCGGTTTTGGGAGGGAGGGAAGGATCAAACAACAATTAACCTCCTCGCCTCACCATTGGATTGACAGAACGCCCCCCCCCCCCCCCCCCCCCCCCCCCCCCCCCCCACCATATTTAGAGACAACTGTGACGTACCGTCACGCTAACGGGGGCTTCCTTCCATCGTGTATTTTAAGGTTTCTGTCTTAAATCTGAAACTATCCAAGAATGAAGACTTCTAACCTTTCTACTTGTATTACCGGCGTAAATGGCTGTTTAGACGGTTTGCCTCCATTAATACCATCAATTTCTCAAATAAATAACTTCCACAAAACATGCAAAGGGTTGCGTCGCAATTAACAGAAAGGAGAGAGCATGTCATGTCCCTTTTAGTGTTTTCTTCTTTTCTTGGTAGAAAGGGAAAATAGACTAGCATTTCCCTTTTTATTGTTGATAGGAGCTTTTCGCTTCCCGATTGCTTCTACAGATAAGAAGAATATTATGTTTGGTGTTTTTTTTTTCTATTTTCTTGTTCTAAGAATTTCTCGCTCCTTCAGCTCTATGGGTGAAAACGAACCGAGCTGATCACGAGTCGCTCGCGAGCTAGCTCAGTCAAAACTTGGTTCGAACTCAATTTTGACCGAGTTCGAGCCGAACTCGAGCCGGCTCGTTAATGAAACGAGTCGAGCTCGACTCGAAATAATGACAGCTTGAAGACTTGCGAGCCTAATATTATATAATAAATTTTAATAATTTATTAATAAAAAATTAATAAAACTACCTTAAAAACTTTTTCCTTCGCTCCCCACTCACGTAGTATAAGCAAACCAAAAAACCCGTCGTCTCCCATAGGAAGAAGATGATAGGGTTCTGATCGTATTCATCTCCTCTCTTCGCTCTCCCGCTTCTTCTGGCGTGACGATCTCCTCTCTTCTTTAGGTAAGCGAAAAATAATCGGCCTTTTCGTACTCTGTGTCTCGCGAGGGTCGGCCGGAGCGAGCGTAAAAAAGTACCGGAGAGGAGCTGGCCGAATCTTATGCCCGCGGGTAAGCGACGGATAGACGTGAAGGCGCCATAGTCAAAGTACGCTCCCCATCCCCTTACCCTCTCTGCCTTTCCCTACCTCACCCCCGTATGTGATCGAGTGTTGCCGCAATGTCACACTTTATTCGTGCTTCTCTGTTCATTCCCTGCTGGCTGGGAACCTTGTTTCATCTAGGCAAAGTCCCCCTCTTCTCCTCTTCCTTAGCGCTTCGTGTATGTTGTAGCTTCGCTTCTTTTTTGTTTCTTCGTTTTTTGCATCAGTCTTTGTAGTTATCGTTCGATGGTGAAATCAAAATGTTCGGGTCACCATGGTTTTGGCGGATTCCCGAGGGGTTTCGTAGAGATGGCGGATTTGAGGCCCATCGTTTGGATTGATGGAGGATGATTGTATTCTCGTTCTTCTTTTTGATTAACTTGGACGATTGTTGGAAGCGCGGTGGTCTTGATTGTAGTCGTTGTTCTTGATTGGTTGGCAGCACCTTCCTTCGATTATTTGGCTTGAGGCATGGCGTTTGATTTGATCGACGAAGTAGGAGAAAGAGTTCCTTTCGATCGATTGAGGTTGGACGATCTTCCCCCTTCTTCATTTGATTGTCTTGGTTTAGTTGTTGGAGTCGGCGTTCGACCTGTGCAAGTGAGATCGATGATGCGTTGGGGAGGCCTTTGGATTGAGAAGGATTATTATTGTCTTAATTTATTATGTATGTTTTCAAGCCAACAGAGCCGTGTTCGAGTTAACTTTATATTTTGAAAACGAGCTCGAGCTTTCGAGCCAAGCTTAGCCATTCGAGCTGAGCTCGAGCTCTCCATAATTGGACCGAGCCGAGTTCGAGCTCCAATTATTTGAGCTCGATCAAGTTCGAGCTGAGCTCGAGCCTGGGGGTACTCGGCTCGTTTTCACCCCTATTCAACTCTATTGTTATTTCTAATTTTAATTTTGTTTTGTTTCGGTGTGGGAACTAGTGTATAAAAACCTACTATATTTTCATCTCTTTACATCATCAATATATTTAGAGCCTGAAGTTCCAACTCGAGAGAGGTTAGGATTCGTCATATCACAGATGGTTTTTAGTAGTGTTATGGGGCGGGGTAGAGGTGTGTGTTCAACCATAGTAAACAGAGTTTACTAAAATGCGATCTATCACGATTAATTTAAGTGTTGCAAACGATTGAAATGTTTAGAGGCCCACAGGGAGATTTTGTTCAGGGGCTTAAATTATGTAGATATTATTGCAAGTTAAGATTGAGGAGTAATTTGTAGTTGAAGGTCTTCAACCATTTTCAGTGAAATTAGAACGGTAGATAATATGGGAAGAGGCAGATTGGAAGAGAGATTGTTTCGTACTCAAGATTTCAACGGTAACCAAAATTAAGATTGAATTTGTTAACTTACATAGAAAGATGCATGTTAATGTCTATATAGAAAGCTACTTATTGAGAAGTTTAAGTTGGAGGGCACAGTCATCATTAGCGGAAGAAAGTTGAAGAATAATGTTGTACTAGCAAATTTCGCTATCTAATTATTATATGGAGTTGTTTGAAGAGTATCATACATTTTGAGGAAATTGCTTTCGGTATATGAATAAGTTTAACAATGTGAATGTTTGAGTTGAGTTGAAATAAAAAATGGACAAACTACATCTTGTTATCTGGTATGTCTGAATAGATCAATCAAAGATGAGACGGGCGTGATTCATATATTTAACATTGAGGATACTTACCAGTATGTATTGATGGCTAAGTAAAGCATTTTATGTCAGGGGGATAAATACCATCATATGATAAATCATAAGGTAGTTTTTGTATTAACTAGCCACATCAAATTGATAAACAATCATCTTATAAAAGTAATAAAAGGAAAGTATGAAGTATTTTCAATGTAATAAGCAAGGCATAACTCGTGTGCATGCGCACATAAGAGAGTGGACTTACCTAAGGCACAAGAAGAATTATCGAAAAGAAACTTGTTGATGATGAGGATAAGGAAGTTGATATTTATCTAGTCCAATTGAAAGTGCTTATCATCATGAGAGTTATGATATCGGCTAAAATAGAAAGTGAAAATTGGCAGCATAACATATTCAAGGTTTGTGCGTTTTGTGAGAGTAAAGTTTGTGAATTATAATTGATGTATTCAAAAAGGTTAAATTGTCGATAAAGAAAACACAAACCCTTTAAAAAGCATGTTGTTTAAAAATGATAATACGATATCGATGACGTCTCGTAGCAAATTTGATATGGGTTCTAACTTAGATGGATGCTAGTCATATTCTTCTTTATTAACATTGGCTTTATGATCATGTTATGGATCATCGCATGAAGCTGGACACTTATTCTTTCTCCAAGCAAAGTTAGAATTATATCTGCATCATCTCCAAAGCAAAACTACAGAGTTTGTCACAACTTGAAGCACTGTTAGTGGATTTCTTTGTACTAAAAATTTTGAGGATAAGAGTAAGAAATTGAGTTATGTATAGCATAATAGAGGACCACAATCAATTTGTCAATGTCCAATAATTTCTACCTCTAAGTTAAGGGATATTGTTATTAGGCAAAATATCGAATTTTGGCCTCAATTATCGGGCTATTTTCATCTGCGGCCACAACTTTATTTATTTTTTATTTATGGCCATAACTATGACATTGATTTTGTTTATGGCCTCGACGTAACGCCGTTGGTGGATCTTACCTACGTGGACTAACGGCTGAACTCGTGGCAACAAACGTGGCCATCCTGTCTTTTAGAAAAAAGACAAAATATCGGATTTTGGCCCCAATTATCGGGCTATTTTCATCTGCGACCCCGACTTTATGGCCATAACTATATCTTTATTTTAGAATTGCCACGCAGGATGGCCACGTTCGCACACTCCTTCAGCTGTTAGTCCACGTAGGCAACGACGTTACGACGCGGCCACAAAATAAAACGAAGTCATAGTTATGGCCATAAATAAAAAAAAACAAAGTTGTGGACACATATGAAAATGTGCCGATAATTGGGGCCAAATTCCGATATTTTGCCTTGTTATTATAATTTATGTTGGCCAGAGAAAAATTAATACATGAATACTACATTTGAGAAATATTCAACATGTCATTAGTTTAATCTTTGATGTCCCTTTACCAAATTTTATAGCTTATTGGATGCCCCAAAAAAGCGAGTTGAGATGTTGAGCAAGTGGAAGAGTTTGTACTAAATGAAAAGATTTATGAGAATAAAAACTTGTATATTTTGTCTAGCTTTACTCATGTCAAATAAGAATGAATATTGAACGGCATGTATGGATAATCACATTTCAAAAGATAACCATCAAATACGTTTTTCAAATTCCACATTTAGAATAGATGCTTGGTTAATTGGTTGGCGCAAAAATATTTTTTTCGAAATCAATTAGGAAGTTGCGACAGGTACCAAAGTGTTTTCTGAATTCGAGTTAAGAAGTAATGATCACTAATGAAATTAAGGGCTCGCAATGAGTGGAAATCATTATATAAGACATCAAATGGACTCAATGTGTAGATGGTAATGCCTTTGGAGCTTTCTAATGCACTTAACATATTTATGTGTCTCTTAATATGTGTACTTACGCTTTTCTTGAAGACTATTGTCCCAATTTACTTTTTCAATATTATAATTATAACAAGATAAAAAGAAGATATTTTTTTATAATTAAGAGGTTTTTAGGATTGTTCAAATGGTTTTACCCGACTCAGATTCAGAACATTCCCTTAAAGTCATTGCAAGACCCGGCGACCCACAATGACAAGGTATGTCATGCCCGTCATGGTTAGAGATTGGCAGGTACCTTCGGGTGCGACTAATGAAATTCGAATTGGGATCTCCAGGTAAATCCTGTGTGCCCTTACCATTGTGATGTCCTCATGGGGATGAAGAAGTTAATTTTATTCATAGATGACAAGACTTAATATTCATTATCGGAAAAAAGGTTTACTTCGACTTGAACAAGAAGTCATGTCGTTTGGTTTAGTATTTAATGATGAAGTTTTAACTCTATTGACACGTCAACTCAATTTTGAGCACATTCGGATTTCTCTCATGGGAGTATGAAATTGGGCTTGGAATAAGAAGTACGTTGGGCTGCCTAAATGAAGTTATCTTGAATAAGGACGGTGGACGAGTCACCACCTCTTTTGTGGACTTATGAAGATCCGTCGATTGAATGGAATATTCGTTTCCCTTTCTCAAATTATCTTCGAATGATCGGTAGAAAAATATCTTTTATATAGATAACCAACTCCTATGTAAAGAAGGCCTTGTAATTGCTGGTGTATCGGACAGACACTGCTTATATACTAGCCGGGCAGACACTGCTCGCCTGATATGGGACTCTTCAACCACATATCGTAGCCATCATGCTTCGCGGCCCAACGTCCACACAGGCCAGCTACCACTCTGGGCATGTTGTGATGGTACCACTGTTGATATATTGTCTGCCCGAGCCGCATATTACCACTCCTAGAGAAAATGACACAAGCTACTCAAGGATCCAAGCTGCTCGAATATATAAGTTGCTCGAAGGCGTGAGCTGGTTGAGGACGTAAACCGTTCGAGGTCATAAGCTAGTCGAGAGTTCGGGCAGATCGATTGAAGAGACATGATCTTGAATACACACCACGAAGAAGACCGCCTTGATGATTCGACGGTGTAGATCCTTTTGAAGTTTTCAATTTGAGGGGCGCAAATACAAGGGTATTTTGATAAATCAACTCCTTTTTATTGTTATAATCATCGTAATTTAAAAAACTACCCCATAGTTTTCTTCATACCCAAGGAGCGTTAAGAAAGGAAAGATTTTCAAATGAAACTTATAACAAATTGAAATTGAGGAAGTTTGGACCTCGAAAAGTGTTGAAAAACATAAGCTCTAAAGCTACGTGATAGAGGTTCCTCCGGAGCTACAAATCATTATAGAATTTAATGAATTTGATTTTATTATTTTGCGGGAGTTGAGTAAGATTTTTAATCTAACATCAAATCAAAGAGCTTCTTCCAATGGTCGCAGTGAATGTCACTTAAGGTGTTATAGATATCAATGGGGTTAAGTCAAGAAGTAGAAATTAATATTCAAAATTTCTGATGGAATTATATAGAAAACTTGGGATAGAAAATACTTTGATAATTCAAAATGCATTGTTAACGTTAACATAGAGAGAATACATATCTTTGCGGAGGAGATGATAGATTTTGATGCAAGAGCATTGTTCTTTTTTGAATTAAAACAATTTAATTAAGTTTACAATCTTTAATATCTTTTCTACTATTAACAAAAGCGTTGTGCGAACAATGAATGATATTTTGTTTTTCTTTTTTCCCATTTTTAAGAATTTCTATTATGTTACTATCCGATTTTTTGGCACTGTTTGTGTGAAACCTCCTACTTACATCTCACTAAGCCAACAACCACAATGATGGGTGACAATATCAATAACTTGATTGCGGCAGGCAGTGTGCTCGATAAGACCATAAAATGGAGCTACCAATCCAGAGTGCATAACTAATAGGCAACTCAGTAACCAATAACAAGGTAATCGTCGTACAAAATTTGCATCCACATCCCCATGAGTAAACCGACACTTTATCTGATTATAAAGAAATCTGTTTCCATATCTCAAACCTGACATAATTATTTCAATGTAATTGCATGATTAGTCAAAGTTCACTCGGAAACTCTTGCTCAACAAATCAAATTGGAAGCAAAAATGAAAAATGTAAATGGAGCTTTCCAACTATGAGTGCTTCAGTACAACATCCGGATTGTGAAGATCAGTACAGGTAAAAAGGTCAGAAAGGAAAACCGAACATGCAGCTACTCTATTAATAAACTTGGGAAAACCCGGAGAGATTTCATCACAGGCTACTACGTCATTACCCTTCGATCATGGCTTTTGCTGCATCTATAAGGGCTGGTCTGAAGTCATCAGACGCTCTACCAAGCACCGTGTATCCCTCCTTGTCTTCTATGCCTACATCTGCTCCGTGCCTTATCAAGAGTAAGGCCACCTAAGGAAAACACCGCTAAGCCAAGGTTAAACTCGGAAACAAGATGTGCGTTCATAAAGCAACAACTGCACGAGCGGGGCATTTGTTTCCAAAGAAATGTGTCATTGCGTCCGCTCATGGAGAATTTAAATGAGGATTGCGAATCCCAAGTCCTAAACAATTACCGCCCACTACCATCCACACATTTTTGCAACTGACCTCCTTGTTCTGGCATATTACTGCAGCCATTAGAGGGGTTTGGCCAGATTTATCTACTGGATCAATCTCAGCTCCTTCCTCAATTAGCAGCTCACATACTTCTGACTTCCCTGTGCTGGCTGCCCGGTGCAGGGGAGTAGTACCCAACTGAAAAATCAACAACTGTCATGTCATTGCTCATATACGGAAACTCAAAACCATAATGAACCTTGAGGGGTTTGCTAAAGCAATATATGATAAAGGGGACTTGTCTTGTGATGAAGAAAAATTTTGATGACAAAAATAGAGTTATGGGATTAAATAACAAAGTAGTGTGAGGAACAAGCCTTGTCTTTCAAATCAATCATTGCCCCATGAGCAACCAAAGTTTCAGCTACTTTGGACCATCCTTTGCTGGCAGCATAGTGAAGAGCAGTCCTTCCGGCATCATTTTTCAAGTTAACGTCAGCTCCTGCACACAAAAACACATAGAGACACAATTCATTGTGTAAATCAAGATCCTTCTCTACTCACCAATTTTTACGTGCAAACCTCATAATATATCACGATACATGCAGTAACAATCAGTGTTGTTAAGGTGCTTCAGGTGACCCTAGGCGCCAAGGTGAGGCGGGGCGAGGCCCTCGCACCCTATACAAGCCCGGGCAGGTGCCATCAATAAGGCGCTGCCGGGCAAGTGCTTGGTCATGGGCTCTGGGGCGCCTGGGTGCTATAAGGCGCTATTTAGGGTGTCTCAGACCTAATAAACCTCCCCAGCGCCAGTGAAGTCTCACCTTCCCTAGGTCTTTAGGGAAACGTTGCGAGACAGATTGTAGAGGAAAGATATAGATTGAAATGGGATGCGGGATGTGGGATGTCAGCTAAAACAGATTGAATTGGGATTGCAGACAACTCATGAAAGTATTTTTGTGGTGTATGATTCACAAAAATAGTGGTATGTTCACAGGAGCCTTAAAACAATAAGGCGAGCGCCACACGCCTTGGGTGGGGAGACGTCGCCTTAGGGGCACCTTAGCGCCTTAACAACACTGATAGAAATATTGGGATGTATGCAATACAATAATACCAGGGAAATATGAAGGGACTCATGCACATTGGAAATAATGCTTATATGTGTATGCATCAGAGGTTCCCGATATCTTACAATCAGGACAGGGAAATTGCTACAAAAACAGATGTCCATAAGCATCAACGAAAGAGCCACATCAAACCACTCATCCCAGCAGCATAAAAAAAGAAAGCGTGATCACTAAGTAAAAGAAGATGCCTTTGTTTAGTAGAATCTCCAAGATCTGCATGTTCCCAATGCTAGACACAGAATGAATGGGCGCCCAGCCCTCTTCATCTTTGCTGTTAATCACACTAGTCGACTGGTCAGCATCTGCCAATATACTCAAGATCTGACAGAAAACGGATGGCGGACGGTCACACGCGACATCACCCATCACAATAAGGAGAGAAACATACACCAGCACCACAACCAAGATCTAACGGAATCCAGTCTTGCGAACGTCTTGACATAGTCCAAAATAAGAGCCGTCAATTATGCAAAACAAAGTATGCATCGCAGGAAGTGGAATCAGACACTCAAGTTTGAAGAAATCGACAAAAGGATGGTAACGGAACAATCCACCCAATTCCACTTCAAAGTGAAAGAAAAGGAGATGAAAATCGGTCCGTTCTTTCTCCGCTAATTACATCGGACGAAACAAATCACTTTGAACATTCATAAGCAAATAAGAAACGGCGCTCGCGAACAACAATGAAAAGAGAGAGCAAGGAGGGTGGGAGAGGGGGAGAAGAACAGAAGACCTCAGGTTGCGCGGAGGAGGCGGCGACGTGGAGGAGGGAGCGGCCGTCGTCGTTCCGTAGGGATAGGGCAAGAGCGAGCTGATCGCGAGTTAGGGCGGTGAACACGGAGGAGTGTCCGGCATCGGCGGCAAGGAACAGTTGCTCCCCAGTGAACTGCTGTTCCGGCTTCGGAGCGTCGATCTCCATTTCAGTGAGAAGCCCCTGGCGTTTTAAACCTATTTCATCGTCAAGCTGTTCGATTTCTGAGATCAAGTCTCACAGTAGTAATCGCTGTTAATGTCGACTTAATAATAGGGCAGGGCGTCCATTTTACTTTTTTTATTATCATTATTTTAAAGAGAAAGAAATTCATCGGAGGACTAATTATAATTACATGATTAGGGTTTGATTTATCATAAAAAAAACAGCTGAAATCATAGGTAAAGGGCGATAAGGAAGCTCCCAGTGGAAACATAAAACAGAGAGAGAGAGAGAGAGAGAGAGAGAGAGAGAGAGGACATCTACACCACAAAAGGATCCACGGAATGCAGCAACTGGGGAGCAAACAGTTTCTGGTGAACGGAACATGTAAAACCTTCACTGAGAAGAGGAAAGAGGAAGAGCTTGGAGTTACCAAGATGAGGCCCAACGCATCCCAAAGGGGTGACCTGAAAACACAGGCCCCGCCGGATCACTTCTCCCTTAACTCGGCTACGCCCTGTGCTGTCAGGTCCACTCCTCCGGGATGGCTCAACCGTGCTGATGTGTGTTTCTCTGGGCGAGGTGCATTTGCTGCTTCTTTTATAAGTAGTTGCCCATCGATAGAGAGTGTGACATGATGATGTGCTCATCCTGGAGACATCATGTCGTGGTGCTGCTGCTGCTGCGGAAAATAAAAAAAAAATGAAAAATAAAAAATTACTCAAGTTTGCTCTCGTTGAGAGTCGAACTCAAGACCTCCCGCTTACTAAACGGGTGCTCTAACCAACTGAGCTACGAGAGCTTGCTTGCGCTGATCTCTATAAATAACTTAATCTTTTAAAATTTGTTCTGTTCTACCTTGGGTACACCTGTGGACGAACAACAAAACGAAAATTCAAATGTATGTTCCCCAAAACCTGCCCGCTCTCTATGTCCAAGCGTTTTTGGAAATAAGAGTTGGGGTAGTTCCTTGATTATTGCGTGAATCTGCACGGCAACCGTTCTACCAATGTCCCCAACCAAGTGCTGCAACACTGGACATTCTTATGATCGATTTTTTATAGGATTCCAGTATGGATATGTAGATCTGCGGACGCCACGATTTCTGTGTACACAGTATACTGATTGATTTGCTGGTGCTGCAAGGTTAATGCTTATCAGTTGTATTGTCATGGTAAGCTCCATTACATTGGCTAGGATTCTTCTTTTTCAAAAATCGTAGTGAAGATCACCATATTGATTGCCTTGCGATAGACTCTGTCCGAGATTTACCAAGTAACTTGGCTGGGTCATCGCTGATAAGGCAACGGTATTTCAAGACTTTCGCATGGATTTGATTCATGACAAAGACGGCGTTCATTGGTGGTATGGACTGAGAGTCAGCAACTCTTAATTCTTGCACATATTCAGAGCGAATCTGTGATCTATTTCATTGACCCTATTGTTCTTGAAAGCTGTTGCTCATGTGAACCCACTGCCGGTTTGTGCTTCCGGCATTAAGCTTGCGGATCATCTTCTGATTCAGAGCGTGATCTGCAAATTTAAGCAGACATGGATGGCAGGTTCAGGAAGACTACTCCCTAGAACAGCCCAAATCAAAGCGCCACCGGTACATTCTATCAGGGGGCAGAGGTCACAGATTCATTGCATTCTCTGCACAATCTGGTGAGCAGCACGTGTATAGTCATACTGTATATTCTCTGAACAAGTTGTAGGATTATATAGTTTTCACCAAAAATTATCTTTTGGTAGCATAGGAGTTCAACAATCTGACTCTTCAAGTTGGGTTGAATGAGACTGATCGATAAACATCATCTCGTTGTTTAACATGTTTGAATAAATCCATTGGAGGATGCTCATTCGTATATATTGATGGCTGATAAAAACGTTGTGTTTTATGGGGTAAGAAAAACATCATATGACGTAACAAAACTAGAATATCTTGATGAGATAATTGAACTACATTGTACTCTAATGTATTATTCACAAACTTGGGATTATCTATCTCGTCTTCCTTCTGTCCGGTCCTTTTGGAGAATCTCCGTCAGGCTTAAGCGGAAGTCAAAAACTTTTTGAACCAACCAACAGAGTCCTTGGGGTATCTCTTGAGCTTATCTTTGTAATCCACGAAGTATAGTCCAAACCTCGACGTGTATCCGGCTTCCCACTCCCAATTGTCCAGCAATGACCACGCAAAGTACCCCTTGACGTTGCACCCGTCGTCCCTGTGATCCGGAACAAAGGTCGGCAGGTCATTTGGTTAGATAGTAAGTCGGTCAGCCTGTCAGTTTGTTACGCACGTAATGGAGGCGAGGAGGTTCGTGAGGTAATCGTTGTGGTACTTGATCCTCTTCTCATCCTTGAGTGCGTGCTTGAGTGGGATCAAGGAATCATTCGGGTCGTCCATTCCTGTCAAGGATGAGAACAGACTTAATGGATTTTGATGAAGGCAGGTGATGGAGGGGGAGGGGGAAAGAAACGGGAGGAAGGTACCGTTCTCGGTGATGATGACGGGAGGGTTTCCGTATTTTGTTCTGATGTAGTTCATCAAGCTTCTCATTCCTGAAGGAACTATGTACAACCAGAACGAGTTTGCCTGAGACCGTTTCGCAAGGTTAAGCATGACATGTCCAGCTTATCGTGATTCTAGGAAAAGCTCAAATTGAAGGAGTTAATTACCTTGTCACCTATTGCGGTGAGTCCCTTGAAGGCTGGAAAACAGCAATGTTATGAGAAGCGACCTAAGATAACATGAAACGTAAGCTGGTAGTCAGATGGAAGCACGCTTACGCGAGGTGACAGTGCCAGGGTCGGCCTGAGTGTTGTGAAACAAATCTTCATTGATGTTGGTAGAGTTCTTATACGCATAATAAGTTGTGTAGTGATTGATGCCGACGAAATCCAGGGAGTTCTTCAGGAGAGCAGTCTCGGACTTCGAGAACTTGGGGAGTCGGCCACCAACCCTACTCACCATCGAACTTGGGTAGGTTCCAAAAATCAGCGGTTCGATGAACCTATGTTTGCCATCATCAACTAATTTTAGGATCATAAAAAATAACCGTTCATTGAACTTGAAGTGGGTCTATGCAGCTCACCAGCCTAATTGGAAATCTTGGGCTCTCTGGGCTGCTTCGATGTCATCAGTTGAGTTCGTTCCTGGTTCGAACCAGACCACATCGAATGCTAACCCGACTTTGCCTTCTTGTGTTTTCTGATCCCAAGAAAGCAAAAATTTCCATCAGTGGTAATTCACGTATCAAAAGGCGAGGAATGTGAGGTTGTTATTTACCTTATACTTCTTGCGGTAGATATCAGCAACAGTGGCATGAGAGAGGAGCACGTTGTGCGCGAATATGTAAGGCTCAGTAGACGAGTTCCCGGCCTTGCAGAAAATGTGGTCTAGAGTCGAACATCGTCCTGGGGCCTGAATGCCGATGTCGTATCCTTGGATGGCCACCGTGTGTGGCTCGTTGAAGGTGATCCAGTGCTTCACCCGGTCTCCAAACTCCCGGAAACACGTCTCAGCATAATCCGCAAAGTCCTTTCTGTCACATCCATGGAACAGCACCAAACAGCATTAGTCATCTTGAGACCCAACTAAAGAGGAGGGAAAAGGGCTCTTACATGATTCTCCGGTCGAGCCATCCCACGTACTTATCTTCCAGGGCTTGAGGCAAGTCCCAATGAAATAATGTAATGTATGGCTCGATCCCTTGGGCGAGCAACGCATTGATGAGCTTGTTGTAGTGGTCGACACCAGCCCGGTTGATCTCCCCACTACCATCTGGTGACTTGAGGAAGTTAATACAAATACGTAAAGTTTGATGAAAGCGGATACATGGGAAGAGAGATGGGCATACTGGGGAAAATGCGAGACCAAGCGATGGAGAACCTGTAGGCATCCATTCCCATGTCCGTCATGAGGTGGACGTCGTCAACATACCGGTGGTATTGATCAACGGCAACATCAGCATTGCTGAAGTCGAGGATCTTGCCGAATCTGTGGGAGAAGGTGTCCCAGACAGTTGCTCCTCTATTGCCTTCTTTTACGGCTCCTTCGTACTATTCTCGTTTAGAAAGAAAGAAATTTTCACTCTTTTTTTTTTAAAATGAGTACTTCTATGGACAAAACAGTAACAATCTTTAGTTTAACTAATCGATTGAGATTCGAATTGGTAGCATGAGCAAGACGATGTTTTTGTCAGTTTAAGTCACAAATTTAGTTATAAAATATTAAAGTTATATACACACATACATATGTCTACTGTTTGCCCACTCCTAATAGAGAAAGGCTTTTGCACGCCATGTCTTCGACAGCCGAATCACAACACCCCCTTCTTATCCGTGGAACCAGATTTGTTACTTCACCCCGAGCTCACTACGAACACAACTTGTGACCCATCCCACGATATCGACCGAACATAGCAACTAAGACACAAACCTAAAAAGAGAGAGAGAGAGATAAGAAAAGGATGCAAAAGCTGGTAGTTTTTCCGATCCTAAATTCTTGCTTTCTTCATCCGCCACCTATATTCTAACAGAACAAACGTCACTTTTTGTGCTCGTCTACCTTCACTCTCTTCAAACAAAACAATCGAATGCCTTGATATTCAGAATACTTCTCGATTAACCCAATAGGAAATCATGGGGGTGGTCGACATATATGAAAAAATCTTTACTGCTACGAGGGATGTAAGGCCTCACCGGACACAAAAGAACAGAGCAAATCGTTAGCATAAACGGGCGTGATGTTGGGGGAGAACATACCTGGAAAGCGGAGGAAGCAGTGCCGAAGGTGAAACCCTTGGGAAAACTTGCCCTGCTGATCTCTGCGTGGCAGCCTTGATCCACAATAAGGGTCAGGAAGGCGGTGGATACGATCAACATGGCATGAATGGAAAAACGCTTGTGGCGCATAGTGTGTCGTAACTAGTCCGGAAAGCTCGGCAGAGGGAGGGGTGGAGATAGGAATCAAATCTTATTGATTAAAGTCGAATTGGATACTGAGAACATGCACAAGTATTTCTTTAAAGAGATTTAAGTTTTACAAATAAAATTTAATTCATAAAAAACTTTACGAATTCCCTTGTTGGGGTGAAGCACACAAGAAGCAAGTTGTCATTTTTGGATGTTCCCCAAATTCAACGATCCAAAAGTACAAACTGTCTCATAAAAAATCACGATTCCAATCACAAACTTATGAAAAATTAGGGGCTTCGAGATCAACGTGGTTACAAGGGATGTATTAAGTTTGAGTCGGGCTTCCCAATAACCTCTTATTTATTAAAAGAAAAAAAGACAGGACTCTCAGTTATTAAATCACTTGTCGGCGTTTGTCTTTGATGTGTTTTATTCCCATCACATTGAGATATGGGTTTTCCTAAAAGGGAACATATTTTCTCACTCACCTCCCCTACACGACGCCGCATTGGAGCTAATGGTCAAATATAGAAAGAGAAAAGGAAGTGGCTGTGCTCATACAAACGAACAGAAAGTTGTAAGACCAGTGCCCAAACTCTGAAAAAGTTGGGAGAGTTACCTCTTTGAATATGATCAAGGGGACTCTTTCAAGTATCATAAGCTTAGTGGAATTGTTATTCTGCGAAAAATAGAATATAGTATGAAGAGTAACATGCATGTCACTATTTCATAATGGCAATTTATTCAAGTGTAATAACCATTACTTGATCAAGCATTCCTAATTTACAATTCAACATCTACTTGGCACTCTTGCATGAATCAATCACGAATCATAAAAGAAAACAAGAAAACGCAGCATCCTTATACCACTCAATATATATTTCCTTATTCAAGAATAACTATCCGACAAACTAAACTTACTGCTAGTCCAGTATATAGAACATTGCCAATCAACCCGTAATGGAATGGCCACTGGGTCAACTTCTCTAGAGGATTATCTTTGTTTCAGTTCCTAATCCTAAGCTGACTATAAAGCAACAGGAAAGACAATGTTCAAACACAAAACAAAAACCAAGTGTAAGGGTCCTTTCTTAGTTTCTTCAACCAGTGACTAATACAAAAGAGTAGGTCCACAAACCATTGAGGGGGTTCCACCTCACATCAAAATCCTCCAAAAAGTCTCAATAAATGAGACATCCCCGTGCCTTGCTCTCCCGGAGTGCCGTCTATTTCCTTCCCCGGCTGAGCCTCTGCAGGTGATAATTGATACTTTGAAAACCATTTCTGTTCTTCCCATTCTGCAAATCAATCACAGGCCATGAATTATCTACTTCAGAAGGTTGCTTGCTTCGCTAAGCATTAGGAATCCACCAGTTACAACAGCCAAACCTGAGCATTCATGCAAGTACTCAAGAGCTCCTTTTGCCGCGTGCAGCTTCCGTTGTCATTCTGACAGACAGCCAAGCAGTTGAGAAACGATATCATCTCCTTCATGCATGGCTTCTGAAGGGAGCCAAACCTCTTGGAGTTTATGTAAAGAGCACCTGCTTTGCGTCCCATTCCTATAGGCATAAAATTAAACCAAGAGACAATAAGCTAAGGATTCAAAAACTCATAATTCAGCAATCGGGTCATGGAATAAGGTGCCAGGCTCTGTCTCGCTGGGGTCAAAAAACAGACTCTAGCTTGACTTTCGAACAAAAAAATTAGTTGTATATGACACACCTAGCAAGCTCTGCTAGCCAAATATTGGTCTAATGGACATCACTCAACAGAAAGTCCAAAACATGATTAGCCAGAATGACCAAAAGCTTGTATACCTGGCTACTTCACTCCAATTACAGTAAAACAAAATAAACTAGTCCAATCAATATGCTCATCATCACACCCAGTCCAAAGTCCAAGCATCGAGCACACTACACCCAAGATTAACACATAAACATGAAATCATAACTCATGGACATAAACCGTCTGAAAGAACTACAGATGCCCAATTTGTTTCATTACTTCAATAGAGCAATGTCTCAGAGTACAAATCCCTTATAACAGATCCCCGCTAACATCATCCAATCAACGTTTCACAGCAATTACACAAAGCATGAGCAATTTTTAAAATCAAATGGGACCAGCTAGCTCGGTGCAAACCAGGGTAAGGCGATTTGATCGGACGGGTGGTAAATCACGCGGAGTCCTTAATCCCCACAGACACGAAAGCCTATCTCGATATCATCAGTTTCAGTATCGCGAATCCTCCCCCAATTTCCAACGGACAGAGTTCCCACCGGCGAATTCGATACGTAGGTCGTACGTCGGTTCTGATTTCTAGGGCAAACAAAATATGGGGACACGCAACAAAATCCGTAAGGAGGGAGCTGAATGTGGCGGGATAAAGAAAATACATGGGAGCCGTCCGAGAATCGGAAGGAACGGAATCGGACGGCATACCTCGACGATTCTTAGCTTATCCGATCTCCTTCGCGAGGCCGGCTCCGTCGTCTCGCGCGTCTTAACTCGGACCCGACTCAATGTACTGGTTGGGCCTACTCTCGGCCCAATCGATCCGCGAGCCCATCCGGCCCGAATCCGGCGTCTCACCGAAATTCCAAATCCTCTCGACTCTCATCAACTTTGCCCAAACCCACCCAAAGGAGTAGGTGCAAGGATCATTTCGGGGAACGTAATCTATAACCGATAGTAACTACATTTAGATACATCTTAAGAATTTGGCATGTATAATGTACATGTATTATATGATTCGGACACTGTTTTTATATTCCGATGAAAATCATTTCGCAATAAGAATTTTCAATAGTTTGATCATATGTTTACAAAGATTTATAATTGAAATTGAAATTTACTAGTCAGGTAACATTTCCTTTGTACATTTGTCCTCATTATCTTTTGTTTCTAACAAAATATTTTTGACAAAAAAATATGTTTATGACCTCAATTTATTGTCGAAGTTCTGTTTTATCAACTTCTTCCTTTTCTATTCAATTTTGTCACTAACATTGGATTTTGTATTTATTTGACCCAACATGAACGGAGTTGGGCAAACTACATACGTGCATTTCGCGGAGGCCGGCGTAGTTCCTACACGGGTGATCATATTTAGAAAAAAAAAAAACTAATTACAGAAAGAAACTCAAACTTAAATCTTGAGCGACAGGCAAGAAGGGAGGCGGGAAATCATGCGCTAGGTGTTGGCATCACTGGACGAGGCTGTATGAGGAGGATTCTTACAAGGTATAGTAGTATTTTCCTTGAAAGCAACATCGTTAGCACGTGGGCGAAGTATAAAGACTTGATGAGTACATTGCTTAATAGTATCTCCTATTTTGGGACATTGTCTACATTTGAGTTTTAGGTAGGTTGTATTTGAAATAGGTTAATTTAGCTGTTGTTATTGTTACTTGCATATTAATATGACGAAGATTAATTTAAACATGTATATATTGATGGGAGGATATGTTTTCTCGGGTAAATTTCGGTGGTGGTGGTGGTAGTAGGGTAATTTAAATACGGTGGAGTTTATTGTAACATAATAGGATATTTCACTTTGGTTGCTCTAGATAAGGATTCTGAGTTTAGTAGGGTGCAACAAAAGTAGTATGATTATCCGGTACATAGATCGTCCATGGTGAAGGAAATTTTACGATATCAAAGTAGTGAAAACAATAAAGAATGTGAAGATGATGGGAAGGTGAACATATATTGTGAAGGTGAGGAAATGAGTGCAAGTGATTTTGATATAATTTTAGTGATTCTGATCCTAATCCTTCGGAGGGAGATCCCGATGAGGTGACATAGGGACGACTCTAGAAAGAAGAGATCGATCATAAAGGGGGTGGGAAGAAAGGTTGTTTCTGAGTTGAAGGGAAGGGAAAACAGTGTTACTCATTCAAGATTGATTAGTGAATGTGAATTTACAGAGAAAGAAACATGTGGGAGCTCTTTCTTAGATAGAAAAGCCAGAAGGAAAGGTAGGAGGGAGTAAATGACTCAATACCAGATGAATCAACGCCTAATGGATAACACCTGAAATAAAAGATGTTTCAAGGGTGGCTTCGTTGACCGACAGATATAAAAACACCATAGTGATCAATAGAATTAGGATAAACTCGGATGCATGCATAGATGCAGAAACAATATTGTGATACGACACGATGACGAGGGGCAATACGAAGGATACATATACATCACTACGGGTTTTGTGCTTAACTCAGTCCACGCTTAGAATCCTCTAAATAAAGTTGAATAACAATCCATTCACTTATGAAAAGATTGAATCTTTACTATTGAAAAATCTGAATATGGAGCTCTCTATGATTAAGCAATCTCATGAGTCGACTGGTTGAGCAGGATTGTTAATCGAACTACGACAATTTGTTCGGTAAACGCCTTATATGAACAATTTGCATTTCTTTCACAGAAAAAATCAGATGGAATCGATAAAGCTCTTGATGATCCATATTGAATTTTTGAAATGCTTTATAAGCTTAATCTATTTGAAAGGAATAAATTATAGATACTCGTTCTTCGTATAGATAATTGTTCGATTATGGGAACTGAATGAGTCTTCAGAAATAAACTCGATGAATCGGGTGTTACTGCGAGTATCAAAGCCCGACTTGTTGTCAGAAAATAATTGTAAAAGGAGAGCATAGACTTTAAAGAGAATTTGCTCTTATAGTACGTCTGGAAGCAATTAGGTTACTGTTAACTTATGTTTGCTATAACAACATTAAATTGCATCAAATTGTACAAAACAATTTGAACGGTAAATATAAAAGATTAGTTTGTTGCAGAATTTAGTAAATTAATTGTCATATGTGTTTACAGACTCAACGAAAGTGACAAAGTCGTGTATTATGGTTGGAAATGCTCTAATCAAAATTGACGTCCATGAAGGACAACATAAGGTTGCAAATAAGCCTAAAATGCAAGTGAAGTGTGAAGAAGTATAGGCACAAACTGAGAAAATAGTTACTCGATAAGAGTCTCGAGTAATTGATAATATGATTTTAGAAGAATCACATATAGATAATAATTAAGAGATTTTGCATATCATGTGGCTTATAATATTATGAATGAAAATGGGGATGTTAAATAAACGCATGCCGAAGAATGTAAAAGAAGAAATGGTAGGACAAAAACTCGTTGAATTTATATATAGATGTTTGTGCACAAATGAGGTGAAGAAAAATGAGATTGGCATTCATAAAGACACGATTTGCTACCAAGTGAGTCTTTGAAAGATTTGATATTGAATGAGTAGATAAATTATGATGAATACAATGACTTTAAAATGATAAGTTTGACAATTAATGTAATATTATAAAATATGATTGATGATATAATTGAATCTTATTGGTGTTTGGAAAATAAGAAAATACTCGATGGATTTAAACTGCGAGAAGCATTTAAATTGCTAGAAACATATGATAAAAGCCATCATATATTTTATTAAATGATGAATATCTCTACATGAATTGAAATAATTTTAAACGCATGCAAGATAAACGTGTTAATGAAAATTTATCGAGAAATAAATAAATATGAAAAGATGAAAGTTATTGAAAATTTCGATTATTAAAAGTATACGAATTTTTCAAAATTTTGAAATAAATTTTGTAAAATGTATAAGCTCAACTTCGTATAGTAAAAAAAAATTCCTAAAATGTAAGCTCTTCCCATTTATTGAAGTTCGAGCAGGGGATCCCCATAATTTCTTTTCTTTGTTCTCAATCTCACACCCCCACGTGCACGTCTCTCAAAACCCTTTTATTTTGACTTAACGCGGGGGGGAGTCAGATCGTTAAGTAGATATACCACATGCGTAACAATGTATGACACGCGTCCCCCCACATGACTTTCTTTCTTTTAAAGCATCATCATCCATGGGTTCAAATGATTTTACTAATGTTTTCTTTTTTCGATTTTTGTAACCAGGGGGACTGCTTTGGAGACCATGAAGTTCATTGGTATTAATTACCAAAACCCATTGGGGTCTCCACTGAATGTATCTCTCTGGTCAAAATGTTAGAAGTAATATTAATGCAAAAAATTAGTAGTAGGGAAGAGGAAGACAGGAGTCGTAAAAGGGTATATTATATGTCACAACTTTAAAAATAATGGAATGGTGGCCTCGTACTCTTTTGGACAATTTTGGTCAAAGTTTCTTGAGACAAGTGCCTATCCCCTGTATTATTGTTTCATTTTGTGGCTTCTTCTTTTTTTAGAGGAAAAAAAAACACAAAATGGGCAACTTAAAATCACACACCTCCTCCTGACTTATGGACAAAGGGCCAAAAGCAAGAAACAAGAAGCCACTGTGGATCAAAACAGGGAAGAGCAAGAGACGAACAGGGAAGGGCAATCAATCCAGACAGAGAGAGAGAAGAGATTCTTGGTAAAGCAAAATGGGCAATGACGATGGAGGCAAGCTTGCAGATGCAGATGCAGAAGCAGTAACCGACATTAAAAACCCAACTGCACCCTCCACATGGGGTTTCCCGGTTCAGTGACCGTTTGAGACCAACAACACTCCCTCCTCCTCCCGATGTCCCAGATTCCTTCCCCCCCCAACAAAAAAATATACAGCAGCATCAACTACATTTACATTTAATTTGAACCACTGTACTAATCCAGAATTTCCTTCTTTATTTTTAATGATTCTGATTTGTCCTTTGTGTACCAACCCAGTTTTTTCTTGTTTTGTTTATACAGGGACATCTCATCTCATCTCCACCCGCACCCACACCCCCACCCCCCATCCCATATGTTAGTTAGATGAATAAAATTATATAGAGGTAGTAGTTTTAGGTGGAGTAAACCCACCATCCAATGCAAAAACTTCATTGAGAAAAAAGAGAGTGAGGAAAAAGGGGGGGTATTGCACCACATCATTGGGGAAAGAGAGCTGTGATTAACTTGGACCCCTGACCCTCCCCACCTTACTTAAACAACCTCCATACCCTCCAAAAGGATTCTTCTTCCATTTGTTTCCCAGCGTTGTTAAGATTAGATCCATCCAAATGGTTCTCCTGCAGCTTCCAATCCTCCTCCTCCTCCTCCTGGCCTTCTTCACCACTCCATCGTGTATACCACCCTTTTCCCCCTTTGCTTTTCCCCTGTTTCTTCTTCCTCCCTTTCTTTAACATGGTCGTGGGTGTTCCCATCATCCGCAGGCGCCGTTTACTGTGTATGCAAGGATGGGATGAGCAACCAGGCTATGCAGAATGACATCGACTACGCTTGCGGCTCCGGGGCCGACTGCGGCGGCATCCTCCAGTCGGGTTCTTGTTACCAGCCCAACACTATCAAGGATCACTGCAACTATGCGGTCAACAGCTACTTCCAGAGGAAAGGCCAGGTCCCCGGGAGCTGCGACTTCTCCGGGACAGCCACCACTTCCAGCGTCCCGCCCACGAGTACGCTAACCGTAGATCCTTACAGGGGTTTTTCTTGGGCACTACAAAACAATGCACATGTTGGGATGATGATGATGATTTCGTTTTGTCCGGTCCATGTGTTTCTTATGTGCAGATCAAGTCGCCGGATGCGTTTATCAAGCTAGTCCCAGGTGAGTACATATCAACTGGCTGATGTTTCTTTATCCCCACCTTGACGAAGTTGGTAGAGAAAATGGAAGGGCAAGAACTGAGAAAAAGAAAAAGAAAAAACCTCTCTGTCTTCTGCAACCACTGCAAGTTTTGTTTGTGAATTTGGGGGGGGGGGGGGGGATGAATGATTGACACGTTGCTGCTTGTTTGAATTGTTCCTAAAGATGTTGATGTTTATCTCATTCGTACATTTCCTCTTTCTTTCGCTTACCTTTCTTCTTGGGATAGAGTTGAAGCTTCTGGCCCTGTTATTGGATCAATCTACTCCCTACTCTTCTTCAAAATAAAAATTTTAATCTTTTTGCATTATGTTAATGAAATAATGCTGAGTCATTATTGCTTACTCTCTTCTTGTGTTATGGCAGTTCCACTCCCACCCTAACCCCAACGATTCCCACCACCACCGGCACAACCCCGACCACCACCACCGGCACCATCCCGACAACAGGCAGCACCACCCCGACAACTGTTTTCACGCCGGGGCTTGGCCCCACAGGCGGGACGGGCATCAACGACAGCGGGGCGTTAGCTGTGACTTTAGGGTGGGGCGGCAGCGGATTACTCGGGTTTTTGCTTCTCCTGACGTTGTAATAAAATCTCCAAACTCCCCGCTCCCCCAACCCCTTTAGGCTTAAGTTTAAAAGCTCTGTTTTACCGGAAAACTTGAAATTAATTAATGGCTTTCTCTCTGTGTGATTTTTTTTTTTTGGGGGGGGGGGGGGGGGGGGGGGCGGTGGGGGGTTTAGATATAGGCGTAGAGGAGTGTCGGACACGGTGGAAGCTTTTTAAAACATTTTTACGTTTTTATTTTTGAAAATCGGAGTTATAAAGTTTGAATTTTTTTTTTAGTAAAATTAAATTTTATAAGTCTACTTTTAAGGCTTTATTTCCGAATTTTCAAAATTATTATCATATTTCATGGGTTTTTTTCCTGGTCCTCCGATGTCACTACGATTGGGTTGTAACCTAAATAACAATTAAGAAAATAATAAAAACTTTTTCCAACTAATCGATCAAGCTTCTGATCAATAAAAGGTAAAGGAAAATGATCTTTGAAGGTGTAAGCATTTAGTTTGCGATAATCCATGCAAACTCTCAAATCGGTGACTGGCTGCATTGGGACTAGCTCGTTCTTTTCGTTCTCCATCACTATGCCACCTTTCTTTGGAACGCACTGTACTAGACTCACCCACGAACTATCTGAGGTGGGGTATATGATTCCTGTATCCAATCACTTTATTATTTCTTTACTTACCACCTCTTTCATATTCGGGTTGAGCCTCCTCTGTTGCTCGATTGAAGCTTTCTTGTTGTCTTCAAGCCTGATTTTGTGAATGCATTTTGTTGGGCTAATTCCCTTAATGTCTGCAATGCTCCATCCTAGAGCTGTTTTATGTTCTCGAAGCACTTGCAATAGCTCTCTTCCTGTTTGTTAGATAATGCAGCCGAAATAATAACCAGAAGAGTACTAGATGAACCTAAGAATAAATACCTCAGGTGCTCCAGTAGAGGTTTAAGTTCTAACTTCGACGGCTCTTCTATTGATGATTTTGCTGCAGAGATGGGGCGCTTCAATGGTGCAGCCCGTGGCGTATGATGCAAATATGTCGCTTGCTCTGCCTCAAATTCATCACTCTCTGATTCAGCAACTTCTAGTGCATCCTCTTGTGGCCACTCTTCAATCGTTGCAGCCACATGTGTTTCAAACAAGTCTCCATACAAGATTTCATCATTCACGTCCACAAAGATGCATTCATCAATATCGTTAGGCATACACATGGCATTACAGATGTTAAAAGTTACCTCATGATCATGGACACGCATGGTAAGCTCGCCCTTCTGTATGTCAATCAGAGTTCTTCTTGTGGCTAAGAAAGGTCTTCCCAATATGATCGGAATTTCTCGATCTTCTTCATAATCTAGAATGACGAAGTCAGCTAGGAAAATAAACTTATCGACCTTTACCAACACATTTTCAATTACACCCTTTGGATAAGTGAAAGATCAATCAGCTAGTTGCAAAGTCAAGGATGTCGGTTTTACCTTCCCGATGTTCAACTTCTCAAAGACGAAAAGTGACATTAAATTGATGTTTGCAACTAAATCACAGAGGGCATAACATGAAACTTTGTAGACACCCCAAATCGAATTTTCAATTTTTTTTTTAATCTTTAATCTTTGGTTTTAAAAGAAATAATTTTAGAACTTTCGTAATTTTCAATTAAATTCATGTTACATGGTTAAATGATCAATTTCAAATTGAGAATTAGTTACATGAAACTAATTTCTTTATTTTAAAAAAAAATGGTTAAAATTACATTTTAACGTATTTTTTTCATTTAGATCAAGCTCATTCATTTTAATTTGAAGTCCAAGCACGTGTACATGGACTTAGGTTCTTAATTATAAGGTGAAAATGACTAAAATCTAATAAGACCCCATTAAAATAATTAATCATATAAAAATAACGAATTTTTTTTTAATCCCTTCAAAATTTGTTGAAATTAAACATTTCATTATCATTTAACAAAATTTTCATTCTAATTTATAACAACTCATTTTAACTAATTAATAACAAACAACCTTTTCAATTTTTTTTTTAATCTTTAATCTTTGGTTTTAAAAGAAATAATTTTAGAACTTTCGTAATTTTCAATTAAATTCATGTTACATGGTTAAATGATCAATTTCAAATTGAGAATTAGTTACATGAAACTAATTTCTTTATTTTAAAAAAAAATGGTTAAAATTACATTTTAACGTATTTTTTTCATTTAGATCAAGCTCATTCATTTTAATTTGAAGTCCAAGCACGTGTACATGGACTTAGGTTCTTAATTATAAGGTGAAAATGACTAAAATCTAATAAGACCCCATTAAAATAATTAATCATATAAAAATAACGAATTTTTTTTTAATCCCTTCAAAATTTGTTGAAATTAAACATTTCATTATCATTTAACAAAATTTTCATTCTAATTTATAACAACTCATTTTAACTAATTAATAACAAACAACCTTTTCAATTTTTTTTTTAATCTTTAATCTTTGGTTTTAAAAGAAATAATTTTAGAACTTTCGTAATTTTCAATTAAATTCATGTTACATGGTTAAATGATCAATTTCAAATTGAGAATTAGTTACATGAAACTAATTTCTTTATTTTAAAAAAAATGGTTAAAATTACATTTTAACGTATTTTTTTCATTTAGATCAAGCTCATTCATTTTAATTTGAAGTCCATGCACGTGTACATGGACTTAGGTTCTTAATTATAAGGTGAAAATGACTAAAATCTAATAAGACCCCATTAAAATAATTAATCATATAAAAATAACGAATTTTTTTTTTAATCCCTTCAAAATTTGTTGAAATTAAACATTTCATTATCATTTAACAAAATTTTCATTCTAATTTATAACAACTCATTTTAACTAATTAATCACAAACAACCTATTTTAACAAACTAACAACCTAACAACTTTTTTTTACCTACCCCAACGCACTCTAATTATGCCACATATAAAAAGAAAATTTTTTTTGGGGAGCGGGGGAGTAACAAAAACAGAAACAGAACAAAAACAGAATCAGTTGCAACAATTTTCTTTTGGGGGATCGTTCCTCCTCTCCCAGCTCTGAGTCTCCCCCCTTCAACTCCGCTTCTTCCCCTCATCCACCAGCGGACGTCCTGCAGTCCCTCCTCCCACTCGTCTTCCCTCGTGGACCTGCCTTCTCCGGTCAAGGTAAGCAGAAACCCTGCGGAAACCCCCCTGGAGCCAACTCCAACATCTTCGCCAAGGTCGGCCGCAGTCCCGCGGGAATCCTCTGGTGCAAACTCCAGCATCGTCGCCAAGGTCGGCCGCAACTCCGCGAGAATTCCTTGGTGCAAACTCCAGCATAGTCGCCAAGGTCGGCCGCAACCACGCGGGAATCCCCTGGTGCAAACTCCAGCATCGTCGCCAAGGTCGGCCGCAAGAGGATGCAACTCGTCTGGAAGTGTGTCCCTCATCCGTTGGTTTCTCGTAAGCTACACCTCCCTGTCCAGACTAATGAGTGAATGCAAACAAAGAAGACATAATCAGGAATAAACCTCCATAGTCAAGGCAAGAGAGGCGAGTTCCACATCTTTCTGCAATTCCTTTATGAATCTAAACTCCTGCATCTATTATTATTATTTTTATCTGCTTTACTGGAGTTACTTCACTACTTTATGCAATTCCATGCGTTTCTTGTTGCAATTGCTACAAATTTCGATTTTGCTGGTTCATGTTTCACGCTATGAATCCTATCAGTTTTCGATCCCATACAGTTTGGTTGCTGGTCTGTACATGATTGTTGTCTTACTGGTTTATTTTCGTTGCTAGTTCGTCTGATATGGTTTTTGATTTAGCATGAATTTCTAGTCTAACCGAGATCGTGCATAACTGTTACACCTTTGTCATTATCGATTTTTTGTTGTTGTTTTGTTCAAGGTCAATCAGTTTACGAGGTTCTTGTTATCATGTTTCAGCCCAGGCGCTAGTTTGTTCTGATCTGTTACTCACAACACGTGACTAATCTTTATTGTATTTTGATTCGTGGTTAACTAAGAATTCTCTCTAATGTCTTGTGATCTGTCTTGCAATGTTACTGTCCTGTTTTAACTTGCTTTAATAATTGTGTTAATTCCCTTTTTAGCCAAAGATTTGATAAAAAAGGGTAATCAAATTACATCTGCAGAATTAGAAAACGTGGTTCATATTGTTTGGGTGAAAGTGGATCCCCATATGTGTTATGCCTATTAGTTTTGCTTCGGTTCATATATATATATATTACTACTGCATTGCTCGTTCATTTTTCGTTTCTTCTGTTGGCATGAAAACTCGATGATGGAATTATACTTGATAAAGCACAAGTAGGAATCGGGAATGCGTATGCATAAAAACGCTGTCACAACGAGTATGAATAAGAATTTTGAACTCTCCTAGAAGTCTCCGGCACCCGGGAAACAAGATTCCCGCAACGGTGAGCAATCTCACCCTTTCTTTTTGTACTAATTTCGCTTTACTTGCATGAAAGTAACGCCGTCGTCGTTGTCCTTCTCTTCTTTATCTTGTCCTCTTTCTATTCTGGACATTTTTGGATACGACCGAGCAACCTTGGATCGAAATGGAGCACGTTCACTCTCGGCTGCAAAACAGGACAGCTCAACGGAGGTACGTACTTTCGTTTGTATCTTGAGTTTGAAATGTCGGATTGAGCTGAAATCTGTGGCATTAGATCCGTATCTTCCGTAGCTTTGTTTTGAGTATAAGAACACGTGATTTCATGCTCGGAGCTGAAAGTTACGCTTCATTCTTCGTGGTTATCCAAATCTGCCGCATGTGTGCTTGTTTGCTTTATATTTGATTGAACGTTCTTTCGTGTTGGTTTTTACTTGCCAATGATTCATTTGATTGATTTTTATTACATTGAAGTTTAGGGAGTGTCATCTACTTCACATTTCGATCGTTTATATTTCATTTTTATACGTGTTCTCATATGAGCTTACAATTCACATTCGTAAATTGATTTTTTGGAATAATTTGCCTATGACATGGTTATTTCAAAATAGGGTCATTACTTAGCTTATGAAAACATGATTTCATCTGCTAATCCGTGTATACTTTTCTTATCATTTTTCACATGTGAAAATCGACCCGTATCGATTCGGTTAACGCCTGGGATGCGTTCACGGTCAAATGGTGCAAATCACCCACGTACATTATTCGTCCATGTTCGAGGACTTGACAAGACGATCCTTAGAGACCCATCACATTTGGGAGGATTCTCGAAGACGCGTGTAACAAACCGCGTAGATTTCTCCGCGTGTGTAAAAACCGCGATGATTGAAGACTTTAAAGCGGCCTCGACCGTCAAGTTTAAGGTACATGAGGGAAGGTGCGGGCCTTCCCGAGTTTTCTATTTTTCCACCTGTAACGGGCCGTGGGTCCAAGTGCATAGGCCCACGGTCACCGCCTTCCCCCGCCTACTTTGATCTAAATAATTGTATGTGATTGCGCATGTGATCATCACATATGAATTCGGGTCCAACGCCTGAACCGAGCCTAAGCTCGTAACCCAATGACATGAGTCTGGGCTCAAAGGTCCAGATCGGGTCCAACACCCGTAACGGAAATTTTTAAAAGCATCGCCACCCCTTCTTCACATGTTTGAGTGAGAGAGTGAGTAGTTAGGAATCCCCGAACCCTCTTTGGTTTTTCCGACTTTGTACCATTTTTTAATAAAGTCGGTGGCGACTCCGTTTTTTCTAGCTTACCTAGGTTAAGCGACAAACGAATTTTTACGGAGCCACGAAGGATTACGGTCCTCCTTCTTGTTCTCATTCGGGAACGAACGGGAGGGACGCACAAACTTGAGATCCAATTCGACTTGGGATAATGAACTTACATGGGTCCTTTAATTTCGACGGTAGCTTCTTTTGCAAAATGGCACTACACTCCTCAGCCAGTGCAATAGTTTCATGCTCACCAATTCTTCTCTTTCTTAACAACGCATCCTTCATGAATTTGGCATATTTGGGCATTTGCTCTAAAGCTTCCGCAAAGGGAATATTAATCTCAACTACCTAAAAACATCTAGAAAATTTCTTAATTGTTGCTCGTCAATAGATTTTTAAGCTTTGTGGAAGAGGAATTTTGGGAACGGATGGGGGTGTTGAGGTATGTACCTTTGTGACTATGATGTATACTGGCTGCTTATCAATTTTCTCGCCTCATTCTTCGCTTGTTTTCGGTTGGCAGCATTTCTCACTGGCTTGTTCCTTATCCACCTCCATCTTCTCGAAGGCTTTTATGAAATCACGACCATTGAGAAGGGTGACGGCGTTGCAATGCTCTCTTTTCGGATTTGCCTCGGTGTTGCTCGGTAGAGTTCCGTGTGGCATGCTTGTTATTGAACTTGCAATCTGTCCAATCTGCATTTCCAACTGTTTAATGGACATGGCATGGTCCTTCAGGATCATCTCTTGGCGCTTTTGAACCTCCTCTTGTTGTTTCTGGATTTCCTCCTGACTAGCAAGCAACCGCATTAGTAAATCATCAATGTTAGGTTTATTCTCACCTGTAGGTGGCTGATTTGTGGTCTTAAAACCAGGAGGCTGGTTCATCCTCGGTTGAATTGGTTCCTGTGGGGCTGCATTATTCCTCCATGAGAAGTTTGTTTGATTTCTCCATCCGGGGTTGTAGGTGTTGGTACGGGTTGTTCCTTGGATTGGATCCTACATAATTAATCTCCGGCACTTCTCCCTGGTCCTCATCTATCTGCTATCATAATATATGCTATTAGATATCGGTTTTGTAGTTCGGAGAGCAGCAACTTCCCTGGTGAGTTTCTCAAGCAGGACGTTTATGGATGTCATTGTGTCTAAACGATTTATCCCGGCGACTCCTCTTGTTAATGTTTTCCGCCGTCCATTGTTGACAATTTGCCAAGCCATCGTAGAAACTTTGCACGAGCATCCACTTCAGGATCTCGTGATGCGGACATAGATGTAGCGATTCCTTGAAACGCTCCCAAGCTTCATACATGGACTCAGTTGAATGTTGACGGAAGGTTGTGATCTCATTTCTGATCCTTACAGTTCGGCTAGGTGGAAGGTATTTGGCTAAGAATAGCTTTGAAAGATCCTCCCATGATCGGACTGCCTCTTCCGGCAAAGAATAAAGTCATGATCGAGCCTTATCCTGTAACGAAAACGGAAACAAACTCATCCGGATTGCCTCGGCTGACACTCCTAGAGCTCGTAGCAAACTAGTAGTTGTGATACATGGCGTGACATTGCTTTTTTATCTTGAAGAAGTTATTGATTTCCTACACATCAACGTGTGCCCCTAAAAGGCCGGGTGCTTTTTTTTTTCCGAAATATAGTAAAAAATCCCAAAACTTCTATCTCATAATTGAATTTTTATTTTCATTCCATTCCACTCCAGTACAAAATCCGGAAACCAAACGGGCTGTTAAGACAATGCATGAACATAGTGTTAAGTTCGACGCAGACTTGAACTTAGGGGTAGACCTGAATTACCGACTTTAAACCAATATCAATGGGACTGATCTCATACCTGCTGAATCCGGCGTTGCTGAATAGCTTCGCCCATTCCTTCTCAGTCCTTTCTTTTGCAGAGAAGAGAGCCATCATCGCGATATCGCTGGACAGATGCAAGTTGGTCTTTTCCTTGCTCCCGTTCCCGCTCGTGTCCCCGATCACCACGTCGATTATCAACACCTTCCCTTTCTTGTTCTGCTGCGAAATCGACTCCCTGCATCTCTTCAGTATCTTCAGGCAATCTTCGTCTCCCCAGTCATGGAGTGTCGACTTTTTCCGGCCGGCCGACAGTTTAAAATTTAGATCGTTAGGAAATCTCGACTTGATATTTCGTCAGAAAAAGGAATCATGTAAAAGCGATAGACTCACCTTTAGCACAACCGCATCTGCAGGGGGTACTTCTTGGAACATGTCCCCTGCCACATACTTCATGTTGTTATGACCTTCGAGGCTGCCAATAACATGCGGAAGATCGAGGACGGTGCACTCTATTTCTGGGAATGCATCTGCGATCACCCTAGCCAGGGTTCCTGTCCCTCCACCGACGTCCACCAGGGAATTGATCCCCTCGAAGACCTCCTTCCCTTGCCCGTTGACCAAAATGCTCGACACCAACAATGCATCGCTTGCCATAGCCTTGTTGACCAAATCATTCCACGAGGAGTCACGGGCAGTGCCCTCCCAGAATTCATACCCGAAAGCCATCCCAAAAGCCGTGGACTTATCATTCTGGAGCCACTCAGCAAACTGGTCGCATGGGGTCAAGGCTGAAGGATTCAAGATCATCATCACCCGTGGCTAAATGCTGAACTCGTTATCACTCAGAAGGACTTCTGAAGTACTGTTTAAGGAGTAGGTCGGCTCTCCTCCGCCTTCAGACTGCACGATGTCAAAGAAGCCGCAGTGGATGAGGAAGCGCAAGAGATGGGACAAACCGTGGGATTTCTTTTGGTTGATGAGCGTGGCGTGAACCAGTTCGGAGAGAGTCATGGGGCGGCCTTGCTCGTAGATGAGGTCGGGGATGCGCAACTGGATGGCACACTTGAGCATCGCGGACTTCATGAACCCGAACGTCTGGCTAAGTACCTTATATTGTGCTTGGAGCAGTTCATTCGTACCACGGCGGCCAATGCCTTGGGCTGGAGAACTCAGGTTTGCCTTGTAGTGGGAATGATGTGCGGTTTCCATCAATTTACTTGAGTTGGACTTGCACGAAAATGGGGAATGCATCCCTTATTTATAACGACAAAATTAGTAAAAACATTTTTAAATTTTACTAAAAAGTTCATTTTTTAAGGAAAAAGTCGTCGAAATTAGTTAAAAAAAAATGTAAATTTTACTAATTTTGTACTGTTCAGTTGTATTAAATTTTACTAAATTTTCATTGACTTTACTAAAAATCATTATTTTAGTAAAAACAACGAAAAATTTAGTAAAAAAAGTAGTAAAATTAATTAATTTTTTAAATTAGTAAAGTTTACAACTTTTTTTACTAAATTTTTGTTGACTTTACTAAAATAGTGGTTTTTACTAATTTTTTACTGTTCACTTTTAGTAAAAATTACTACTTTTATTTCGTAAAATATAAATAAAATTAGTAATAGTTTACTAATTTTGGTGTGATATTTACTAAAACACCGTTTGAATTAGTTAAAGTGTTAGTAAAGTTTTATGGGTTTCGTAAATGTTTACTGATTTCTGCATGATTTTACAAATAAATTTGGTAAACATTTACTAAAAAGTCTAGTAATTTTCTAATTCGAACAGTGAAACCCGAACCTATTTACGAACCTAATTTCGATGTGAAATGTCCATTTTCCCCCAACACTGAATTACTAAACATATTACGAAACTTCTTAGTAAATATTTTATGAACGTAATTCCTAATTTTGTGGGTTAGTTTCGTAAGTTTTACTAACTATGACCCCAAGATCCGCATTTAATTGTCTGCACTTTCTGTCTGCAGATTTTAGTCTGCAGTTAGAGTTGTTGCTCCCGTCTACAGTTGTCCTATCACATCGAAATATGTGTCGGGGGCAAATAGTCATATCACATCGAAATTAGGTTCGTAAATAGGTTCGGGTTTCACTGTCGAATTAGTAAATTACTAGACTTTTTAGTAACAGTTTACTAAATTTATCTATAAATTCATGTAGAAATCAGTAAACATTTATGAAACCCGTAAAACTTTACTAACACTTTAACTAACTCAAATAGTGTTTTACTAAATATCACACCAAAATTAGTAAACTATTACTAATTTTAGATATGTTTTACGAAATAAAATGAGTAATTTTTACTAAAAGTGAACATTAAAAATTTAATAAATTTTACTACTTTTTTTTACTAATTATGTCGTACTTTTACTAAAAAAATCACTTTTTTAGTAAAAGGTCGACAAAAGTAGTAAAAAAATTAGTAAATTTTATTACCATTTTTTACTAAATTTTCGTTGACTTTACTAAAATAGTGGTTTTTAGTAAAGTCAACAAAAATTTAGTAAAATTTAATACAATTGAATAGTTCAAAATTAGTAAAATTTATATATTTTTTTTACTAATTTTGACGTCTTTTTACTAAAAAAATGAAATTTTTAGTAAAATTTACTAATTTTTTTACTAATTCTGACGTATTTTTACTAAAAAAGTTGAATTTTTAGTAAAATTTACTAAAATTTCTTAAGCGAAATTAGCAAGCCACGTAGCCTTTACGTGCACGTATCGTTAGCCGCTTCCCTCTTTTAGGTCTTCGTATGTCTCGGTTTCATATCACGAAAAAGAGCAACTCATGAAAAGTTAGAAAAATTTTGACAAACCTAAAATCGTTGTTCAAAACAACGTTACTAAATGATCGCAAAAATAACGATTTAGGCGGATTATTGTTTCTAACTGTTTCCGACTAACAATTAAACGTTAAACGTGTTTCAAAATGGCCTCCCAAGATATTGGAGCCTTGTATGGTAATACAATTCGTTTTTTTTTGAATTTTCGAAATACAGTTTTAGTTTGCAATACACACATAAAGCGTTAATCTCGTAGTGACGGGGTTAGGTTTATGTTTTCTTATGCCTATTATGAATGTGCAATGCAATTTCGGTTATTGCCGCAGGCAAAGTGATCGCTAAATTTGCACACCGCAAGTATACGGATAGCAACAAGTAATATAGAAATGAGTAGAGTTATCGTTCCTACGAGGATAGCAATTAAAATCCTTTAGCATACACAATTGCAATTTTCATGTAGCCAAGCAAATAGAAAAAAATGAGTTTTTAAATCTGAAAATTAAACTAGTAAGAAATAAATATCAAAGCAAAGAATCTGAATTCAATAGACGGAAAAGCCGAGGATCAAGTATCCCCTCCTTGTTTCGTTAAACCCCTTCACTCGTTTATCCCATATTTATACTAATTATGTTTACTAACTGGATTCTTATGTCCCTAAGTGCCTCTCCCGAGTTTACAAAGAGTTATTCTAAACCACCATAAACCTATATCCCTGTAGTGAATTACGAAGGCCAGAACACATTAAGATTCAATCATTTATTGGTTACCTAGAAGCATATCTCCCGATTCTACTTACTAGCCAATTCGCTCCCGCGATATTAACCAATGTTATTTTGTTCATGTTCTCTCCTAAAATTCCTCTCCCGAGTTTAATTTAGGATAACAAATCAATACAATTCGTTGATCAGACAAATTACATGCATTACGATCTAACGAAATAAATAAACATCCAAAGTACGAATTTGTTCTAAAATGAGTTAAGGGAATTCAACTACGCAATTTGGTTCAACATAATCCTAGCAAAGACTGATTAGCCGAGCATCCTTTTCAAGACACAATTCAAAGAAAAGAAAAGCATCCTAAACAATAATCTAACTCCCTTCTTCTCCTTCGTCGAAGTCTTTTTTTAGCCTAAGGAACAAAGCCCTTTTATAGTCCTAAAAAAATAAACCCTAGAGAATCTCTGAAAATCCGGGGTAAAATCTTTTTTTCTCTTTAATTAGTCTCCTCCACGCACGTGACCTTCAAGTCTTTTCCCTTGCACAGAATCTTTGGAGATACGCTGAAATCTTCTTGTTTCCGTTTTTTAATCTGAAATAAACCCAAAATTCGGCAGTATCCAATCTAAAATAACAAGAAATAGTATGCAATAAGCGCGATATTTTACAAATCTAACAAATTCTAGGTATGAAATTGACATAAATGACTATACTTTCATAGAGTTATCACATCCCAAATCCTAAATTTTGCTAGTCTTGAGCAAAGATAAAAATTAACTGACTCTCCTCAGCAAACCCAAGTCACTCAAACGTGGAAACACCTCTCATAACATTCTAAAAAATGGTCGCATCCTTCTCATGCATCTCGATTCCATTCAGTACCTAGCATGCTCAATTAAAAGCTTTAAAATATGCAATCTTCAACCCAGCAGGTTGCACACTCAACATTAACAAGCATACACTCCAATAGCTCATGTCAACCATCATCTAATTCCGGTAAAAGCTCATGTAGCGAGCTCTCAATCAATGACTCCCAGTTCAGTTGAATCAAGGCATTAGGTGATAAGGTACCCCTCGGATCAATCACTCAAACTAACACGGAAGACTCACACCACAAGCACATATTCAGGCATCATCTTTTCACTATTTTATTTTATTTTTACCTGAACATTAGTACTCAGAGCCTTGGCAACCTTATTTTCTTTTCTTTTCGTTTTTTTTCAAACACAATGACCAAAGACTTCGTTTCAAGAGATAATTTAGGCTACTCCACTTGTCACTAGTCACCATGCATTTTAAGGAGATGTAACCTATCGTCGCTAAGCACGCTTCCTACTGGGAGATCCCTTTTTTTAAATTCGAAAAATTTGGCACACTAAGCAAAGAAGTTCATCTTTCCGCACTTTACGAATGCAAACCTTAAGCGCATCATTGAATAAAGATATTCCCTGTTCAAGTTTCTAAGCCTACGCTGAGGAATAATGACCCAAAATAAGACAAAAAAAATTGACCCTAACCTCACCCTCAGTAAATACCACTTCCAAATTTAACAACACTCAATGTCACACGACACCCCCAAGCCTAAACAAAGTAACGTCCTCGACGCGAAAGTGAATAAGTGAGATATACTCAAAAAGAGAGAGATGATATGTGTACTCCCTCAGCTGTAGCATCTGAGTCGCTATCCTCATCGTCCTCATCAAACATTTAGGGTGGAGTTGGTTGCTCGCCAAGATCCGATATATCCACGTTTGGTGCTGCAGTGAGTTGCCGTTGAATTCCTGCAGACCTTTGATGGCATGCAATTGAATATTTCATGAATTCATCCATCCTCATCCAGTTATCCCGGGCATTGGAAGTGCTGGCAGACAGAATAGCAGCGACTTGGTGGCGACGACGGCTGCTTCGTGATTTTGGGTGCGTGAGCACTTCCCTGAAAAAGAGAAATAAATGGATTAGGGTAAGAAGGAACAATTTCCTGAGGTGTTTTTAATTATAATTAATTAATTATTTTTTTTTTCAAATTTTGGTGCAGCTGCACAAGATATCCGTGCAGCTGCATAAAGTTTCGGTGCATTTGAGATCGTCATGGTGCAGCTGCACGATATTTCTGTGCAGCTGCACGAAGTTTGTATGCTGTTGTGCTCTCGACGGTGCAACTGCACGAAATTTTGATGCTTTTCACCCCTAAACATGACAATTGAAGACATTAAATTGAAATAGTAATCAAAATGAAAGTAATTAGACCTACGAAAACGAAAAAAAATAAGAAAGAACTTGGGTTGCCTCCCAAGAAGCGCTTGGTTTTACGTCCTCGGCTTGACGTTCTCAAGTAATCATGCTTCGCTCATCAACAATGTCGTCTGACCTTGATCGACACTTCCTCCCAAATAATGTTTCACTCTACTTGCATTTACTTTGAACTTACCTTGATCCTTCAACCTCTCCAATTCAAGAGCTCTATACGGAAACACTTGGTTAATCTTGAACGGCCCTGACCAACGAGATTTCAATTTGCCAGGAAACAATTTAAACATGAGTTAAAAAGTAAAACGAGCTGGCCTGGTTTGAACTGTCGATCTTTGATGCGTTGGTCATGCTATTTCTTCGTTTTGTCTTTATAGATCTTGGAATTCTCATATGCATCCAGCTGAAATTCTTCAAGTTCATCGAATTGAAGTAATCGTTGTTTACTTGCAATTTCAAGATCAAGATTAAGCTTCTGGATTGCCCAAAACGCTTTGTGCTCTAGCTCAACAGGTAAGTGACAAGCTTTCCCGTAATCCAATTTGTACAGTGAGGTCCCAATTGGTGTCTTGTAAGCTGTCTTATAAGCCCATAAAGCATCATCCAATTTGCGCGACCCGACTTGGGCTAACCGTCGTTTCCAAGATTCTTTTGATTTCTCTGTTGGATACCTCAACTTGGCCACTCGTTTGAGGATGATAGGCCAATGCTACCTTGTGATTCATGCCATATTTCTTCATTAGGGCATAGAATTTGACATTGCAGAAGTGTGAACTTCCATCACTTATTATTGCACGCGGTGTCCCGAATCGTATGAATATCTGCTTTAGAAACTTTAAAACTCCACTAGCATCGTTAGTAGGCAAAACAATAGCTTCTACCCATTTAGACACGTAATCCACAGCTACAAGAATATATCGCTTTCTAAATGATTCAATGAATGGTCCCATGGAATTAATCCCCCATACGTTAAAAATTTCAACCTCTAAAATATTTTTCAAAGGCATTTCGTCGTAGCGAGATATATTACCAACACGTTGATAACGATCACAATGAGCAACAAATTGGTGTGCATCCTTAAATAATGAAGGCCAGAAAAAACCTGATTGAAGAACCTTGGCCGCGGTTTTATGGCCACCGTGGTGCCCACCAAAAGGCGATGCGTGGCACTGTTCCAGTATCTTCTGTATTTCCTCCTCTGGTACACATCTTCGAATGATTTGATCTGCACACTTTTTGAATAAAAGCGGTTCATCCCAAAAGTAATATCTAACATCGTGTAAAAACATTTTCCTTTGTTGGTATGACTGATCCAGTGGTAGGATATAAGCTACAATGTAGTTCACGTAATCAGCATACCATTGTGTAGTCACATCAATCTCAAACAGTTGTTCGTCAAGAAACGCATCATTTATAAGTGTTCCGTCTGGGATCCTGTTCCATCTGGGATCCTGTTGTCTCCTTTCCTGTACACATTCTCAAGATTGAATTCTTGAAGTAATAACATCCATCGGATTAGTCGCGGTTTTGCATTAGCCTTTGAAATTGAATATCTTATTGTTGTCTGGTCAGTGTGTACAATAACTTTCGATCCAATAAGATAAGATCTGAATTTATCAAAAGCATGAACTATGGCTAACATTTCTTTCTCCGTGGTTGTGTAATTTACCTGTGCACTATCCAAGGTTTTACTAGAATAATAAACTGCATGGAATACCTTATCTTTCTTCAGGCCAAGCACAGCTCCCACAGCAAAGTCACTTGCATCACACAATAGCTCAAAAAGCATTGACCAATCTGGTGCAACAATAATTGGTGCATAAACTAACCTCTTTTTAAGCTCTATGAATGCCTCCATGCATTTGCTATCAAAGACAAAAGCTGTATCCTTCTCCAACAGGTTGCAAAGTGGTTTCGTTAACTTGGAGAAATCCTTGATAAATCTTTTATGGAAACCTGCATGGCCAAGTAAACTACGCACTCCCTTTACAGATGAAGGTGTTGGTAAGTGTAGATCCCCAAATCGCGAATTAGTTTATGCATACGGTTCTTGCCAAGATGATTCTTGATGAAGTTGATCCAGCGGTTAAGGTCGAATGTTATGCAGGCTTGTGTATGGTGCGGTCGTAGCAGGAAGAGTTGTGCTCGACTTTATGCAGCGGATGAGTGGCATAGCTACAACAACCAAGTTACTGAGAGTCCACCCACTGGTGGTCTAGGCAATGACAGATACCGCAAGAGCAAACATCGGTGGTGATGTGGCGGTCTGAACGAGCGACTGGAGGTCGAACGCGAGGAGTTTCGCGTGCGTCTTGGATAACGGGGAAGAAGACGAGAATGATTGCAGTTTTGCAAAAAATTCTTACAGCTAAAATTTTTGAGGCCACGTCAATACGTGGGTGTGGCAATTGAAAGACACGCAGTAAAAATGGGATCATTCTGCTTCCCCCTCGGGGGATCTTCCTCCATTCTCTCCTCGGAGGCCAAGGTTCTCCACAAAAACTAGAAAAAGCAAAAGCATTCTTTCCCGATACAGACACGAAGGCAGGAACCCCAACCTTCCTTCCTCCTTTCGGCCGGGGAGCTCCCTTTCTAGGTCTTGGTCACCGGAGCCAAAGCTTCCTGGGGAAGCCAAATCCTCCCTTACCGAACACTGGCCAAAGTCCCCCTCTTCTTCTTCCCATAGTCTGTCTTCTTCCTTCGATAACAGTCGACCTCTTCAACTCCTTTGGCCAACTTTCCATGGCGCTCCTCATCCGACATGATGGCGAAGTACCTTGGTTACAACCAGCACCGGTCTTCCTCACCACCCAGGCAGCAGACGACCCTGTCCTCCCAAAGCAACAGCAAACGTTACGCTGCAGCTAACCCCGGAAAGTGGTGGCGGTCTCCTCTGCTGTTCCACCTGCTTCAGCCGACATCTCGGCTTGCATGACGAGCGCACTGCAGCCAGATTCACGCCGTCATCGACCACTCCCTCATTCTGGTTCTCATACTCTCCTAATTGCAAGCTCCTAAAGCCAATCTTCGACAGCAAGCTCACATCAACAACAAAACAATGCATCTCCGGCCTTTGCAACCGTCACAGCAAAGATCCCAGCAACTAGGACGTCCATTTGTGGTATGTGCTTCCCAACAACAGATTCCACGGTGGCCTTCTCCGTCAGCAAACGAGAATGGGAAGGATTACTCACCTAGGAAAGCACGTACCCAATCCTTGACATAATTTGCTTATGTAAAAAAAAAAAAAAAAAGAACTTTCCATCCTTCTGTCCACTGGGTGAGACTTTAGAAGACGCAATATCAAGACACTTGGATTTGGAGAAAATCAGGAATGCAAGTCTTTGAAGCTCCTCCGTCTTTGGCTTGTCTTCCACAAAAGGCAAAGATTCTTGCGATGGAGGAAGCCAATACTCAAATTGAACTGTTTGACTAATAGACGCATGAACATCAAGGCTCATACATAGACTTAACAGTCCAGGGGAGTGAGGAGGTACGGTTACCATGATTCCCGTTATCCACGTATCCTGCAAGGAAGTGGGAGCATGACTGCGGTTAGCTTATTCAAAGAGAATCTCAACAGCTCATGGCTCTTCCCGAGATTTTTGGGGAGATTCTCATTTTATTATATTAAAGTTCTTTGATAAAAGAGGAGAGACTGGCTTACCAAAAGGGAGGCACACCTGAAGACAGTCTTGGAGCCGTCCACAACCATTTTCTGAAGAACCCCAAGGTAGGTTTAAACGACATCCACGGAGAACCCCTTGACCACCAACCCAAACGGAACGTGCAACAACAACGAGGAGGATGGCATGCTTCCTGTTGCAGCGAACTTCAGCGTCTCTGGGCACAGTGGTGACGACGTGATGATCCCGACTTCCTCAGATTGGCTTACGGTGAATGATGCCCAGCCGCTGCAGCGACGGGAGTGAAGTGGCCTGACCAATCCCAACTCCCTGTTTTGACGGAGGACCGTCTCCAAGCTCCTCGCAGACGCACGTTGGCGTCGAGGGGAGCTCTCATTTTTCTTTGATTGTTGTCTTTCCATGCGTAGGTACACACAACAGAGAGGACGACCTCCCAGTTTGGCGGTGACAATAAATCAGCCAACCCATGCTCCAAAGTGGCTGTCCATCTCAGCTCCCTGGCGTCGCCTCTGACGTTCTCAGAACCGGCAACGACCCACTCCTCCCCATGCTCTCAGGTCCGATGGCGGCGACGACCAATATCCTCTCCGGCGTCCTCTCATCAATGGCTTCTCCAGATCCGGCGGCGGCAACCCACTTCTTCACCGGAATCCTCTCCAGTAGCGGTTTCCCAAGGTCTAAATCAGCCCGACGACGACCACATGACCCCAGCCCTCCAGATCCGACCACAACAAGATTCGGAGGCAGCGAACCTCAACGGATTTCCCGAAGTCAGTCCCCAAAGCGGCAGCTCCTCGCTTTTAACGATCAACTCAGCAGCGATTGGACAACGGCGACCTTCTGTTCCAGCAACGGTCTTCAAGTCCAGCGACGGCGCCGCCCTCTACCTCCTCAACTCCGGCAACGAGCAACCCGAAGGCGGTCTTCCCCCTTGCCGATTTCACCGATTTCATCAACCTCCGTCATCTCCAACCCACGCCCAAAGCAGCTTCAGACGTCGACCCGAGAGCTGGATCTTTCCGAACACGCCCTGCAGTGACAACCCTAACCACGGCGACTCACTCTAGCCGCGGAGCAGAGGACAAGCCCTCCTTGACTCCCACGAGCGGCGCCCCAAGCCGTCCTCTATATCTTCTCCAGCGATGCGCCCGAAGGCCATCCTCTGTTTCAGCAGCCAGCATCTCCTCCGCGACCCACGCCACAACCGCGGCCAGGAGCGTCAATGGCTTCATCTCCCCGAGCCAACCGGACGCTCTTCCAGATCTGAATCCAACTCATCTCCCCGACGCCGACGACAATACTTGGCCAGATTTGGAGGGAATGACAACCAAACTCCAAGATTCTTGAAGAGTTTAGCGGTCGCAGCTCTTCATTTTGTGTGTGGTGGCGAATCCCCGTCTGAAACGCCTTTCTCCAACTGCAGAGGTAAGCGTCCTCCTTTTTCCTTTGTTTGTTCCCTTCAATTGAGAAATGAGCCGAACATGTTTATTTATTTATTTTATTATTATTATTATTATTATTGCTTTCCGGTAACAATTCGGGTGGTTTTATTCTAATTTGCCTTGATGTATATGTTTTATATCACACGTCCTCGACATTTTCAAACATGATAAAGACAAAAACTTTTAACTTGATGCGTGTGTGGGTCATTTCTTTCATTTAGAATTCAAATTTTGATTTTTTTTAAATTGCTAATCCGCGTTACATCTTAATCTATATAATAATTCATATTAAAAACATTTCTGAAATATACTGTGTTTATGGCGTGCCCGTATTTCTAATTGTTTGACATGTTTAAAAATTTGAATTTTCTGATCCCCTCCTTATTTGGTTTGCATGTACACCGACCGAGGGGTGCGAGAATCCTACAAGACGGATTTCAAAGACTCCGAGACTTCGAAGACTACACGAAGGCGCGTGTATCAAACCGCGTGGATCTATCCGCGCGTGTAAAAACCGCGATGTCAAGATTATAAAGCGGCCCCAACCGTCATTTCAGGTACATGAGGGAGGTGCGGGCCTTCCGAAGTTTTATTATTTTCACATGTAACGGGTCGTGGGCCCAAGTGCATAGGCCCACCATCACCACCCTTCCCTGCTCCCTTTGATCTAAATACTTGATCTGTGGTTGCTGTGCATGCTGTTAGTCTTTTAGGATTTTATCGTTGCATGTTGTTTGCCAAATCAATACACATGAGTTCGGGCCTAAAAAGCCCGAATCGGGTCCAACGCCCGTTAAACATTGACATAAGTCCGGAGTCATGATCGGATCGGGTCCAACACCCGTTAACCAAAAGCAAACTTTTGGAGCAAACGCCACCCTTTTCGCATCTTAAATGTAAGAGTTAGTAATTAAGAATCCCCGAACCAACTGTTTTTCCGACTTAACAGTTTTAAAATAAAAGTCGGTGGTGACTCCGTAATAGTTTACCTAGGTTAAACAAACAACACTTTTACAAAACGGAGCCATTTTTGGATGGGTGACGGCGACGAGAGCTGCTATTTGAATCCTCCCTGAATTTCCCAAGCGAGGTCTCACGCAGCCTTTCGCCCGTCGTCTTCAAGGACTGGAGGCGGTTGGCGAAACGCCCCGCAGATCCGTTCGGGAACCAAGGGAGGGATCAACCCGGTGTCCTTCCACAGCGTCCGACGCTCGAGTCGTGACACCGACTGGATTGGGCCTCAGGGAGCGGGCCCGGATCCTCTTGTTGCTGGAGCCGCAGCACGCGTGCTAGGCCGGAAGGCGCGCGTACATCCCGAATGGCGACTCCGCTGGGGACTCTGCATGTGGATTCTTTTCGAACGCTCTTACATTTTTAGTCCACATGCGGAGGGGAGTTCTTGTTTGCGCATGTACTTGCTTGGCTCGGTGCCTTTTGTTTGCTCTCATGGTTGTGTTCGTTTACCGCTTACTAGGCATGTCTAGGAGTGCCCGAACCTGGGGCTAGGATTTTTAGGGGGTCACCGAGAGGCCCAGCCTGCTGCTCTTTGCGGTTTGGTTTTTGGCCGAGGCCCCGCCTCCCTTAGTCCGAGGGAGGTTTAGAAGCCTTCATCCGAGAGTCTAGTATTGTTTGTCCACTACAGGTACCAGACGCCGCATATGCATTTGTTTGTTACTAAGTGACTGTTACCTGTGCAGGGACAGGTCTCAGGTATGTTTTGTATGTGATATACTGTAAGAACTAACTTTGTTCATTTTGCCGCGGTTTGGGTTGGTTGCGGGGGGTTTCCTCGATTCCTTTTCTCCCTTCCCCATCTTCCTTATTTACATTACTACATTCATTCATATTCATTATATATGAGTGCCTGTTGATCAATAGTTGATGCATCAATATATTTGTTCAATGTAATCATTATTCAAACATAAAGAACTCGTGTGAAAATACACTTCATATTAGGATTTGGATTGGATTGTTTTTACAATTGAATGACGTCCAAGCATGCAGGCTGACCTCATGGAGTCAATAGCGCTACGCAAGGAGATTCCGTCTACTGAATCGCTTCGACGATGGCTCGATGTGCTCAGTCCATCAGAACGGGAGTTCGTGCAACGGAAGCTAGGAGGTCTCTTTCACCTGATACGCGTGAAAGTCGATTGGTTCCTGCTTCAGCATCTCATCGCTCGTTGGGATCCCGAGATATGGAGATCTCTCTGCACTCCCTCCTATCTCGGGAATCCTTCCTCTGCCCTACGATGACAAGCCGAAGAATTATATAGCTCATCTTCTTCAAATCTCTCCAGCAGTTGTACCCAGCTTGTTTACCGCAGAAGGACACATCAACGTCAACAAGCTCTTTGAGTTACGCAACACGCCGAATGAGCCAAGCATGGGAGACGGTCAAGGATCAGCGAGGGCGTTTATCCTCTTATTCACGGGGACCATACTCTACCCATACAGCGAAGCATTACTCAACAAACGAACAGTTTATCTGACAAAAGCAATCCTCGAAGGAAGGCCTTTCCTTCCCAACCTGGTCGGCGAGATAAATTATAGCCTTACCCGGATCGCGCGCAGAGCTAGAGAGGGTCTGCGAAATCACAAGTTTACGTTCAGCCCGACACTGCTCCAAGCATGGTTCTACATTCACATCGGCATCACTGGAGAATCGTTCAGACGGGAACAGCTTTCGGATTTGCTCGACCGCATATCGGAGCGCGCTCGGCTTCCAACCCGTACCTTCGCGGGAGTTCAAGCTCTTTTCCGTTCTCTGGAACCAGAAGACTTCTACCAGATGGCCAAATGCTTCGACGTCGATTGGGCCATCATAAGCTCCCCGGATGGAAATTACATCCCTATCGTTGGGATCACCGGGACATCCTACTACTGTCCTGCGCGGGTCATGCACCAGTTCGGGGGAACTCCACGGATCAGAACGGCACCAACCAAACCATTTGATCCAATTGACCTGGACAATCCACCATCAAGGGGCATAATTCGGCGAGCAACAGCACATTTCGCACGCGTGTGGATGAGTCTCACTGAAAAAGAGTTTGAACCTCTCCCAAAAAATCAGAAGGATATCGATGTCCAGTCAGTACGTTTCCAGAGGAAGCGCATCACTCCTTGGGACCGCATTTGAAAGCTGGCTCGATTATCCCTTATTCATTAAAATTTTTAGTACTTTTCATAATAAAGTTCAGTTTAGGCGACGTTTCGCTGACTTGCTTTCTCTCTCTTAGATTGAATTCATTATAATTACAATCAAATCCATGCATTAGACATGATCATGCATAATTACATATCATGCATCCAAAGTATCACATTACTCGATACTGATTCAACTCTTTTATCACTCCAAGGTACCGAACGTCCAAGATTGATCCGCAAAGAAAACGTCGGAGAACCCGCTCCATCCGAGAAGTTATGGCCGACACCTCTTCAAGCCGCACTTCCACTTCTTCAACTACTTCTGCTGTTAGTAGTTCTCTCGTGATCGCTGAGGCTATCCCAACTACTTATGCTGCTGCCTCGACTGTTACTACCGCGGGATCGGTTCAAACATCGGCACCGACATCGCCTCTTGCTAGGTCACCCGTTCTCGCCGAGCTCTTCCCTAGAGCCCCGATTTTCACCATCGGGGCGTCCACAGCCGGGGTCAATGCTCCAGTCTACATCCCACCTCTGACGGCTTTCACAACACCGTTAATTGAATCGTCAACTGCTCCACCAGTGGTATCACAACTCAACCTCAACACGTCTGAGGCGGCCCAAAGCGCAGCCAATACTTCCCTGGGAGTCAAGGTGGAAACCCTTACAACCGAGCTGTCATCTCTAAAAATGATGATGGATGAGTTCCTTCAGCGGCAGCCAACAGCTACACCTGCCGTTTCTATTGTCTCTCAAAACCCGCACCTACCGCCCTACATGCCTGGGTCCTCGGTGCCAACCAACGCACCTCCTGCATTCAACCCTTATCCATACCTACCTCCGGACATGGCCGGATCGTCCACCGTAACACGACCATTTGCGCCGTCATACTTCCCTCAACCATCGACACTGGGGCAAACTCCTTACATGCCAGCAATGCTTGGGCCAACTCCCTACATGCGGACGTCTTTGTCGACAGAAAGGCCAACTCCTTACCTCAAGCCGGTGCTACCTACAACTTTGGGATTCCTGCGCCAACAATGACAACCTCAGCTCCACGTGCGGTGTCTTCTGTGCCTAACCCCAGAACGCGTAACACGGCTATCATTGATGAGCTCCTCTGGAGCAAAGCCAGAACAATACCTTTGAGACAAAACTTGAAGCCAAAATCTCTTCCATGCATGAGGGAGAGTCACGCCGCCTTGCGAGACTAGAAGAACGTCTCCATGCGATCTAAGGGTACAAGACCCACACCTGGGAGTACAGTGACTACCAGGTCCCTCAGGTTCAGATCCCGCCAAAGTTCAAGATGCCTGAGTTCGAGAAATTCCGTGGAACGGGGTGCCCGGAATTACACCTGAAACATTTCTGCCACAAGATGGCAGTGTACCCAGCAGATGATAAGTTTCGCATATCGATGTTTCAAGAGAGTTTGGCGGAGTCTGCACTACACTGGTACTATACCAAGGATTTGAACCAGTATACAACGTTCAGGGAGTTGGCCCTCGATTTCTTGAATTACTACAGCTTCAATGTGGAGATGGCTCCGACAATATCGGACCTGCGAAAATTGAAGAGATACAGTACTGAGGACATTAAACAGTTTGCCCATCGGTTCAGGCAGATAGCCTCGCAGATCAAACCAACTCTCAAGGAAAAAGAACTAATTGATGAGTTTCTCCAACTCCTGCCTCGCGAATACTTGCCCTACATGATCGGGCAAACCATCTCGACTCTTTCCCAGGCAGTCATCAACGCCGACAAAATCGGTGGGGTAAGCCGAGAAGGGCTGATTCCCTCCCATTCGACGAAACCGGCTGGTAAGCCTAAGCCCAAGGAGCTCATAGCGACTGCAGAGCACAGTAAGCAGTTCATGAAGGCGGCGCCACCGCCGACTTCTTATGCGCCAAGGTCGTATGTCGCGGCAACAGTCAGGCCCCTGGTACCTATTACTTCTCGCTTCAGACCTCCTACTCCTGCGACGACTTATTCCCAGCCAAAGCAAGCTCAACAAGAGCGTCCAAAGCGTAGATTGGAAGATCTGACTCCTACTCCCGACCCATTGGACGTGATGTTCGTTCGACTGAGAGACATGGGTTTTATCAAGCCCGTGGAAGCTAAAGCAACAAACCCTTCTTCGATTGGCTACAACCCCAAGGCGGCTTGTCAATATCATTCCGGAGCATTGGGGCATGACACCAAGGACTGCATTGCCCTTCGTTTTAAGATTCAAAATTTGCTAGATGATGGCGTTATCACGTTTGCGGCACCAACTACGACTCTCAATGTGAGAAGCAATCCCTTGCCAGAGCATGTCAATTACATTGGGGCCAACCCCTTCGCACCATTGACTGATCAAGAGGAAGAGGTGCACATGTACATCATTCAAGGTAACAGAGGCCGGGGAAGAGGACGTGGACGTGGAGGAGCACACTCTGTACCAACACCCAACTCTCGACCCGATGGTTTCACCCCAGTGCTTCCTCAACGACCCAGGACACCATATGTCTATGTCCCCGTGGGAGCCGAACAAAACCAGATGCCTATTGCGATTGAATCGTCACCCTCAGTGGAACCAAGGAGTCCTATAGTTATTGGCCCAAGCAACTCGGCATCCGGTCCTGAGGTCGAACTCATCACTCGCTCAGGGAGGATAGTACCAGCTCCAGAAGCCCCGCCGCAAGCCGAGTCGTCGAAGCCCAAAGCGCCTTCAAATGAAAAAATGCGCAAAGTGATTCATGTAGTCAAAGGGAGTGATTACAACATCGTCGAACAATTGAGGAAGCAACCTGCTCAAATCTCCTTGTTGGATCTCATCCATTCCTTCGACAAACACAGGGAAATGTTGGAGAAATTTTTAGCCGAGGTGCACGTGCCAGAACAGGTCGAGGTCAATGCACTGGACTCTTACATGAATGGCATGCTTGCAAATAACGCAATCACCTTCTCGGAAGATGACCTGCCAGAAGAAGAGTGCGACCACAATAAAGCTTTATTCATCACACTCAGGTGTCACGACACCACAGTCTCCAAGGTACTCATAGACGGTGGGTCAGGAGTCAATGTCATCCCCCTCACTGTAGCACAAAAGCTCGGTGTCAACGTTGAGAAGCTTCCACCTTCCAGCCTCACCATTCGGGCTTTTGATGGCGCAAAACGTCAGGCCCACGGCGAAGTGACCCTGGAGATCAAGATAGGGCCTTCCCTCTTCTCTTCTACTTTTCAGGTCCTCGACACCGCAGGTTCCTTCAACATGCTGCTAGGACGCCCTTGGATCCATCAAGCTGGGGCAATCCCTTCAACGTTGCATCAGCTGGTTCGATTCCCTTCAGACGGCAAACTCGTTACGGTCAAGGGAGAGCATACCATGGAGCTTTGCCACGAGATTGACATGCCATATGTTGGCGAACCGACTGGCGAATCGTCAACCGCTCAAGCGTTCGAGATGGTTAACATGGTCAGGAGGGACTTTAAATTGGATCCTCTCATGAGCCGGGGCAACATTTGCACGGCAAAGCAATTCATCAAATTTGGATACCAGCTCGGCCAAGGACTTGGAGCACAAGGGAGAGGCATTTGCCAGTTGATCGACATCCTTATTCAACCAGGGACACGTGGTCTCGGGGCTAAGGGTACCGAACCCACAAGACCAATGTGGACTATCCAAGACCTGCGCTCCGGTGGTCGATCATCCGTCCGTTTCGTTCGTTCATCTGCAACCACAATGGAAGGCGAGATCGTTTCCGAACAAGCCGAGAAGCTCAAGATCAAGGCACAAGAGCCTGAAGAAGAAGTCAACCTAATGGAAGCGTCGAACCCGACCGAGTCAGACATGCCACTCGAAGGGAATGGGCGCTTCGGATATACCCGGAAACACCGCAGAACAAGGCGAGACCGAATCGGCATCCACCCCAGAACAAAATGAAGACATGATAGACGATCCAAAGGTGCTTGACGGCTATCATGGTCTAGAGCAAGGTCACCAACGACATGAAGAACCAAAGGAGATTACGTTGCAAGAACCAGTCTCAATTAACGTAGGAACGGAAGAGAACCCCAAGGAGTTATTCATTGGCGCAGATTTACCAACGGATGAAGCCGAGAAGATCGTCAACTTACTCAAGGAATTCTCGGATGTCTTTGCCTAGTCCTATGCAGACATGCCGGGATTAGATTCGGAGATAGTGGAACATAAAATCCCCACCGATCCTCTTTTTCATCCCATAAAGCAAAAGCAACGCCGATACAAGCCTGAACTTGCTCTCACAATTAAGGAGGAGGTCGACAAGCTCCTCAAAGTCAACTTTATCGAAGTGGCTAATTATCCACAATGGGTGGCCAACATCGTCCCGGTGATCGAAAAGAATGGAAAGGTCCGAGTCTGCGTCGACTATCGTGACCTTAACAAAGCAAGTCCCAAAGACGACTTTCCTTTGCCGCACATCGACCTACTAGTGGACAATACTGCCAGGCTTCAGTAGATTCTCTTTCATGGACGGATTCTCCGGATACAACCAAATACGTATGGCCGAAGAAGACAAGGAGAAAACTACATTCGCAACACCCTGGGGCACATTCTGTTACCGAGTCATGCCTTTCGGACTTAAGAACGCTGGGGCAACTTATCAACGTGCAATGGTAGTCTTATTCCATGACATGATGCACCGGGAAATCGAAGTCTACGTCGATGACATGATCGCCAAATCCAAAGTAGAGGAGGATCACACGATTGTTCTACGCAAGTTGTTCGAGCGATTACGCAAGTATAAGCTTCGTCTCAATCCGGCCAAGTGCGTCTTTGGGGCAACATCAGGCAAACTCCTCGGTTTTGCAGTCAGTAGTAAAGGAATCGTGATCGACCCCGATAAAATCAAAGCGATTCGCGACCTCCCAGCGCCAAAGTCAGTTAAGGAGATTCGAGGCTTCATGGGCCGCGTCAACTACATTGGAAGGTTCATCTCCAACCTAGCAGATACGTGCAAACCTCTGTTCAAGAAATTGAGGAAAGATGTCAGATTCGAGTGGGACGATGATTGTAAGGCCGCATTTGAACAAATCAAAAGTTATCTCACAGAACCGCCAGTGCTCATCCCGCCAAAGCCGGGGCATCCACTTACACTCTACCTTACAGTTAGGGATGAGTCATTCGGAGCAATGCTCGCCCAATAGTTACCAGGCGCCGAGGAGCATGCAGTTTACTACTTGAGTAAAAAGTTCACTGATTGCGAGTCCCGATACACGACTTCGGAGCGTACTTGCTGCGCACTCATTTGGGTTCTACACCGACTTCGACAATACACTCTTCATTATGAAATTCTCCTGGTATCCGAGAGCGATCCCCTTAAGTACCTTTTCGACAAGCCGACGCTCATGGGAAGAGTCTCCAAGTGGCAGTTGCAACTAGCAGAGTTTGACATTCGATTTTACTCAACAAAATCGGTCAAAGGCAGGACAATTGCAGATCACATAGCAGAATATCCAGGAACAGACAATTCACCGCTTGAGATCAGACTGCCAGATGAAAACATCCTACTGGCGGAAGCAGAAAAAAGATGGACAATGTACTTCGACGGCGCTGTCAACTCAACACGTTCAGGCGAGGAGCAGGGTGGTATCGCCAGATGAACAATACTTCTCAACGGCAGCCAAAGTTACATTCCCTAGTACAAATAATATCGCCTTTCTCCAACTGCAAAGGTAAGCGTACTCCATTTTCCTTTGTTTGTTCCCTTCAATTGAGAAATGAGCCGAACATGTTTTATTATTATTATTATTATTATTATTATTATTATTATTATTATTATTTCTTTCCGGTAACAATTCGGGTGGTTTTATTCTAATTTGCCTTGATGTATATGTTTTATATCACACGTCCTCGACATTTTCAAACATGATAAAGACAAAAACTTTTAACTTGATGCGTGTGTGGGTCATTTCTGCCATTTAGAATTCAAATTTTGATTTTTTTTAAATTGCTAATCCGCGTTACATCTTAATCTATATAATAATTCATATTAAAAACATTTCTGAAATATACTATGTTTATGGCGTGCCCATATTTTTAATTGTTTGACATGTTTAAAAATTTGAATTTTCTAATCCCCTCCTTATTTGGTTTGCATGTACATCGACTGAGGGGTGCGAGAATCCTACAAGACGGATTTCAAAGACTCCGAGACTTCGAAGACTACACGAAGGCGCGTGTATCAAATGGCGTGGATCTATCCGCGTGTGTAAAAACCGCGATGTCAAGATTATAAAGCGGCCCCAACCGTCATTTTAGGTACATGAGAGAGGTGCGGGCCTTCCGAAGTTTTATTATTTTCACATGTAACGGGTCGTGGGCCCAAGTGCATAGGCCCACGATCACCACCCTTCCCCGCTCCCTTTGATCTAAATACTTGATCTGTGGTTGCTGTGCATGCTGTTAGGCTTTTAGGATTTTATCGTTGCATGTTGTTTGCCAAATCAATACATATGAGTTCGGGCCTAAAAAGCCCGAATCGGGTCCAACGCCCGTAAAACATTGACATAAGTCCGGAGTCATGCCCGGATCGGGTCCAACACCCGTTAACCAAAAGCAAACTTTTGGAGCAAACGCCACCCTTTTCGCATCTTAAATGTAAGAGTTAGTAATTAAGAATCCCCGAACCAACTGTTTTTCCGACTTAACAGTTTTAAAATAAAAGTCGGTGGCGACTCCGTAATAGTTTACCTAGGTTAAACAAACAACACTTTTACAAAACGGAGCCATTTTTGGATGGGTGACGGCGACGAGAGCCGCTCTTTGAATCCTACCCGAATTTCCCAAGCGAGGTCTCACGCAGCCTTTCGCCCGTCGCCTTCAAGGACTGGAGGCGGTTGGCGAAACGCCCCGCAGATCCGTTCCGGATCCAAGGGAGGGATCAACCCGGTGTCCTTCCACAGCGTCCGACGCTCGAGTCGTGACGCTGACTGGATTGGGCCTCGGGGAGCGGGCCTGGATCCTTTTGTTGCTGGAGCCGCAGCGCGCGTGCTAGGCCGGAAGGCGCGCGTACAGTAAGCGTTCAATTGTTTCCACCTTAGCTTTGTTGACTTCAATTCCGCTTTCTGAAATTTGGTGGCCTAAAACAATTTCTTCATGAATCATAACGTGACATTTCTCCTAATTGAGAACAAGATTAGTTCCTTCACATCGAGTAAGCATCGGAGATAAATTATCAAGGCAATTCTCGAAAGATAATCCAAAAATAGAGAAATCGTCCATAAATACCTCAATACTTTGTTCGATCATATCAGAAAAAAATGCAGTCATGCACCTTTGAAAAGTGGCAGGTGCGTTACACAATCCGAAAGGCATCCGGCGGAAGGCGAACGTTCCATAAGGGCAGGTGAATGTTGTCTTTTCCTGGTCTTCCCGTGCGATTGCGATTTGATTGTAACCTGAATATCCATCAAGAAAACAATAAAAACTTTTTCCAACTAAACGATCAAGCATTTGATCAATAAAAGGTAAAGGAAAATGATCTTTCAAGTAGCTGCATTTAGTTTTCGATAATCCATGCAAACTCTCCAAACAGTGACTGTTCGAATTGGGATGGGCTCGTTCTTTTCGTTTTCCACCACGGTCATGCCACCTTTCTTTGCAACGCACTGAACTGGACTCACCCACGAACTATCTGAGATGGGGTATATGATTCCTGCATCTAACCACTTTATTATTTCTTTTCTTACCACCTCTTTCATATTCGGGTTGAGCATCCTCTGTTGCTCGATCGAAGCTTTCTTGTTGTCTTCAAGCCTGATATTGTGCATGCATAGCGCAGGACTAATTCCTTTAATGTCTGTAATGCTCCATCCAAGAGCTGTTTTGTGTTCTCGAAGCACTCGCAATAGTTCCTCTTCCTGTTTGTTAGATATTGTTGTCGAAATAATAATTGGAAGAGTAATAGCTGAACCTAAAAATGAATACCTCAGGTGCTCCGGTAGCTGTTTAAGTTCTAACTTCGGCGGCTCTTCTATTGATGGTTTTGCTGCAGAGATGGGGCGTTCCAATGGTTCAGCCCGTGGCACATGACGCATATATGCAGCTTGCTCTATCTCAGCTTCATCACTCTTCGTTACAACACCTTACGGTTCATCCTCTTGTGGCCACTCTTCGATTAGTGCAACCATGTATTTTTCAAACAAGTCTCCATACAAGATTTCATCATTCACGTCCACGAAGCTGGATTCATCAATCTCGTTAGGAATACTCATGGCATTACATATGTTAAAAGTTACCTCTTGATCATGGACACACGTGGTAAGTTCGCCCTTTTGTACGTCTATCAAAGTTCGTCTTATGGCTAAGAAAGGTCTTCAAATATGATTGGAATTTCTCGATCTTCTTCATAATCTAAAATGACAAAGTCAGCTGGGAAAATAAATTTATCGAACTTTACCAGCACGTTTTCAATTACGCCCTTTGGATAAGTGTAAGACCGATCAGCTAATTGGAAAGTTAAAGATGTCAGTTTTACCTCCCCGATGTTCAACTTCTCAAAGATGGAAAATGGCATCAAATTGATGCTTGCACCTAAATAACAAAGGGTATAACATGAAAATTGAGTTCTAATGCTACAGGGGATAGTGAACTTACCTGGGTCCTTTAATTTCGGTGGTAGCTTCTTTTTCAAAATAGCACTGCACTCCTCAGTAAGTGCAATTGTCTCATGGTCAACGATTCTTCTCTTCCTTGACAACACTTCCTTCATGAATTTGGCATATTTGGGCATTTGCTCCAAAGCTTCCACAAATGGAATATTAATCTGCAGTTGCCTAAAGACATCTAGAAACTTTCTGGATTGATGCTCGTCAGTAGAATTTTTAAGCCTTTGCGGAAAAGGAATTTTGGGTACAAATGGTGGTTTTGAGGTTTGTACCGTTGTTTTTAGAAACCCTTATCATTTGTCTCGCCTCCTCCTTCGCTTGTTTTCTGTTTGTGGCATTTCTCTCTAGCTTGTTCCTTCTCCACTTCCATCTTCTCGAATGCTTCTATGAAATCACGACCATTGAGAAGGGTGACGGCGTTGCAGTGCTCTCTTTTCGGATTTACCTCGGTGTTGCTCGGTAGAGTTCCGTGTGGCATGCTTGTTATTGAAATTGCAATCTGTCCAATCTGCATTTCCAGCTGTTTAATGGACATGGCATGGTCCTTTAGGATCATCTCTTGACGCTTTTGAATCTCCTCTTGTTGTTTCCGGGCTTCCTCTTGACTGGCAAGCAATCGGGTTAGTAATTCATCAACATTAGGCCTATTCTCACCTGCAAGTGGCTGTTTTGTGGTTATAAAACCAGGAGGCTGATTCATCCTCGGTTGACTTGGTTCTTTTGGCCCTGCATTATTTCTCCATGAGAAGTTTGGGTGATTTCTCCATCCAGGATTGTAGGTGTTGGAAAACGGGTTGTTCCGTGGATTGGAGCCTATATAATTTACTTATGGCGCTTCCACCTGGTCCTCATCTACCTGCACATCATAATACATGCTATTAGATATTGGTTTTGGAGTTCGAAGAGCAGCGACTTCTCTGGTAAGCTTCTCAAGCGGAGCGTTTATAGATGTCACTGTATCCATTTGATGCAGCCCAGCGACTCCTCTTGTTGATGTTTTTCGCTGATCGTTGTTGGCGATTTGTTCGAACAACTCAAAGGATTCCTCAGGTGTCTTGTTCATCAAAGTTCCTCCTGCAGCAGAATTCACTGTGGATTGAAGCTGATCTGTCAAACCATCGTAGAAGCTTTGCATGAGCATCCACTTCGGGATCTCATGGTGCGGGCATAGATGTAATAATTCTTTAAAACACTCACAAGCTTCATTCATGGATTCAGTTGAATGTTGACGGAAGGTTGTGATCTCGTTTCTGATCCTTACGGTTCGGCTCGGTGGGAAGTATTTTGCCAAGAATAGCTTCGAAAGATCCTCCCATGATCAAACTGCCTCTTCCGGTAACGAATAAAGTCATGATCGGGCCTTGTCCCGTAACGAAAATGGAAACAATCTCATTCGGACAGCCTCGGCTGACACTCCATTGCATCTAAACATGTCGCATAAATCCTCGAAGCGAGTGAGGTGCTAGTGAGGGTCTTCGTTTGTCAAGCCTAAAAAACTTGAGTTCTCAATCATGTGGAGTATGGACGGCTTGATCTCAAAATTCTGAGCCTGGATTGCTAGACGAAGAAATCTGTTGGGCTCATGGGGAGTAGGTTGAGCGAAGTCTCGCATCGTCCTTCTCGGAGCTGGCGGATTAACTTCTTGAATCTCGTTGTTATTGCCATTGTTCTGATTTCTGTCTGCTATCGTGCCTTCTAAGTGCTCGAAATGTCCTCTCAATCTCAGGATTGAACGCAAATAAATCTTTGCTGTGCGAGCAGTGCATATACCTGAAAAAAAGAGAAATAAAAAAAATTAAACTACTTGGTCAACACAAATTGCTTTCGTTGCAAGTAAAAGATTCTAAAATCTATCCACGGCAACGGTGCAAAAAACTTGATCGCTAAATTCGCACACCGCAAGTATACAGATCACAACAAGTAATATAGAAATGAGTAGAGTTATCGTTCCCACGAGGATAACAATTAAAATCCTTTAGCATCCACAATTGCAATTTTTATGAAGCCAAGCAAATAGGAAAAAAATGAGTTTTAAATTATAAAATTAAACTAGTAAGAAATAACTATCGAAGCAAAGAATCTGAAATCAATAGACGGAAAAGCCTAGGATCAAGTATCCCGTCCTTGTTTCGTTAAACCTCTTCACTCGTTTATCCCAAATTTATACTAATTCTGTTTGCTAACCGGATTCTTATGTCCCTAAGTGTCTCTCCCGAGTTTACAAAGAGTTATTCTAAACCACCATAAACCTATATCCCTATAGTAAATTACGAAGGCCAGAACACATTAAGATTCAATCATTTATTGGTTACCTAGAAGTATATCTCCCGATACTACCTACTAGCCAATTCGCTCCCGCAATATTAACCAAGGCTATTTCGTTCATGTTCTCTCCTAAAATTCCTCTCCCGAGATTAATTTAGGATAACAAATCAATACAATTCGTTGATCAGACAAATTGCATGCATTAAGATCAAACGAAATAAATAAACATCCAAAGTACGAATTTGTTCTAAAACGAGTTCAGGAAATTCAACTACACAATTTGGTTCAACATAATCCTAGCAAAGAAAGATTAACAGAGCATCGTTTTCGAGACACAATTCAAAGAAAAGAAAAGCATCCAAAACAATAATCTAACTTGCTTCTTCTCCCTCGTCGAAGTCTTTTTTTAGCCTAAGGAACAAAGTCCTTTTATAGTCCTATAGAAATAAACCCTAGAGAATCTCTGAAAATCCGGGATAAAATCTTTTTTTCTCTTCAATTAGTCTCCTCCACGCACGTGACCTTCAAGTCTTTTTCCTTGCACAGAATCTTTGGAGATATGCTGAAATCTTCTTGTTTCTGTTTTTAATCTGAAATAAACCCAAAATTTGGCAGTATCCAAATTCTCGAGAGTAATGTAAAATAACAAGAAATAGTATGCAATAAGCTCAATATTTTGCAAATCTAACAAATTCTAGCAAATGAAATTGACATAAATAACTCTACTTTCATAGAGTTATCACAAAACAACTATTGGGTCGGCTATTGTTTCATTAATTTATGGTACTAGAAAATCAACTCGTGTCACCTACTTAACTAAGGGGTAACATCATTGCTTGCTAACATCACGTACTATTATACCTTGCTACAGGGGCAAAAGATTTCCGTATTGGTTTAGTGATCAAAGTTGTTTGGAAAATGTCTTGAGCATAACCCTTACTGGTTGATGGTGTTTCACCGGTTCAAACACATTAGAGTGCATCAGCTATAGTGGTTCTTCGGCCCTATACTTGGACTCTTCGTACTGTAATCGTTGTGTTTTACTGTACTAGCAGCCTAAGCAGACATTGTCAACGTTTACCTCCAGCTGATGAAGGCCCTTTAACATCTCCTTGTTCATCATGATCTTCAACTTGTGATAGCCGACGTGCCCAAGTATCTCATACCATTGATTTGCAGTTTCGTTCTCTTTACCCTTTCTGTTAAATTGCTGATCACGACTCCCAGTTCTACTGCCTTGTGGCAATCTTCCTCCTCAACCCTCTTATTTTTAATATGGCTTCTTCCCTTATTACTAAATAAGGCTTCTTCTTCATTTTTTAAGGTTACACCCGCCAGTTGTTTTGCTAACGTCTCCTGTTTAGCTAGCACATTTTCTAAATCTCCTATGGACAGCGGCGTGGGCCATCCTTGCACTGTCTCAATAAATCCCCTATGATGATAATCCTCCTCATTTTATCATCACTAATCCTGGATTATGGCTCTAGCTCTGAAATCTCCTGGCATAATGACTTTACTCTAGGAAATACTAATTAACTCCTAGGTCTCCTTGCCTAACTACCAGCAAGTCATTTTCAAGCAACTGTAAGCTCATATCGTTTTTGTTCGAGAAACTAGTTGCTAGTATATATTCCAAGCATCTTTTGGTGTAGTGGCGTACCTTATAGCTCAAGCATTTCCTCATATATGGTAGTCTTAATGTCAAACATCGCCTTCCCTGTCTTAATCCATCATTTCCTCAGTGCGGCAGCATCCTCCTCCGGTGGGGTCATCTCACTTCAGCCAATAATCTCCCATAGATCATTACCTAGGAGATAGGACTCCATTCACGTCTTCCACGTGCTATAATTTTGGTTATTTAATTTCTTCACCATGCCGACAGTATTAAATTCCGCCATACCGAGTTAGACTTCTGGAAGCGTAGCCTAGTCCCATCCTATGCCCAACGCAATCTCGTATTGCAGCTTTCTCGACAAAACTTCGGCAATATTTCGACGAACCTTCGTTATACTTCTCCAGAACCTCTGCGGGATTTCGACAAGATTTCCGCTGCACTTCGGCAAAACCTCTGCTGGAGTTTGGCAACTCGACCCCGACAACCCGCCTATGATGCCAAATGAGGAACTTGTTGGATCATTTATCTACACTAAGAGGAGGGTGAATTAGTGTTTATTCCCTTTTCACCCTTTCTCAGAGTATGCGGAAGCGTACTGTATCACAACAATGTGTTATTTAGAAAATGAGGTTGGCTCGTTGTAAGCGTTACGATGTTGATCGTTAGATATGCGTATGGATGTGAGCACGATCGTAAGGGACACAATTATTTATAGTGGTTGTGCCATAACAAACCTATGTCCTTCCACCAACGAGATGATTCCACTATGTAAATATCATAAGTACAAAATGCCCTTGCACTAGGCTTTCAGTTTCTCACAGGAATCCTTGAATAAATTAGAGATCCCTTAGAGGCAACAATCAGCTCCTCACTCAGTGGACGCCTTTTCGTTTCCAATAAATGGATGTTCATGCTCAGCATTTGGTAGCTCAATGGATTCTCACGCCGCACGTTATTGTTATATTGTAGACCTGTCTATCAAAGCACAAAGACAACATTTGTTAAATAAATCCTCACAAAGTTATTCGTTACAGGTGATAGAACGACTACTCAAAGAGCAGCCCATTTCTGGTTCACATTAGAGGAATGCTTCAACACTTAATCACACAGGAGAGGATTTCCACACGGCTTTTGTGTCTTCTCAAGATGTGGACCTGTCTTTCAACACAAGAGACAACCACAAAGAAGATCACTTAGAACAGAAATTAAAGCCACAGAAAAGATTGGTTTCTCAAACAGCGGAACCTGACTTCTCAAACAGCGAAGTCGAGGTATATGTTCTACACACAGTTCAGACGATTACCATAGCCGTGACTCACTGCACTGTACACCCAGTGCTTAGGGTGGAATTTTCTGCTCCGGCGGACCTACAAAACCTGCTCTATTATCCCTTTGTATCAGGAGATCGACTTCTACACAGCATCTCTGTGCTCGGGAGGACCTCTTTGCACTTCGGCGGCATTCCCAACTCCTACTCTACTCTGCATGCACGAGACTTCTGGTGCGCACCAGCAAATGTGTGTCCAACTAATCAAACTCCGTAGGCTCAAGACGTCCTAGCGAAAGACAAAACAATAACGGCTTCTTGCTAATGGATTAGCAACTAATTACTGAATTAAGTATAGGTACTCACTTAGCTTCCCTCAATCGATTCGCCAGCTGCTCCTTGAACGTACCAACGACACCCAGTTCTCTCACAGCAACCAAGGTAGCAGACAGCCCTTGACACTCCCTCACGCAGTTGCGAAAGTGAGAATCATGCGATCACTTAGCACCTTCCGCTCTCCACCGCACTAAGCTCAGACAGCTACAAAGCTTCACTCAGATCAAAGCTTCACTCAGATCACACAGGCTTTGGACAACCACACAGACCACTCAGACAATTGTTTTGTAAGAAAATCGTCCGATCTTTAATGGAGAGTGAAACAAATAATTTGTTTCCCAATTTACCAGATTTTAGCACATTGTAATCAGTCTCAGTGGACAGTTGTTCAACGGTCACAGTGACCAAGAAGGAAAGTCCTCAAATAGTAACTTCCCTCGAATAATCAGTCTCATCTGAAATGAGATTATTAGTTTCTATATTTTATAAATTAACTAACCTAACAAGAACCCATCAAATCAGATATTAAAATAAAAGCGTAATCAAAATTATTGATTCAACAATTTGTATCATTGCAGCATAACACTGTTGTAGATGTTCAGAACTTTCCAAAATAAAATATTTTGTTCCCAAATCTCCAAATATTACGATTATGAGTTGCATTCAGATGATTTGGCATATTCAACGTATTTGGACATCTCATAATATAATTTGATTTAATTCGATATATAAAATAATTAATTAATAAGCATATCAAGACAATATCAACATACTGTAATGCAACAAGATACTGCTTATGTTTATGCCTTAGCAATACTCTGTGTAAGCTCATCACCAAAGGTAAGCACGCAATTTATGAATCCATAACAATTCATTGTGGTTTAAATTCATCATCAAAACTAGGATTAACAGAATTAAACCGTCGCAGTGTGATATTGGTCTTGAGCTGGAACAATTAGTTTAACCCACCAATTTCTACTGTAAATGGGAGAGAGAGGGAATGGAGAGAAGTGATCGATTACTACTTGTGGAGGGATGATTTACAAACGGGAAATTGGTCCCTATTTATAGAGAGGGATTGCCCGTAGAATATGTAGTAGAGTTAGCCATGTAACTCCTACTTTTACCACATGATTTACCAAACATTAAAATAGTGAATTCACCACGTATTGATGAAAATATCTTCACCTTGATATCATAGGAAGGATCGAGAAGTGAAGCTCCTAGAAAGTTTGAGAAGGTGTTGCTATTTGAAGGTTATTATGATATAGTAATACTTATCATATTATTATAACTTTTGCTATACTTATTCGATGGTGTCACGTTTATTGGTATGCATCATATTTTTGTTCGTAACTTACACATATTCAAGCAACTTAAATTCAATATTAGAATTTATTGTTTCCAATATTTTAGAATAATTTTTGTAATCTAACCTATTATAATTCTGAAACTTAAAATCTATTAATTCTAATCTTCATTAGAATTAAACGAAGAAGTTTTTTGTAACATGATTTGCGAGGACACTCTAGATGGTATATACGAAGGTAGTGTACATGCATGCACATACTAAGGTAAACCATTTAGCAACAGTTTTTAATCACCCACAGTTATAGAATAATGTCATAAAATAAAACCATTTTAGACCGATTACTATGAAGTGTAATGTCTTCATCTCACCGACATCCCGATCGTACAATAAATATATCCCGTGCAGCCTCATCGTAGCAACCGACAGCAGTAATTCTCACTACAACCATATTTCTCACTGTATAATATTTATAAATTATTTTATCAAACCAATTTTTATACCTGCAAAGACTAGCAATTTTTATATCACTGTATAAGTATATTTTTTTTCTAACATTAATTTATAACTTAATAATACTAATCTACGAAATATGAAAAAATAATTAAAATAAATTGGTTGATTGAAAATATAAAAAATACCATAAAAAAATTTAAGGGCATTTTGAGGAATGTGTAAAATTACATTATGAATTAAAATGAAGAATCCTTGTTCCTCAAAGTGGGCATTCCATGACTATTACATGTTCTTAAAATATTTGTTCATTTCTTTTACATGTTTCACGGCTCATGTCGCTCCAAAAATTCCCCCCCTTGCGTGTGGATTTGAATATTAATCACTTTAATGACTTTTTGGTGGTACGATTCGTTTCTTAATCATTGAATTTGGATGTAACCTTGAAAGAAAAGCTAAGAATGAAATAAAGGGATCTCTGTTGGACACGACGTCTCTTTTCCTTGGAAAAGATTATTCCTTCATCAGTTAAAAGAGTAAAAGAAGCCTTGGAATAGAAAAACCTAAAGAGAAAAAAAAAAACGATTGCAAAAACTTCCGAAGAGAAGGATGGATTTCCTCTGCCCCGTCCTCAACCTGGTCGGCTCTCAACTCATCGCTGAATATGCCCATATCAACGGCAGCTCCGACAAGCTCCACTCGTGGAGTGAGAAGCTGCCGATGATCCAAGCTGTTTTGGATTCTGCAGAGGAAAAGCAGATGTACGATGATGACCGTGCTACAGTCCAGTGGTTCGCCGACCTTAGGGATGTTGCCTACGACATGGAAGACCTGCTCGACATGTTCTCTCTTGATGCAAAGCGGGAATCGTCCAAGGTGCAGGCCTCATCGAAACTCCCTCGCTGCCTGATCGCATGCTGCTCTCCTTTCCGCCCGCGCACCCTGATCTCTGCTCATTGTATGGCCAATGAGATCGAAGACATAGACCGAAGACTGGAGCAAGTACGTGCACGCATACCCATTCTCGGATTAGTCCAAAACTGGAGGAGCAGGTCTCACTGTGACCACCCACGTTTCGTCACCACTTCCCTTCCCGAGCCCAATTTTGTGGGCAGGGAGAAGGAAATGGTGGAGATACTCACTCGTTTGACTGGATCCGAAGCAACCAACGATACTGTCCGACCCTTTAAAGTAGTTTCTATCGTGGGGATGGGGGGTCTCAGTAAAACTACCCTCGCACAAGAGTTGTATAATCACGAGTACTTGAAAATGGCCAACTTCACCGTAAAAGCCTGGGCTTGTGTCTCCGACGTCTTTGACAGGGCCGCCATCACAAAGAGCATCCTAGACCAGGTACACCAGTCTTTGTTCGGTGTGGAGAAGGATCTGAATCAGCTTCAAAGTTCTCTGAAAGAGAAGTTGTCAGGAAAGAAGTTCCTGATTGTAATGGACGATGTATGGAACGATAAGTATGACGAGCTCGAGTCTCTGCTGAAGCCCTTATATTCCGGGAGTAAAGGAAGCAGGATTCTGCTCACTTCAAGAAGCTTCAACGTTGCCAGACTAATGGGTGATCGTCATCCGAAGCAGTTGGAATTCTTGTCGTTGGAGGAGTACTCGTCTCTGCTTGCCTATCACTCCATAGGCCACCCACATCTTCAGGAGACCTCCATTCAATTGGCGAATAAGTGTAAGGGGCTGCCTCTTTCTATTAAGACAATCGGAGGAATGTTGCGTTTCGAATGTGACGATGAAAAATGGAAGCTTGTGTTAGCTCATAGTTCTAGGGACAGAGAGGGGGGTAAGATCCCTCCGGCATTGAAGTTGAGTTACATCCACCTTCCTATTCACTTGAAGAGATGTTTCGCAGCTTGTGCGTTATTCCCGAAGAGTTACATATTCGACCAAGATGAGTTAATTCAATTGTGGATCATACAAGGTTTATTACAAAAAGGAACTGCAAAAGCCTACCAAGAGGTGGGGATGGAAAATCTTCGTCGGTTGGAGGCCGCGTCGCTCCTTCAAAAAGCAAGAGATGAGAAGACCCGCAATTCAATGCAAGATCTCATCAACGATCTCGTAAAATCGATTGACTCCTGCTCATGTTTCAGCTCCGATGAAGATAAAGAAGGCTCCACCTCCCATGAAGGGTCTCTCGACAAAGTGCGTTATGCGGCAATGGTTACAACACGTTATGAAAGCTGTCTTTCGAAAGATTTGAGGTGTTCCGCTCAATGAAGAAATTAAGAACGTTGATGCCATTTCAAATCTCCGAAGACCCACATCCAAATGTCTATGTTTCGGAGGATGTGCTACAAGACTTGATCGTGCATATGAAGAGCCTCAAGCATTTGTCCTTGCGGTACTTTCAAATCACGCAGGTGTCCGACCAGATTGAAGAGTTGAAATTACTGCGTTCGGTCGATTTTTCACATACAAATATCCAAATGCTACCGGAATCACTATGTGACTTGGTGGAATTGCAATCTCTCTTACTTCAAGGGTGTAAGATGCTTAAGAATTTGCCGAGAAACATTCTCAAGCTATCCAATCTTCTCCACCTCGACATAATCGGCACAAGTAAGTTGCAGGAGATGCTGCCACGGATCGGTAATCTGACTAATCTCGAGATACTCTCTGACTTTGTCGTGGGGAACGAAGCCGGTCAAGAGTTGAGACCACTCGAATACCTCCAGCGAGAGTTGAACATTCATAATTTGTTGAATGTAGATGACGTTGAAGATGCGAGGATTGCCAATCTATTTGGTAAGGAATTGGTTTTGAAAATAAGCTTGGACTGGGGATCGAATTCCGAAATTTCTCGTGAAGATCACCATCAATTCAGGCTCATCCACCATCTGTAACCTCCAAGGAAGACTGAATCCCTCATTATACGTCGCTACAGGGGAAAAAGATTTCCATCTTGGTTTAATAATCAGAGTTGTTTGCAAAATGTCTTGAGCATAACCCTTACTGGTTGCAGAAGTGTGGATTCATTGCCAGCCTTTGGACAACTCCCCTTGTTGAAAGGATGAAAACGTTCAGTCTTGAAGGGATATCTACCATAGGTCCTGAGTTTTACGGGTCCAGAAGGCCATTCTTCGGTAAATGAGGAGCTTGAGCTTCGAGGACATGGGTGCATGGGAGGAGTGGTCGTCCCATGGAGGGGATGAGAATAACCAGCCATTCCCTACCTCCATCAGCTAATCGTGAGGAGGTGTCCCAAACTGAAAGGAGGGTGTAGTCTTAGCCTTCCATCCCTCGTAGAGATTAACATAGACGGCTGCGATGAGGGACTTTTGAAATGTCAAGTAGGCCTTACTTTGATAACCGGTGTAATACCCCAAATTTTAAATAATAATAATAATATAAAATCCAAAAAAAGGAAACAATCTCAAACATAATTATCCAATCAATCCAAGATTTCAGGCGGAGATTTTTTCCTCTAATTTCTCTTCACACGTTATGTTACACTAAGAGGGGGGTGAATTAGTGTTAATTACCAAATTCGGATTTTAACACTTTTTCGTTTTACCCCGCAGCGGAAAGGAAGCTTCTGTCAAACAAAACCGTAGATAGGTTTCTGTACAACAAAACGTTCGAGTGTGTTCGCAATTTGTTTGATTAGACACAAGGATTTTTATAGTGGTTCAGCAAATTGCTTACGTCCACTCTTCACCCAGATATTTGGATGGTTTCCACTCAAATGTATCTCAGTACAAGTTGCACAAATGATATCAACTAAAAGCAGACCCGAAGGTTCTGTACAATAGAGATTTGAGTGGCAGAGCACAGACCAGAAGGTTCTGTACCGTAGAGGCTTGTTACGTAGCACAAACACTAAGGTTCTGTACTATAGTAACTAAGGCTCAATACAGACCAGAAGGTTCTGTATCGTAGAGAGTAAGGCACAACACAGACCAGAAGGTTCCGTGTCGAAGAAGGTAAGGCACAACACAGACCAGAAGGTTCTCTGTCGAAGAAGGTAAGCACGACACTGACCAGAAGGTTCTGTGTCAGATGTGTTAACCTTCTATAGCACATATCAAGAGATTCTGTATAGAACAGATCCAAGGACTCTGTCTTACAGAAAGTGTTGTACAGACCGTAAGGTTCTGTAACAAGAGTGTCAATCCACAACAGAAGGTTCTGTATAGGAAATGACTTAATTATAAAACACAAATCTGAAAGATTCTATGTCAATAGTTGTCGATCTTCTACTAAACCGACCGTAAGGTTCTATAGCAAAAGTGACAAAGAAAATGTATGCACAGACTGTAGAGTTTTGTGCTACAGAGAGTTGCACACGTAAGTGTGACTAACAAAGGTAACCAAATGTGCAATCCTCTCAAGGATACGACTTCGTGGCGTATCCCACGCGAGCACGTAGCGAACCCTACGCAACCGAACAGCGACCTCTGTTCAAGGATGGATTTTCCCTCCGGCGGCTCCACACGACCTGCACGATCTCCTCGAGATAGCGACTATGTAGCGTACCCCATACAAGCACGTAGCATACCCTACGCAAGCACGCAGCAGACCCTGCGCAAGCACGCGGCAAACCCCACGCAAGCATACGGCAACCTCCGTCCTAGGTTCCTGCACACAGAGCTCTACACAACAGAAGCTGGTTAGTCCCTTACCTTATATGCTCCCGAGGTTCAGCCCTTCTCTCCGGCCTGCTGCACGTTGCCCGCGTACACACGCTTCCAACAACGTCTCCTGCAGCTTCCAGCCGAGTCTCTCGAGCCCCCCGAGTCACTCTCCCAGAAGGCTACACCAACGATGCAGCCGTCCGTTGCTAGTGCTTATCGTGTGACTAACTCAAACGAATGAAAGAATGAAAGAACTAAAGCTCAAGCGCACGCTCTCTCTGGACAGAATAGAGTGGATGGATTAATGTTTTTGTTATGTTTGTAGTGGGAGAGGGCGTGGCTATTTATACACAAAATTCTAACAAGAAAATGCAAAAGGAAAAAGATACAAACGTAATCTGCAAAATAAGAAATTAAAGGTTAGTTGACAAAATAATTAATCTGAATAATATTATACAAGTGCAAGCATTCAGATAGAAAATAAATCAGAATAAGATTATGATATATTTTCCATGAATAGTGCACCACAGAAGGTATCGCAGAAGGTTCTGCTCGATAACCTTCTCCAGATGGAAACAATCATTGATTTGCTTCCAAATGAATTAAAATCAATTCCATCCTGATAAAGAGACACGTGAGAGTGTATCTGGACAGGTGGTAGTGATAGGTATCCAAATAATGGTCATGTAGAGATCGTATAGCTTACAGAAGCCTGCAGATCAGTCAACAGAACCTTTCCATATATAGAAGATACATTTCCTTCTATGAGAAATAATATCTCCAATATGATTATTTGGAAATTAAATCATTGTAATCTGATCAGATAATTATCATAATCAGAGAATGTGTATTTCGTAATTAAATAATTGATAACTAATCATTTAATTACAAAAATAATTCTTACAAGAAGTCCTTAACAAGAGAAGCTTTTGTAGAATAGAATGTTCGACCTTCTGTAGTACAGAGGGTTCAGTTCATCATCAAAACCGTCCCAACAATCTCCCCCTTTCTGATTATGACAAAACATTCATCGTTGAGGGAAATGTTTTTGCAAGAACTCCGCCTTAATAGGTGAGAGTATGAGTCTCGCGTTTTTACAGAACCATAAGGTTTCTGTGAAACAAAGCATAGAAGCTTCTGTTAAGGTTACAGAGCACAAAGGCTTCTGTGATTCATACAGAGCGTGGAGCTTCTGTATTTAGCCCGACAAAAAGATGATATTTCATTTTTGCACTCCCAGCAATAGTGACTTTAAAAGATCACAAATCGCATTCCCTGCAGAAGATTGCGATTATGAGCTGTATCAGTCTCATAAGCTTCAACACCGTAGACGGTATAGTCTTCTACGACCCATTGAAGTTATAGAAAATCTAGGATTTTTCTATAACCAATACAGAGCTAGATACTCCCCCTCAACATAATTTTCTCCCCCTTTTTGTCATATCAAAAAGAAGATGAATGTAGGTTGATAAAGAAGAGTAAATTTCTTGCAGAAGGTATGACGTAGCATTCATAACCAACGTGCAGAAGGTAGTTTTAATTCTTGCAGAGGGTAAAGCAGAAATAGCAAAACCATCATGCAGAATATATTGCAGAAGGTGTAACTGAAAGTTCAATACCGTACTGCAGAGAAAATGTGTCCACTCGGTGGCTCTTATTACAATCTAGTAGGCCACAGAAAGCAGTTTTTGGTCTGGCTAGAAATGCAGAAGAGAAAAAGGAACAGCAACTAGGGATATCACTCCTCAGACTCAGCAGAATCCTTTTCTAGATGCTCGCGCAGAAGGTTGTCCTGACGTTCCACTAAGCGAATCAGGTCAGTGACCATTCGCTGAAGGACGCGGATGTCTTCCCCAAGATTGAGAAGAGCCGTGTTATCCACAGGAACTTGAGCTTCAGCAGATGATGAAGGACGTCTCCGACCAGCAGACTTAGCAGCAGAGGGTCGAGCAGAAGATGCTTCGGCATTATTCTTGGCCTCCAGAAGCTTATCCTCATCATCACGCGCAGAATCCTGTGACCTGCTTTTCAGGGTCCAGGTAGAGCCCTTTCTCACATAATGCATGCTGGCTATAATTTGTTGTCCAAAAGTGCCAACTTTCCACTTTTCATGAAAAGTAGAAGCATCAGTAGAGACATGAGCCAATTTCAGAAGGCCGGCGATTACCTTGCCATAAGGGAGAGCTTTCCCAGCCGTATTGCAGCATCTTTTCATGTGGGAGAACATCGCATCAGGATTAAAGGGAATGCCCTTCAGGATATGAGCCATCAACATCGCATCATTGGAGGTGATGGTGTCGATGCTTCCAGTTCTTGGTAGAAGGCAGAACAGAACCACTCGATGCAGAATGTGGGTTTTGAGATCCAGCTTGGTGGACTCAAGGTACTTGGTCGCGTGGACCTTCTGTCCCAAGATAATGCTGTAGGACTCTTCTCTTCCCATGTCCATCAGAGGATCATGCTCCACACAGCTGAATAATTGATTCACATCATGGGCAGAGAATACCAGTGTGACCCCTTCAATGACTGTTTTTATGAACTTGACATATGGACCCTGTTCATGGAACGTGATGTTCACATAGAACTCTCTCAAGCGAGAGATAGGTAGCTCCGCATAGGTTTCACAGAAGGTTTTTAAACCGATTCTATCCAGCAGAGGGGCAATATCAAGTCCATTAGCCGCAAACCAGTTAAAGTCGATCCGCTTAAAAGTGGCAATCTGCCTACTCGCAGCATCACACTTAGGTAGTGTATCATCGGCCAAAACAGTTTCTATCTCCTTCTTAGAGACAAGAGGATTTACCGGAAAGATAAACGAGTCCAGGTCCTCTGCGAAGGTGTCCTCAGGAACAGATTTCTCTGGGGACTTGGTCTTTTTGGCAGCCATATCAATGATAGAGGTGCTGACCGTTTCGGGCTCTTTCCGTTTCAGCCTAGTCCTAGAGGAGATTCCTCTGGGTTTCATGGCATCATGGAGAAGCTTTTTGGTAGGAGTGGCTGCAGGCTTCCGAGATGCCTTCTGCGGCTCAGAAACTACTCCTTTTAGCTTGAGATCAGGGGAGACGGTGATGACAGGAGTGTGAACTTCCTTGTCAGACTCGTCAAGCACATCATCACCAGGGGGGATTTCCACCTCCTCATCAGATGCGGCGATCTCAGCAGTAGGGGCGAAAGTGAGTGCATCACTACTCGCAGTAGAACCCTTGACAGAGGGCTCAGGCACAGAGGGTTCCATCGTCATGGCGATCGGAGGTACCTTCTGGGTTGTATCTTCCACGGAGACTTGGACTTTGGATGGTCCTTCGTTTGTGGAGTTGGGAGGCATACCATCGAGAGTCTCAATGGCAGCAATGGTCTGGTCCTTCGCAAGAGAGAAAAGGGGTTCTCCGGCGAGGAAGGGGATGGAGTCCTGCTTGCAGATGAGACAGGCTTCTCCGATCCAGAGGTGCGAGCCTTCTTTCTTCCGGCCTTAGCCTTTCTCCTCAAGGATTTCACTTTGGGTGCCATGGACACAGAGAAATTGAAGGTTTCGAAGTTAGGGCAAGAGTGAGAGAGAGTTTCAGGGCTGAAGAAGAATGTGTGAAGAATAGGCGACGGTTGTGGGTTTTTAAGAATTTTCTCAAAGGCGGTTTTGGAAACAAAATATTTTCCCGCCCAAGAAATCTCCTTAAGATGTCATATCATAACTAACATGCATTAGAGAAAAGTGAGAAAGAAAGCCGAGTGAGACGGTTGGGTCTTCAAGGCAATAAAATCTTTCGTCACCTTGTGTTGGAGCTTCTTCTTCATAGAAGAGCAAAACATAATGGATAATTGTATCCAAATATAACTTATTAGGAATATTAATTTCCTAATAGAGACGATATTGAAAAGAAAATTTCATTGGATGATATTTGATATCTCCAGACGTAAACTTCCAAATAATTGGAAATTACCAAGTTAGATTTAAGGTATATATGTAATTATACCTTTTGTAAAACAGATGGTGGAATTCAACCTTCTATTGTATAGAAAGCTAAAAATTCTACCTTCTATAGTGAGGTGTACGAATGTGTACCGTCTGTAGTGTAGAAACAGATGTTTGCATCTTCTGTAATGAATGTACACTTATGTACCTTCTGTAGTAAGTTTCTGAAGTACTTACTTAACTTTTCTTTGTCTTATAAAGATATTATATAGGATGGCAGATTCCTAATTCGCTTCTGAAAAAGAAAATTTCTTTTTATCCAGAGGTTTAGTAAAGATATCAGCCAATTGGTGTTCAGTGTTAATGTACTCTACACTAACAGAACCCTGTTGTACATTATCTCTCAGAAAGTGATTTCTAAGTTCGACATGCTTCGATCTGGAGTGATATACTGGATTCTTAGCTAGGCTAATAGCACTAGTATTATCACATTTGATCGGTATTTTTGTAAATGAGTGACCAAAGTCCTCAAGTTGTTGTTTCATCCACAGGAGTTGTGCACAGCAGCTTGCAGCTGCTATATACTCAGCTTCTGCAGTGGAGAGGGCAACAGAAGTTTGCTTCTTAGAAAACCATGAAATCAACATGTTTCCCATGAGCTGACAAGTACCACTTGTACTCTTTCTGTCGACCTTACTTCTTGCGAAGTCTACATCGGAATATCCAGTGAGATCAAAGTTTGATTTCTTAGAATACCAGATGCCAAGGTTTACAGAGCCCTGTAGATATCTAAAGATCCTCTTGACCGCAGTCATGTGAGATTCTTTAGGTGCCGATTGAAATCTAGCACAGAGGCACATACTAAATAGTATGTCAGGTCTAGAAGCTGTAAGGTACAGAAGAGAGCCTATCATGCATCTGTAGAGCTTACTATCCACTTCTTTACCATTTTCGTCTTTGTCCAATTGAGTATTAGTACCCATTGGTGTAGACAAAGGTTTCGTGCCTTCTAGGCCGAATTTCTTCAGAAGCTGCTTAGTGTACTTTTCTTGGTGTAAGAATGTACCTTCTGCAGTCTGCTGAATTTGTAAACCAAGGAAGAATGTGAGTTCTCCCATCATGCTCATCTCAAACTCACTTGTCATGAGTTTGGAGAATTCATAACAGAGCATTTCATCAGTTAATCCAAAGATGATGTCATCGACATAGATCTGGACAACAATGAGATGATTGCTTCTGTGTTTGAGAAAGAGAGTGGTATCTACTCTTCCTCTATTATAGCCCTTTTCGACAAGGAAGGAGCTAAGTTTCTCATACCATGTTCTAGGAGCCTGTTTAAGACCATATAGAGCTTTGGAGAGTTTATAGATGTAGTTTCTGTGTTGCAGATCCTCGAAACCAGGAGGTTGACTTACATAGACCTCTTCTTTGATCTCTCCATTGAGAAATGCACTTTTACGTCCATTTGATACAACTTAAAGTTATTAAAGCAAGCGTAGGCTAATAACATTCGTATTGCCTCGAGACGAGCTACAGGAGCAAATGTCTCATCAAAGTCGATACCCTCTTGTTGAGAGTACCCCTTTGCAACGAGTCGAGCCTTGTTTCTTACAACAATGCCAGACTCATTTAGTTTGTTCCTGAATACCCATTTAGTTCCAATGATGGCACGGTTGTCAGGTTTAGGAACAAGTGACCACACTTTGCTCCTTTCAAATTGATTAAGCTCCTCTTGAATAGCAAGTATCCAATCTGGATCACTGAGAGCTTCATCAATATTCTCTGGCTCTTTCTGTGATAGAAAAGCCGAGTGTTCATAGAAGGCATTTACAGAACTTCTTGTCTGTATGCCTCTATTAAGATCTCCTATGACTTGGTCTATAGGATGACGTCTTTGATAAAGAGCAGGTGCTCTAATATCACTTTGTTGATTATTATGAGAATGTTCTTCATAATTATCATTTGTTTGTTCAAGATCATTTTTAGATTCATGAACAGAAGGTTCACCCTTCTCTTTCGTAGAGGGTGGAGGTTCTACAGCATCTTCTGTAGGTTCTAGAGATATAACATTTCTTGTATTGATAGTAGGAATGTCATTAATTTTTACATTAATAGACTCCTCTATAGTAGAAGTTCTTTTGTTTAGAACTCTATAAGCTTTGCTAGACAAAGAGTATCCGAGAAAGATGCCCTCATCTGTCTTAGCTTCGAACTTTCCTAAATTGTCCTTAGAAGGTCTCAAGATAAAACAAGGACTTCCAAAGGAGTAGAAATAGGAGATGTTCGGTTTTCTCCCCCTGTATAGTTGATATAGGGGTTTTCTCAAGTATGGGTCTAAGTAGAACCCTGTTTGATATGTAGCAGGCTGTATTAACAGCTTCTGCCCATAGGTTTCTGTGGAGCAGAGCTCTCACACAATCATAGGTTCTAGCCATGTCTATCAGAGTTCTATTTTTCCGTTCAGCTACCCCATTTTGTTAAGGGGTATATGGTGCAGAAAAATTGTGATCGTTACCATGTTCGTCACAAAAAGTATGCGAAGTCATGATTTTCAAAACTCAGTACCATGATCCGTTCTTATAGTTTTACCTGAAGATCCAGTTTCATTCTGTAATTTCTTAGCTAGCATAAAGAAGATTTCCAAAGCAGTGCTTTTGTGAGTTAGAAATTTAACCCAACGTGTATCTAGAGTAGTCATCAACCACAACTAGACAATATCTTTCCTACCACCAATACTTTGAACTCTAGTAGGTCCGAAAAGATCCATATGTAGAAGTTCAAGTGGCTGTGTAGTAGAGACTTCATTCTTAGATTTGAATGATGACTTAATTTGTTTTCCAAGTGAACATGCTTCACAGAAGCTGTCATGCTCAAAACGGATATTGGGGTAATCCCTTAACCAAATCCTTTTTCACAAGCTTGGATAACAATTTAAAAGATTGGAGTGTCCCAACCTTCTAATGCCATAGTAGGCTTTCATCTTTGACTGTCAGAAGGCAATTTTCTTTATGTAGTACAGAAGCTATTCTGAGTCAAGGTATAGATATTCCCTCTTACGAGTCCCAATGAAGCGAACTTCATTGTTCAGGATTTCCGGAACACTTGTCTTGATCAAAAGTTATTTTATAACCTTTGTCACAAAGCTGGCTAATGCTCAGCAAATTACGTTTGAGTTCTGTAACCACAAGAACCTCATCGATGACCATCGGAGTCAGAACTTCAATGGTACCTTAGCCGATGACAAGAGCCTTTGCTATTGTCACCGAATTTAACCGACCCTCCACATTGTAAAGTCAGTTGAGAAAAATTTGGTTGGGTCTCCGGTCATGTGCCTGGAGCATCCAGTATCCAAATACCATTCACCTTTCAACAGTTTCTGTTTGAAAGCAGGTATGAAGTTCATTTTGAGTTTCTGTGTGAGTTGTGAGGCACATTTGTGCTTCCCCATCATCAGAATCATCAAGTTCTGCCCAAGCAGCTGTTGCTTTCTTGGACTTGTATTTAGGAGAAGGTTTCTCCCTTTTCTTTAAGTAAAGGACCATTCTGTTTTGTAGTGTCCTTTCTTTTTTGCATTCAAGCATGTGACCGACTATGGGTCCATGTAATGTTGGCTTTTCTTATTGAAGCGCTTTTTGGAGGCGAACCGCAAAAGGCGTTTAGCTATCATTGCGAGTTCATCATCCGAATCAGCTTCTGCTTCATCATCCGAACCTTCTGTAGGTTCTTCTGATGCTCTGAAAGCAACGGGTGCTCTCTTTATATCTGATTGAGAGGATCTTTCCATCTCATATGAGATTAAGGAGCTCATCAAATGTTCTAGTTCGAAGAGTAGAGAGGTCCTTAGCTTCCTCTATGCCGTTTTCTTAGCTTCCCATGATTTGGGTAGAGTACGCAGAACCTTTCGAAACTAGTTCAGAATTTTGATAGGTTTTGCCCAAATGAGTTAGGGCATCGACTAGAAGGTTGAGTCCTCTGGAACATCTGTTCTACAGATTCATCAGCTTCATAGTAAAATTTTCATATTGGTGAATTAGGAAATTTGCCCTTAGTTTCTCTTATCTGGTCTGTCCCAATGTACATGGTGACAAGTTTATCCCAGATTTCCTTGCCCGAAGTGCAAGTTGAAACTTTGACGAATTCACCTTCCGACATAGCATTGAACATCAAATACTTTGCCGTTTTAGTGAGTCGTCTGATCTTAAGGTATTCCCGTGTAGGATGACCTTCTCGATCAAATCGTTGGTTCTCTGGTATAGAAGGTGGACCATCTTCTATATAAGACCATAAGTCTTCGTCAATAGCATCAACAAATGCGCTCATTCGAATTTTCCAATAGGCAAAATTCTTACCATCGAAAATGGGAGGATTCCCAACATGTGGTTTAGGCACATTATAGTTTTCAGCCATTTTTCAATAGAGTAAAACTTCTATAGAACAGAATGTTGACGAATAGAGTATAGAACCTCAACAAAGAAGCAAGCTTCTGTTGGGTAGAAGTCAGTTGTCAAGTCAACAAACAAGCCTCTGTTAAACAGAGAACAAGTGTCAATATGACAAGATGAGAATCAGCTTTCAGGTAGCAGTTGTTGAATTTGCAGAGCAGCAGGCTTCTGCAGAAAATGCCAACTGTGTATTTACAGAAAGTATGCTTCTGTAAAATGTACCATAGGCGTAGAGCAACAAAACGTTTCTCACAGAACAAAGTGCTTCTGTGGAACAGGAGTTAAATTCTGATAGAGCGTAAGCTTCTACAGAATAGAACTAGGTAGATATTCACAGAGCTTAACGCTTCTGTGGAGTAGGGGTTGATTCTGATAGAGCGTAGGCTTCTACAAGAAGTAACAGTCACAGAGCTAAGAGCTTCTGTGGAGAAGAACGTGTAGCTGGTAAGAGCTTTTTCAAGGATCTACAACAAGCTGTTAAGCCTCTGTTGAAACCCGCTCTGATACCAATTGTTACACTAAGAGGGGGTGAATTAGTGTTAATTACCAAATTCGGATTTTAACACTTTTCGTTTTACCCGCAGCGGAAAGGAAGCTTCTGTCAAACAGAACCGTAGATAGGTTTCTGTACAACAGAACGTTCGAGTGTGTTCGCAATTTTTTGATTGGACACAAGGATTTTTATAGTGGTTCAGCAAATTGCTTACGTCCACTCTTCACCCAGATATTTGGATGGTTTCCACTCAAATGTATCTCAGTACAAGTTGCACAAATGATATCAACTAAAAGCAGACCCGAAGGTTCTGTACAATAGAGGTTTGAGTGGCAGAGCTAACCAGAAGGTTCTGTACCGTAGAGGCTTGTTACGTAGCACAAACACTAAGGTTCTGTACTATAGTAACTAAGGCTCAATACAGACCAGAAGGTTCTGTATCGTAGAGAGTAAGGCACAACACAGACCAGAAAGTTCTGTGTCGAAGAAGGTAAGCACAACACACCAGAAGGTTCTGTGTCGAAGAAGGTAAGCACGACACTGACCAGAAGGTTCTGTGTCAGATGTGTTAACCTTTTATAGCATAGATCAAGAGATTCTGTACTGTAAGCGTCAACCTTCTATAGAACAGATCCAAGGACTCTGTCTTACAGAAAGTGTTGTACAGACCGTAAGGTTCTGTAACAAGAGTGTCAATCCACAACAGAAGGTTCTGTATAGGAAATGACTTAATTATAAAACATAGATCTGAAAGATTCTATGACAAGAGTTGTCGATCTTCTACTAAACAGAGCGTCAGGTTCTGTAGCAAAAGTGACAAAGAAAATGTATGCACAGACTGTAGAATTCTATGCTACAGAGAGTTGCACACGTAAGTGTGACTAACAAAGGTAACCAAATGCGCAATCCTCTCAAGGATACGACTTCGTGGCGTACCCCATGCGAGCACGTAGCGAACCCTACGCAAGCGAACATCGACCTCTGTTCAAGGATGGATTTTCCCTCCGGCGGCTCCACACGACCTGCACGATCTCCTTGAGATAGCGACTATGTGGCGTACCCCACACAAGCACGTAGCACACCCTACGCAAGCACGCAGCATACCCTACGCAAGCACGCAGCAGACCCTGCGCAAGCACGCGGCAAACCCCACACAAGCAGACGGCAACCTCCGTCCTAGGTTTCCTGCACACAGAGCTCTACACAACAGAAGCTGGTTAGTCCCTCACCTTCTGTGCTCCCGAGGTTCATTTCTTCCCTCCGGCCCGCTGCACGTTGCCCGTGTACACACCTTCCAACAACGTCTCCTGCAGCTTCCAGCCGAGTCTCTTGAGCCCCCGAGTCACTCACCCAGAAGGCTTCACCAACGGTGCAGCCGTCCGTTGCTAGTGCTCCTCGTGTGACTAACTCAAACGAATGAAAGAATGAAAGAACTAAAGCTCAAGCACACGCTCTCTCTGGACAGAATAGGGTGGATGGATTAATGTTTTTGTTATGTTTGTAATGGGAGAGGGCGTGGCTATTTATACACAAAATTCTAACAAGAAAAGGCAAAAGGAAAAAGATACAAACGTAATCTGCAAAATAAGAAATTAAAGGTTAGTTGACAAAATAATTAATCTGAATAATATTATACAAGTGCAAGCATTCAGATAGAAAATAAATCAGAATAAGATTATGATATATTTTCCATGAGGTGCACCACAGAAGGTATCGCAGAAGGTTCTGCTCGATAACCTTCTCCAGATGGAAACAATCATTGATTTGCTTCCAAATGAATTAAAATCAATTCCATCCTGATAAAGAGACATGTGAGAGTGTATCTGGACAGGTGGTAGTGATAGGTATCCAAATAATGGTCATGTAGAGATCGTATGGCTTACAGAAGCCTGCAGATCAGTCAACAGAACCTTTCCATATATAGAAGATACATTTCCTTCTATGAGAAATAATATCTCCAATATGATTATTTGGAAACTAAATCATTGTAATCTGATTAGATAATTATCATAATCAGAGAATGTGTATTTCGTAATTAAATAATTGATAACTAATCATTTAATTACAAAAATATTCTTACAAGAAGTCCTTAACAAGAGAAGCTTCTGTAGAATAGAATGTTCGACCTTCTGTAGTACAGAGGGTCCGGTTCATCATCAAAACCGTCCCAACACGTTATTTCAACGATCCCCTTCCAAAAAAATGTATTGTTATCTCCTGATGAGAAAAATCTTCATACCGATATGGAAAAATACAATCCTTCCAGGTTCATCACAAAATCTCGAATCAGAGATAATCAGGTCCCTCCTCTCAGACGTTCATCCTCCCTCTGGGGAACCGGAGATTCCACCTCCCCTTCCAGGAATCGGAGACAAATTCCTCCACATACAACCGGAGGCCAACTCCCCCCGACGTACATAGAGAAACTGGAGCCAAAGACTGCCCCTCTCCAGTGCTGACGAGCCAAAGCCTCCCGACCAGCCTACCAGCCTACACCCTCCCGGCATCGTTCATCCTCCTCGGGCCACCCTGGGGCGAGGTAACTCCTCGGTGAGACTTCCTCTCACTTTGCTAACTCCAGCATGCTTCTACCATGTTCGATATGCTGACTCCGCTGTTCCCTTTCTTTTTTGGCCTACCATAAACACCATGGGGTGAGGAACGAGCCTTCAGACTTGGTCGTAACAGCCTAAGTTACAGACAAGGGACAACTGGCGCGCCACCATCCTCCGATATTAGATCACGACAGAAAAAGGTCGTACCATTTAAACTCCTTTCAAAACGTATTTTCATACGTCTTTTAGCCTCAAAGCTTTCACAGTAGCTTTGGGGGTTGATTTTGCATTTATTTGTGGCACTGAAGTGTCGGGACATCTCCTGACCTTCTGTTCAGTTATTTTCTGCGGCAACGCCTCCAAATTCTGATTTTTTCGATGAGGTTACGGACGTTTTCGAACCTCGACCCCAAAAGGTTAAATGATCTACAATGAGTGATGATCTTGTGACTATTTGTTTTTTAATTTTTGGTTGATCGAGGATCGAGTTACCTCTCCTGAAACGGTCGCCACTCTCGCTGGCCGCAGTAGGACAACATGTTGCATTGTCTCTTCCAGGGAAGTTTCGTGAGATCTAACCGTTGGATCATGCTCAAATTTTTGTGCCCTAAACTAGACTTCAAGACAGTTCTATGGGTATGTATATCAACCGTTGAAGTTTCTAGTATAATACAAAACAATCTTAAGAACAGACTGTATACTAAGCAAGATTTTTCGAGTGCTGCTATTATGTGCTTTATTCAATAACGACATATCCCACCATTGGATCGCTACCAAATTTCATAGGTGTGTTCTTCATTTTATCCGGGTGATTTTGACATATCATTCACATTTTTCATTTGGAGGATATATATTTTCCTATTTTTTTTCTTCGGACTTTACCTTGCCGAAGTCAGATCACGTCTACAAAATGGTCTGACATTTTACACCTGTATATCTTACGATCCAACCGTTGGATCCATTTGAAGTTTTGCACACAGTGAAGTCCTTTTGCACTCCGATCAGACATTGGAGGACCAAGATATGATAGGAACAACATCTTCTGTGCAAACCGTTCCGCTTTTCCGGACAGCCAGATTTGTTCCTTGATCTTGAG
>CM042886.1:4264521-4311820 GCA_023653495.1 Melastoma candidum
AAAATGTTCAGATCAAGCAGTTATCGCTCTTCTTAAAAGCCGGCATTCAGCATAAGTCGCAACAGAGTGACTGGCTATACAGTCCCATAGTCGCAGAACATGGTATTAAGATAGATACAACACAAAAGGCATAATATATATACATATATATATCTATATATGCAATAGGACTGCTCCAATCCAACGAATGGACAGGCCAATGGAGTCTAGCACTCCAAACATATTACGGTTTTACACCCAGAGGCAATGGGAGAACTCGAGGTATGTACCTTCTTTGTTGGACGGAGCATAAGGGGACATCCTGTATCTGGTTTGCTGCTGTGTCGGCTGAAAACAAGCACAACAATTAATCGTCAACGTATGAGGATAAATCGATGTGGTTGATCGCACCGTCGACCTAAAGAAGTCAATAAAACGCCCAATCCACTGATGCGATCAAGAATGCCAAACTCGACAATTAATGGAACAACTAGGAACAAAAAATCCTTCTCACACAGTCCTTTTATGAGATTGGCATGGACTGTCGAACTACTCGCAGGAAAAAGTACCTGCAATTTAGGTCGGAGGGCTTCGAGAGGTCCCTTTGGCTTCTCAACACCTTGCTGTTGTCGAGTACATGTTTGTTAATACTATAAATAGTAACAAGAAACTAACTTCGATCTTGGCATCGCGTTAACATACCTTTCCCAGTGCCCAGTCCGCAGAATCAAAATAAGCAAGCTCGTGGTCCTGTTGGACAAATCCAAGACTTAGAAGGAAGAAAGCAAGGCTGACATTAATCTAAAGAAGTCGGTTAGGCACAATCTATGACCTTAGAGATAAGAGGTGGCTTCTTGGGCACTATGCCTCCATATTTCTTCTTTATAGCAGCTTCCTACAGCAGCACATCAAACAACGAATTCACCATGATTGTTCCGCAAGAGCAAACAGCAATAATCAGAAACACCTAGGCTAAAGCTTGAAGATTGCGGAACACAACTTCAGATAATTGAAAGCATTAGCCATGGCCAAAGGATTTCTTCCAAAAGACATGAAAATGGGATCTTATCCAAAATCCATTCGCTGAGCACAGGCAACACTTGCCTATTTCTTTATAATCCTAATACCAAACATACTCCTATTACCGTCCGTCAGTGAGCATTAAGTTTCTCCGACTCACTTAGTCCCGACTTCAACGTTCCAATTCCATTTCTAGCAGTAGGAGAACTATACCATCAGCAAGAATTAACATCAATGCAAGTAAAAACTCTAGATATGAACCCAGTCGGGGCCAAACAGTCGCTTTGCTACCTACTACTCTCAAATGATCTTGCAACCAACCAAATCAGGAATTCCTAGCCCCCAGGTGGAATTTATTTCGTCGAACCAACTTTCATCCACCATGAATGAGATCGCTCCGAGGCAAAAACAACTTGATTCTAACACCTCAGAACAGAAGCCATCATCGATTAAAAAAGTACCAGAATATAAACAAAACCCGGAAAAAAAACAATAGCAAATCGACCTCATCCTGCGAGGAAGGCACAGCAGCGGCAGTGGCCGCGGCGTCTCCCTCGATTAGCTCCTGATCCTTCGCGTCCTCCATATTCTCTATCAAAACCTAAAATCAACCAATCCAAATCCAATCAATTTCAATCATCATCCCCCAAATCAAAAGAACTGAATCCGATTCACTTCGATTAATCGCCAACCAAACTCAATCCCGAATCGATCAGGGACTAAAGGTACGTGCCTTGTGGTGGATGTGGGTCGTTCGTCTGTTCGACCCTGGATAATGAGGATGGTTCCAATCCAAGCAGATGAGGAAGAAGAAAAGGAATAACAAAATTATATGCGAGCGCTTGGCCTCCGAGTACCTTTTGGTAAATTCATGCTCACTTCCATTCCACGTCTGATTCCGACAACATACGCACCACTTTCTTTTTAGGTAAGTACTTCAAACTCTTCCGTTTGTGGTAAGCTCGGAGTTCACCGAGAGACTGCGCTCCGCCTGACTGTCGCTCAATCACCGTCATCCATCATTCGCCAAACTGCCATAGTTGATTGATTACTGCAGTTTCTATTCATAAACCAGGTTGTGCCTGAGCCGATGACTGACACCATTAACAGTAATTTCATGTTCGATCCCGCGGGTAACTTCTTTCCTGTTACCAAATGTACAAATGAGCTAACAAATTACAATACACGTCTATTTCGCGGACGCGGCTAATGTCTCGAGCATGGTATATTCCGTCGGAACGAAACAATATCCTATTGTTTCGTAATTACGAATAACTTCCTTCGACGTGGTAATCAGCAATTAGCGAGTATCCTATCGACATGGCAATAAGCAAATGTGAGTATCGATTTGGATTGATGTGGTTGGACCCTATATTTGCAAATGAGCTGAACTGATGAACGCTGTAATATCACTAATCCACACAGCAGATTTCTTCCCGGATCATACAACACCCAGAGATTATGGTCTTTACAAAGGGCTAAACCATTTATGAATCCAACCGGCCGGTGCACCCGCACCACCTAACATGGTTTTCCCCCTAGCAACTGATCGAATCAAGCCGTAGCTCTGGCTAGTAGCCACTCCTTCATATCCCCAAACACCATCTCCACAATCTCCTCTGGCTCTCCGATCAGCTGGTGCCACATCCCTGGGTAAACCTTCATTGTCTTGTCCTCACTTTGTGCCCTCTGGTACAGCTCCTTGGCACAAGCTGGGTCGCACACCACATCCTCCGCGCCGTGCACTATTAGTAGCGGCACCTCCACCTCCTCGAACTTCCCCTGCAGATCCCTGCAGATCCTCAGAAGCTCGAGAGCGGTTGCTGCCCTTGGCCTTGCCACAGTCCTCCTAGGGCTTGCCAGCGCCAGCTTCCGCTTCCATTCCACCTTGAAAGACCGATCAGGGATTGACCCCCGCGTGGGTACGACCCTCCAAGTGGGAACCACAGCAGCCACAGCCGAGAGGAAGTGCTCGAGCGGCCACGGGGGTTTGAACTTGTCACTGATCCCACACATGGCGCCATTGAGCACGGGCCCCCTCCAAGCCCCCTTCTGCCTTAGCGTGATGTACAGAGCGATTGCCCCGCCGAGGGACTCCACGTACAGGAAAGCTGGAACGGAGGGTGGGAACCGCGCCCGGAACGAGTCGAAGAACGAGATGCAGTCATCCACGACGGGGTTTATGTCAGGGACGTGAGCGATCAGGCCCTCGGAGAACCCGTGGCCTGGTGGTCGATAGCGCAGGTAGCGAACCCTGCCTCGGCGAAGAACACCGAAGTAAGCTGGAGTAACCAGCTGGACTCACCGGTGAAGCCGTGGACTATGGCGAGGACCCCGACGGGCTCGGCGGGAGGGAGTGGGGTCCACCACTGGGTGAAGAGGCGGATAGAGCGGGAATTGGTGATGTAGTCGGAGCCGTGAGCAACGGAGTGGCGGGTGTAGAAATCGGCAGGGGAAAGGTGGCCGAAGGGGGTCGTGGCATTAGCGTCGCGGATCGGGTGGGGCGGCATCGTCGGTCAGATGGTGGTGTTGGTTGATGGAATGGAGTCCATCACGAATTTATGGTTGGGTGGTTGAGGGAGGGAGGGAGGGATGAAGGTAAAAAAATAAATGGCACGAAAATTGAATGATTTTGATTGATATGGGGCGTTGCGGGGTTGGTTTAGGATTGAATTAGCATTCAACGACCCCAACCGGAAATCCCAGTGAACCCCTCACTGTTGATGTGACACCCCTCTTTATGAATGATTTAACTGTTACCATGTATAATCCTCCTCGAGTCTGACGTAAAGAACATTGTTTTGTGTCCTTTCTTCTCTGCTTCTTCTAAAAGTTCTTTTGAGTTGTTTGACTCGCATAAATGCAACCCCTCCTTTGGTATCAGGGCCTCAAAGCCTTATTCATATTTCCACTCGTATGTTTTCTCACTTTTTTTCAGAGAGGGGAGAATAGAGACTAAGTATTCTACCTATGGTTATTGCCCTGCCTCATCAATTATGGATAATCTCGTAGTTTTAAGTGCTCTAATTACTCTAGACTCCAGCCCTTCATTCCATAAATCTACTGCCTCAAAATTGGATTGTTTGTATGAAATTTCTCATCAGGACATTTCAGACAACAATCAAATCACAGACACCACCATCCCTTTGCTCAATCCATACACTGCCTTCAGTAAGCCTTCATCGAGCCCCATCAGAAGGATAAGATCACTCATCCGCCAACCGGCCTCACAAATTCTTGAGTATATCCAAGCCAGTAAGTTCAATCAACATCATATTTTGGCCACACAGAGAGAACAATTTGTGTCATTGCAGTTACTTACAGACTTTCCTCGCCAGTGGTCCCAGAAAGGCTACACACACTTGCACTTTGGTGCAATCAGACTTGCCTTGACATACCATTGTAGAAAAGGTCTGCCAGTTACTGCCAGAATGGCTTTACTCGACACAAGATTTGTTGAGTACCAGCATGCTTGCATAGGAACTGTGGAGACAACATTAAATGCAGGAACTGTCTTTGTTACATTATATCCTAACTTCTGCATGTCCCTCAAAGATCCTAAGCTATTATCAGCTTTACAAGTACAGCTACAGATTGCAGGACCACAACAAGATCCCAATTCTATTGAAGCCACACTGCATTACCAGATGTCATATCGTGTGCAGAATCATGCATTAGATTTTAAAGTCCCAGAGAATGCTAATGATGCTTTGATTATCACTGTTGACTATCATCATTCATCTTCTCCTACTTGTTTACATGTACGCAGGCAAATCTCAAGGAATGAGTTGCTTAAACTTCTTCCAGAGAAATGGGTAACAAACTATGAGCAGCTTTAGCAGCATGTCAGGCCAATTCAGTCAACTGAATCCAGGTTTGTTAAAGAGAAAGATGGTTATGTGACTATCAGGTTTGATAGGTCCCATGAGAAAGAACCAGCTACACCGTCTATTTTCCCAATAATGTTTATGGTTCAGTCGGTCCCCAAAAGTAAGAAACCCTAGTTTCTTAATTCCATTATCCATTCGTTGGATGGACAGGGAAAAGCAGCTTATCACTTTAGAGATCCTCATACTGATCACTGTTATTTTGATATATGTGACCCACATATTTGTGGTTGTATGTATGATTACCTTAATGGTAACTATCTATACAGTGATGATGACACTCCGATCTCAAGAAGAAGGAAAAAAGGATGTCAGTCCAGAAATCTTCCTGATTCTGATTCTGACAGTGACAGTGAAGATGATGATGATCCTTCTTCAAAGGATAATGTCGTAGCAACCAGAGAAACCACTGTCAATCACCATAACTCTTGGCAATTCTTGATGAGCATGGCCAAGACAAAAAGGCCATTAAAACAACCTTCAAAGGTATTACCTTGCTATAAGAATGTTATGAAATGGCAAAAGAAAAATCCTTCTTTCTTTCTCCTTCCAGTTTCGAGTGTCTTCTTGGATAGTTATAGCGGCCCATAGGCGCAAGATCAAGTGACATCAGTTGTAGAAGAAACTGAAATAGTAACTCCACCAGTTACTAAGAAACCTCTGATATCTGTACCCACAATACAACCAGTTTCTATCACAGAGGTACCATTAATCTCAGTTTCTAAGTTAAGGCATACAACAACTTTGTGTGCACAGGAAGCGTTACAGACAACATATGCGCCTATGGCACAAGTACCTAAAGTAATGATGATGGGTAACACAGGTAGGTTTTAACTTTCCTTCTACTGAAGAACATACTATTGATAATGTTCGATATTCTGCTAAGATTCTTGTTCCTACAGAACTTGACAGAAATGGTCATCCGACCCGTAATAATATTGCTGAAACAGTACTCAATTGGCAAAGCCAAAATGCACTGGTACATAACTCAACACTAAACACCATTTGTCATAAGATTGATTCCATGCAGGATAATTTGAAAGGAACGGAAAGACGATTGAATGAAAAGTTAGACACTCGGCACAGTAAGACCCATGAGGTATTACAGACTCTTCAGAAAAGGTTAGACAAGTTTGAAAGGGGAATATTTCCTTCATGTTTTAGATCTGACCAAGATGCTGAGATAGCTAAACTTAAATGACAAATCAGAATGATTGAGGAGAAGCAGGTAGAAATTCCTGATAAGCCTAATATGGTTACCTTTTTGAATTTTGGAAGGCTCAAATCTACCAATACAGATTATTTGAATTTAGAAAGGCCTAAATCATATAGTACTGACTTTTTGGATTTTGGAAGACCATATGTTCAGAACACTTCACAAGTGCAGGAAACAATGCACCCGATTTTTGGACAAATGGAAAAAAAGGACCCAGCTGAATTAAGTGATCTCATATGCGAACAAAGGCGTAGAGACAGAAAGCGTGAAGAAATCAAAGAAGGCAAGAAGAAGCAAGAAAGCTCTTCTGAAAGAAGGCCTACAAATGAATACAGATCTTCACATTACAGATCTCCGAGTCCAAGTCCGACTCATACTACTCCTCAACTTATGGTAAAAAAGAAAAGAGAAAATCCGCCAATTTCAATTGCAAAATGGGTAAAATCATTCCTTGCCTTAGTTTCCATTCATGATTCATCTGATTCTACACCATCTAAGAATTATACAGAACCAGAATCTAGTGATAACATCTCTCAGAATTCATTGGATGAAAAAGACTCTGCTATTGGTTATTACTTTGAGAATTCTCCGCGGATTCTTATGGCAGATAAACCAGGTATAGCAGAACAAAGCCAATCAGGTGAGAATACTTCAGATGAAGATTCATCAGAATGTGTACCACAAATTTTTATGGCAGATAGAGGTAATTCAAACCCTATAGTTGATGAACTTATAGATGAAAGTCTTTCAGATCATTCAGCAGAAAGACAAAGACCAAATACCAGGCCAAGTGAAGGACTTACTAACCTCAAGTTTACTTTTGATGATATTCCATACCAAATGGCCTCAGCGTATCTAGGATTTTTACGCTTCGTGTTTACACAAGAAGTTAACAATTTTTAATACATCTGATATTTTTGCAGATTTTACTTCCAGATTCACAGGAACACTCCTAGTTTGGTGGAGTTTGTTTCCAGAACCAAATCAGGTACAAATGATGAGTGTACCACTCCAGGAATTTATGGGTAACCTTTATGCTCATTTTATTGGAAGTCCTACTAACATTCTAGAAGAACAGAGAACATAATTGTTTCAAAGGAAATGTTGTTCATACAAGTTAAAAGATCTTGACAGACATTACCGAAGACTTTTACATTTGTTTATACATCTTGGAGCTGATAATTCTTTGAAGCCAGTATTTTTATCTTCTATACCTTCTTCGATATCGACTACGGTAGAAAAAAGTTTGGTTTCCAAAAACTTAAAGATCACTGACCTTACAGTTGGACAGATACAGCAAGAAATCCATTTAGGTCTCAGTGAATTGTGTTAAAGAAAGGAAATCATCCAAGGATTCCTGAAGCCAGACAAAAAACTTGAAAAGATTTGCCAAAACAAGTCTACCAGGTACAAGATTAAGTGTACAAAGCGAGATTTATGTGTTTGCTCAGGAATTGCAGGTCCAAAGTCTTCAAGGCGTAAAACCTTTAGACGCAAACAGAAAGACAGATTTGGACATAGGACAAAACAGTTCAGAACTTCTCCTAAGCGTTGGAAGCGTTTTCTCATAATTAAGAGAAAGAAAAGTCCTCAGAGAAAATCCTCCAGGTGTTTTATTTGCAATAAGAAAGGTCATTTTGCAAAGAATTATCCAAAAGGACAAAAGAAACTTATTGCTCAAATTGAGGATATTTCTGGTATTTCGTTACATGATAATGATATTGAATCAGTGTTTTCTATTGATGATGAACCTTCTTCACAAGCAGTTTGTTGTCTTGAAGGATATACAGACTCAGACATAACGACGTCTTTAGATGAGTCTTACACATCCTCTTCATCAGATGAGCAAAATACAAGAAGGATTTGTACTATTAGTGCTTATCCTAACCCTGCAGAACATCATGAAAGATTCCCGTACGTAGCATCGTACCCAAGAAAGGTATCCACTAATGGATCAACTACAGAACCAGAGCAAGGTTCTGAGCAGAACAAAGAAATTCCATTGATTGCTACCTTACAAGGATCCCCACATATAGAGGTACAGATATATTTTTCAAAATATCAGATACCCGTATCTGCAATAGCTTTCATTGATACAGGAGCTTCTGAAAGCATGATCAATCCAGTGATCGTACCTCAAGAATTTCTTGTGCCCCATAAAAAATCCTTCATGACTACATCCGGTGATTTATTATATACTCATTACAAAACCAAGTCTTTGGAAATTATGATATTTCCTACATGCACTATTAAGACTTGTTTGATTGCAACTGATCTCCCAGGAAAAGACCTAGTTTTAGGTTGGGATCTTTTACAGCAAATGTCAGATATCAGAATTTTGACTACAGGGATCAGATTCAAGGGAAAGTTCAAGCCCTTTACAACAATTACAAGGATGTATTCCATTGAACCAGTTGAAAAGGCAAAACAATTATTTGAATAATCTTTTGCAGAAAATCATACTGAGTTCTTACAAAAATGCCCAAATCCTTTGTGGAAGAATCCAGACTTTTTTCTGAGATTGCCCTTCAAGCTAAATGAGGATATCAATCCTACTAAGGCTACTCACCCTGGTATGAAGTCAACTGATTCTTATCTTGCAAAAGAGGAATGTATGTCTTTATTACAACATGGACTTATTGAGTATTCTAACTCGCAATGGGCATGTGAAGCGTTTTATGTGAATAAACGCTCAGAACAAGCCGGAGGTAAGAAAAGATTGGTAATCAATTATCAGCCTCTGAATCATTTCTTACAGGATGATAAGTTCCCACTGCCTAACAGAACAGCTTTATTTTCTTCATTAGCCAAGGCCAAGGTATCCTCTAAATTCGACCTTAAAAGTGGTTTTTGGCAATTAGGTATTCATCCAGATGATAGATGGAAAACAGGTTTTTGTATTCCTGATGGACATTTCCAATGGACAGTTTTACCTTTTGGATTGAAGACAACACCTTCTTTATTTCAGAAAGCAATGACTCGTATTTTTTTGGCCTATACAGTCTTCAGCTTTAATTTACATTGATGACATTCTTTTATTTAGTCCAGACAAAGAATCTCATGAGAGTTTGTTAAAACAATTTGCTGAAATACATCAGAAATATGGAATAATGCTCTCAGAGAGAAAGGTGAAATTATATGAAACTTCAATTGAATTTCTTGGCATGAGACTTGCAGATGGTAAATATTACCCTGGACCATATATTGCCCAAGAACTGCTGAAATTACCAGATACTCATTTGACCACCAAACAGGTTCAACAATTTTTGGGAATTGAGAATTATTTAAGAGATTTCGTGCCAAAAATCAGTAGGTATACAAGCCCCCTTGAAGCCCAACTAAAGAAAAATGCTCAATCTTGGGGACAAGCCCAAACATAATCAATTCATTATCTGAAGACACAGTTACAGTTGATTACACCATTACAGATACCTTCAGATGGAGTTCAAGTATTACAGACAGATGCTAGTGATCTCTATTGGGCTGCAATCTTATTAGAAGAAAAGGAAAGTAAGAAACATATTTGTGCATATAAATCAGGAAAATTCAACCAGGCAGAACAGCATTACCATTCGACCATCAAAGAGATACTTGCAGTAAAGTATGGTATAAAGAAGTTTGAATTTCATCTGGTTGGATATCATTTTAATATTGAAACTGATTTATCTTCCTTCAGTGCTATTCTAAAGTTCAAACAGAAACAGATTCCAAATGCACAGTTGCTAAGGTTAGCAGAATGGTTTTCACAGTATTCTTTTACAGTCAGACACATCAAAGGTACATCCAATGTTGTTGCAGATTTCTTATCTAGACCTTTTGATGTAGTACATCCTAACTTGTTAGAGCATCCAAAGTTGCAAGCAATGTTCACAACCAGAGTTCTTAACAGCAGAGATATTAATCCACAAGAGTTTACTATACTTCCTCTAGAAGTTACCAGATATGATCATATTGATGTTTTATTATCCAGAGCTTCAAAGATGATAAATAAGTATTTGGTGCAGATTTTTAGAAAGCATGGACAGATGATGTTTCCTAGAGATGGTTTGCACCCCAAATATCCATTCTTACAGGCTATTCCAATTCAACCACAAGATATTTTTCCTCAAGAGCTAAAATGGTTTCTATGGTATTTCTTTCATGCACAAACAGTTACCTTAGAGTTTCCAACAGAAGAAATGCTTCAATATTTGGAACAGCTTGGAAATCTTTGTACTTATATTCCACATGGAAAGCCACATTCATTCTTAGCAGAAATATTATCTTGGTTTGCACCACTGATTCAATGGCAAACTTGGTTTGAAATTCACAGGGACAGATATTGCAAATGGCCAGGGATTACTGCGTATTCAACTTATCTTTTTCGCAGACATTGGCACTATGATTCAGAATTACAAGCATTGGTTTCCATTAATACGGTTGATGATTTTGCTTGTCTTCCTCATCCCCTAATATTTTGTATAGATGACAATTTTTCTGAGTGGGAAGACTCCCTAGCAAACAAAGAACTTCTGAAGCAGAAGTTATGCAAAGAAAATGGATTTCACTATCTGACACACGAAGAAATCATTCAGTCCAGAATTCAAGACACAGACCCCAATCATGTATAAGAACTTTAGTGTGCACTTCACCAATATACGCACAACAGAGAATATTGGGATGAACTGGCCCAAGAGTTCTTGAGAATCGTTGATCTAGAAGATATCCCAGGACCATCAAACATAAGCCCGGGATCGTCCTCCCGTAATAAACGTCCAGATAATAATCCAGAAGACCAAGACCCACACGGCAAAAGACCAAGAAATTGAAGACTAAGCCGCCCATGTGAAAATATTCTTTAGAGACAAGAATGACAAGATAGAACAACCACCTTTTGACAAAATTGCCACAAGATTCCTTGAAGATAAAAAGGACGTCACAAGATGACAAGCTAGCTTTAGCTTTATGACTTTTTTAGCTTTAGCTTTTAGCTTTTAAGACTTTTTGGTACAATTAGCTCATAGGCTTTTTGACTTCTTTGTAAAAAGTAGAAGAGGATACATGGCTTAACCACGACCTAGTTTTCTTCAATTCGTGTAACTATAAATACCCCCTCGATAAGAAGGGAAAGATGGGCTGAAGTCGGGGAGAAACCCAAAAATAACAAACACTTTAAGTTCCTCCACATCTATGAGTTTCTAAACTTTTCTCCAGGGGCAATAGATACGGTAGTAGTATCCTAGTTCTCAACCTCTCCATAAACCTCTCTACCTTCGACAAACCCAAAAACATTCAAAAAACCAAAAATCCAAAAACATTCAGAAAAACCCAAAACTCTTTATGTTATGATGCTCTTCTCAGTCTTGTTATTCACTATTGCTCAAGCTGTCTATTTTGATTCATAATACTGCATCATCTCCTTCTTGTGTGATATCTTCCGTGTCTTAAAGGTTTTTTCTCTAATGCTTTCTTTCTTATGATATAGCATATTCTACACTCTTAGAAAGTGTTGTTTGAATTATTGTTTTTAATAAGGAAGTCTGTGTTATACTGTAAAGCTACCATCTTCGTCCACGAGGACCAATCGCCGCTTAAGCCAGGAGGGCTGCCAGGCACCGGTCAAGGCTTGATATTGGTAGTAAGTAGCAGCATGGTTCCTCCTTTAAGGAGACAATTTCGCAGACCACTTTTTCCTCTGAGTTGGAGAATCCGCTATCATCATATCCAAGAATTTGTCAATAGAGAAATGGATCTTTATTCTTTGAAGAATCCATCTTTTATTAGGGACATCCAACTTCGTATTAGACTGCTAGATGTTTATTTAGAGTACAAGTCCACTAAGTCAATTCTCAACCAGGTCAATGCTTTTGTCCATTATGAGATAGAGACCAACCTTGACAAGAATTGGTTTCTTAATCCTTATCCTGATCATATCCGAGAAGGCTAGCGCAAATTGAAACAATTCAACCAGTATAGGACTTATCTTCGATGGTATCTTAAGAAGTGTTTGTACTTATGCACTGATTAAGTCTTCCACTGTTATTGTATTTTTTCACGTTGTTCAAATGCAGCTGCTATAATCTTTGTAATTATGCTGCCACATATCTTACTCTGTTGTAAAGAACTTTGTTTTGTGTCCTCTCTTATGTGCTTCTTGTAAAAGTTCTTTTGAGTTGTTTGACTCGCAACAGCAGCTAACTAAAATAGTCATAGATCCCATCCCCCACCTTTCATTGCATTTATTCCCCTTTTCTGATTATTTTGTTTCTATTCATAAATTAAACAAACACCTTCGAATATATATTATATATATAAAAGCTTCTTAATTTCTAATAATATTTCTTTTCCATCTTATAAGACTCTAGAGCCGAGGGCAATTAAGTAATTTCATCGTTGTACAACCGGAAGGTGGTGGCGAAAAGAGGGGGAGAGAAAATCTCTCTCTTCCATCTTCTTCTTCTTATTCTTCCGCTTTCGTGTTTGTAGTTTCATCGTCACCTCCAATTTTTTTAAGCAAAAGAGAAATCATCCCCTCTCCAACAGCTTTAACAAACCCCACCCCAAATCACCGCCGGGATCCTCCGTCTCCGTCCACAACCGGAGGATCATCCGCTTCCTCATCCTCCTCCTCCTCCCGCCGTTTTTCTCTCTCTTCTTAAAATATTTGGATTCCTTTATTTTGGCGTTCCTGAACGCTCGGTGGAGTGAGCTCGCCTCTCGGGACGACTTTGTTAGGCGTGGTTGAATTGAGACGGTGTTTGTTGTGAAGGCGGCATAGTTGTTGTCTTGTTCACGCGAGGGTCGCAGGAGGGGCGTTTGGTTTGTTGTCGTGATTATGAGCGCGGCTGCTACTGCTGCGGCAGCCGACGCTCGTAACATGGAAGGGTGGCTGTACCAGATACGCTCCAACAGGTTCGGGTTACAATATTCCAGGAGGAGGTACTTCGTGTTGACAGATCACGTCCTCAAGAGCTTCAAGTACGCCCCCGTTGACGACGACGAGGTAACTCCTGCTCGCCCATGAATCGCCATTTTCCGTCTCCTTGCTGTCGTTTGTGTTTTTGGCTTTTCTTTTGCTTTTTGTAATGCTCGTTGCCGTTTCCTTTGTTATCCGTTTGCTTTTGTTTCTGATTTGTCGTCTAATTGTGCAGGAATTATTTGTGTTGTTGATTTATTATGGATTTGTAATTTATATGAATATTAAATGTAGCTGGGAGTTATTGTGATCCTCTTTGAGTTGACACAGTTTGGTGGGGAAATGAATCGGCACCTCGGCAGGAATATTCTTTGGTCATAGTGAAGTCAAATTCTCAGCTGAGTGTTTTCTTTCTGGGTTTGCATTGAATATCCTCTGTTTCATTATTCGGCCAAACTTGTTACTTCATGCTATACATTTCTCGCGTGTTCATTCCGTGATCGTGTCGTGGTCGCTGTTGTTTCCCTCTTCTTGTCATGGGAACATGAACGGCTGCGTGCTTGCGACTAATATTGCCGCAATATTATGGCGAGGATTTTGTCCGACAAAGCTTCTCATTATGCAGGTACCCGTGAGAAGCGGCCCGATTGATAAATGTTTACGAGTAACTGACAACGGGAGGGAGAGCATCCATCGAAAAGTTTGTGCTTCGTTCTGCCTGCTGCATAAATCAGATAGGAATATTTGTCTTCTTTTGTTTTTGTGCTTAAAGTGGCATTGTTTCTACCGTTGGCAGGTACCCTTCACCTTCACTCTTTATAATACTGCTAACCACCATGATTGTCTTAAGGTGAGGTGGTTTTTGTGTTAAATCGATTTTCCTGTGTTGCTGAATCAGATTGATGATTTTCACGCTCTCGGATTTATCATGCAGTTGGGTGCCAACAGCTCGGAAGAAGCAGCGAAATGGATTCATTCATTGCAAGTTACTGCATTGAAGGTTCCATGCACTTCATAAATCTGCTTGACAAGTTCCCAATCTTGCAGAAACTTTATGTATAAATTATTTTCAGGAAAAACCCAATCCTGCAACAAACTTTGTCTGTTGCTCGAAGCGGCGATGGCTGCCATCTCAACGCGTTTTGCCTGTTGGTGGTAGGATTGCGTCTTTTCAGAGAATCAAATGGCCGGGATTCCCGTGGACACACAGATATCATCCAGAAACAGTTGTACATTGACTGGTTTCCATGGTTAGACATAGCCCTGAGTTATAAATGACGCCAGCATGGTAGATTCTGATTGTTATATGGTTTTACATGACACAATGTCTTCCATAGGAAGATGAGAAGAAGAGACTTACTACTACGGCTCTATTGGAGGAGGGAGGATGATGGCACTTATGGTTTGTTTCCTAAACTTTCTAGATTCGGGGTCATCTTTATCACTTCTATTAGTGACAACTCTTTTCTTATATTTATGCAGTAATCCTTAACCACTCTGTTTTTCACAACAAAAGTCCATCTCAGAAAGGCTACACCTGCGCTTGCCTTAAAAGTAATGAACGCTTGGTATTCGTAGCTATTGAAGTCATGTTTCAACATTGCACATAAATGCATCTATTCGTGCTCGTTGAAAAGGAAGTATCTTGATATTTCTTGTCCGTCTTGCAAAAAATAAGTATTTTGTTGGCTGATCCTTCGAACAAAGCTGAAATTTCTGAGTTCTAAATATGGTATATTAAGGTTGTCGTCAATGGATTATGTTCTCCATCCAGTTTTCTCATTCCAAGGATGATGTTAACTTTAGCTCTCATACAGGTGGTGGATATGTCATTAAGCCAATTAAACAAGGGAAGCAATCGCAAGTAAAGCACATGCTTTCCATCGATTGGAAATGCTGGAAAACGTATCTTCGGCCTGCATCAGCAAGATTAATAACTATTCACATGCTTGAAAGGGTTGCAGGTGCTCCAATGGCTCTACAGATGCCCGACAGACTTCTTCTACAGTTATATAACATATTCTGTTTCTATTTTATCTTGTGTATCACTGAGGGAAATGTTCAAATCTAAGGCAGGCAATTTTTCTGGGGAGTTATCATCTGGTGAATTGGTAAGAGATATTGGATTAACTCAAACCGTGTGGGAGGATGAGTCTGAAATCCCAGGCCAAGAAGTTCTTAGCCCGGTTCAGGAGTACCAGGTTTCGGAAAACGAGTCTCTTAAACAGCCCTCTGAATCTGCAAGCCTGATGGGGCTACACGATGCATCTGATGAGTTCTTCGATGTTCCAGAACCAGTCGATTATGAACTCGAGGATGAGTGGTCAACAGACTCACAAACACAACTAATTTCACAGGTACTTGATCACCAGAATTTCTCCAGTACCAGATCACCTAAAATTTTCCTTGTTAGATCATCTCATGGAGAATTTCTTGTTTGTAATGCTTCATGGGAAATATCACTTTGACTGATTTCTGGTCGTTTACTCACATTGTGAAACAAGAATAGAGAATCCTTAGACAGCATGTGAATTCTATAGAAGCTCCAAAACATGTTCTGTTCACTATCTTTACACATTCAATGCCCCATTTCCTAAATTATCCTCTTCTTTATCTGTGGATTCAGAATGCCGGCCAGCCTAAAAAGACACCTGCTGCTGCCCTTGTGCAAAGGTTGCATGAACTTGTGGGTGAGTTCCATCTTTTCATTGTGATAGTATTCGCATTGGTACGTAGAATGTCAAAGGTGTCAGTCGGTCATCCAGTATTATAGAACAAGGCTAATTTGTCATGTGAATCAGTTCAAAAGAAAGGCTACATGGACTTGCAAGACGCATGGGAGGGGAGCAATGAATGTGTCTATGGAGCCACTCTTCATAATGACGATGGTTGCAGTACGCCTTGCAGTTGGACAATAGCCGATCCTTCTACCTTCTTAATATGGGGAAAGACTTATCTACAAGACCAGAGCAAGGTACAACTTTCATACCATGTATTCCTGCTATTTTCTCATGAATATAGCTTACAGTTATTTCCGTTGTTGGAAATTATCAAATCATGCGGTGTCGAAATTATCCAATAAAGTAAGGCATAAAAATTTTTATTCATTAACTTTATATATATATTCTCCGGTGCTAATTTTTTAACTATCTTTGAACGGTTGTCACTCGTTGTCGTGATGAGATGGCTTTTGCTTCTCTGTGAAATGTTTTCAATTTTGAAGCAAATTCAGGCGTCTACTTCCACAACTTGCCCCTAATTTTGTCCTTCGCGGTATGTTTGTTTTGATATTTTCATGTTGCTTTTGATGTTTTAACATTGGAAATCTTCTTCCTTTTCAGATCAAGGGCCAAAGCACATTGATGCAAATGATCGGTGCAGACTGGCTGAGATCTGATAGGCGAGAAGACGATCTCGGTGGCCGTCCGGGAGGCATTGTTGAGGTTAGACTATAACTATATACAGGTCGCTTTTATGCAAATTATTTCATGAGCAAATTGACCACTGAATGGAGTATTATCATCGTGTTACAATATTCTACGCAGAAAGCTGCTTTACAGGGTGGAACGGACTTCTTTTTCATTGTAAACTTTCAGGTGACAACTTTAACTAGTTTGTTGACAAGATTTTGATGATGAGTCAAACAGCAGGTTTGACCTGCTACGACTTTACAGAAGCTGTAACCTCCTGTAACGAAGATATGCTTCGTAATAAAGGAAACAAATCACGAAAATATTTTCTTCACCCTTCATGATCTTATCAGATCAAGAGACGTTATTAGAGAATATTTATATAATAAGATATTTCAATAATTAATTAATTATTGATTATTTTAATTATATTATTAATTCAAAAAAGGGAATATTCTTAAGAATATTATTTGAATTAATATTTATCTGATAAACAAATGTTTAAGAGTCAAAAATAAAATATTTCCTAATCAAGGAAATTATTTTGTTATTTTTGGCAACTTCTATCTAACCTTCTGTGAAATATTAGGTTATTTAGAAACCATTCTTAAACAATGTTTTCAGACCAATTTCGTCCAGATACAATGAAAATCTTATCTAGAATGAATTATGTCATTTTGGAAATAATTGATTGATTATTTCCTTGTATAGAAGGATAACTTGCTCTGACGAACTGAACCTTCTATGATGTAATATCTGGGAATAAAACGTCCGATTAATACAAAATTAATTATGGACGGTTCCAACAGATAAATAAACATGTCCATTATCAGATTTCTCAAGTTGGAAATAAAATATTCTTTCTCTCCAACTATAGAAGGTTGCTGACCGAATTAGGCTATAACCTTCTGTAAGACGAGATCTTACGATTGGATGATCTGATTGATCTGATACCAATCAGAGATTGTCTCCAAATAATTTATACACGTTGGGGATGAATCTGGTCAAATTTCGTATTTGGTAAAATAAGTTTCCTTCTTCACATGAGGACGGAACATCTATATAAGAGAAAAACCTAAAAACATTTTAAATATACATCAGAGCGTAAATCTTGACATTTGGCAACGTTATTGGTTGTTTAACGTGTGTGTGAGTGTGCAGGACGGGTACTCCAGGCAAGCTTTTTCGCAGGAGGTAACTACAGCGGGTTGAGCGTGGGTGAAGCCGCTCCGGTGACTTCGTTGCGTACGGATCTGAGGGACTCGACCGGAACTTTGTCCGTGACGTCTGACTGCGTGCATCAAGGCCTGGGGAAGGGTTCGTTGGTGGCGAGTAGGCGTACAGAGTTGGTCGGAGAGAAGGAGTCCGTAGCATGGGTTCAGTGGTGAGGGACCACTAACCTTTTGTAGTTGGTTATTTTGTTGTCTGTGTGTTTGCAGCAGGTGTGCATTGGTGAAGCCACTCCGTAGGCGTCATTGGCTGTGAATGCGAAGGACTTGACCGGGAAGCTGTCCGTGACGTCGGACTGCGTGCACAAAGGCTTGGGAAGGGTTCGTTGGTGGCGAGTAGGTGTACAGCAGGTCTAAGAGAAGGTTCAGCAGCAGGCGTAAGTGGTGAGAGACTGCAACCTACTGTAGACAGTTTATCTTTATTTGTTTTGCAGATTAAACCAAAACTACCAAAAAGAGAAGCACATCAGAGACGTCAAACACTTGGAGAAAGCGTCGTTGAATCTGTTCGCTGATCCACAGAAGCGACAATCCGCTACAACGTCACAGAAGACTGAAGCTTCCAGCCAAGGTTCTGTGCTTGTACAAGTCTGGTTGATTTCCTTGTGATTCGACCTAGACTCATCCTAAACTCAGCAAGAGAGTTTCTTGCACTGGTTAAGCTAGTCTAACCGCACCGTGGTCAAAGAAACTATTTTCTTGTACCACAGAAGGTTCTACCTTCTATACTGTAATCACTATTTCAAAGTATTAGTGAAAACGACCGAAAGTGGATGTAGGTGCATTCACCGAACCACTATAAAATCACTTGTGTTCTTCGATTCATTTTGAAGTCCATTTCACAAGTTCTGTGTTACAGCAACTTGCTTCCGCTGTGCGGGTTGTGAAAAAGCGAATTTCTTAATTGGACTTAACACTAATGTGAACACTAAAATCTCGCGAAGAAATATCAGCGTACAAATTGTCGTATTGAGAAATAGTAGGTTCAATCTCTAGTCACGGACAAAGCACGTGAGTCCTCTGATTCTATACTTGTAAGATATCCGAAATATAGATGGACTGAAGCTCTGACAAATATCTGCTGGAGCTTTAGGAAGATATGTTGATGAAGACGCTGGAGCTGCAGAGCTTGATCCGGCAGGTCTTCAGAAGTGGCGAAGATCACCAGGGCTGTAGAAGCTTGATCTGGAGAGTCTTCTGAGAATGGGCGAAGAACACCAGGGCTGTAGAAGCTTGATCTGGAGAAGCTTGATCTTGATCTTGAATGCTTGAACTTGATCTTCAGGCTTGATCTCGATCTTCAGACTTGATCTTGAACCTTGATCTTGGCAGCACTGCGTCGATCGGGTGAGGAAAAGATGCTCGAGAACTTCGCTATCGAAGGAGCTCCTCACTCTTGAAGTCGTCGAGGCCTGCATAGGAGCCTTCGGAGATATACCCGCTAGAGGGGCCTAGGCCTTCGGAGATAAACCCGCAAGAGGGGCCTAGGCCTTCGGAGATATACCCGCAAGAGGGGCCTTCGCCGCCGCACCACCCGCAGAGGGGCCTTCGCCGCACCACCCACTGATGGGTCTTCAAAAATAACTAGAATCTCTTTATAACTCAATGGGGCTTAAGAGAATAAGAGAGAAGAGAAAATCTTTTGTGTATCCCAAATAAGGGGGAGGGACTCCCTTTATATAGGAGTTGAAGAAGCCTTGGGTGATTTCTCTTTCCGATGTGGGACAAAGAGTGTCATGGGCTTGAGGTTATATTGGGCCGACATTTGGATTGGGCCGAAGTATGAATGGGCCGATATATGGGCTAGGCGCAGTTCATTTTATAATTGGGTGTCATAACCCAATTTTTTCTTCAAAAATCACAAAAAATACTAAAAAATTGAAAATCATAGAAAATCAATAAAAATCATCAAAAATCTTCCAAAATCACTAAAATCTCACAAAATCATAAAAAAATCTAATTTTAAAAAGATAATTCTTCTCCCTATAATATGCTTAAGAGAGGGACGGAGAAACAGGGGACACTGAGAAGAAAGGAATGCTGGAACGAAAATCGAGACTTCGTCGCCACCGAAGACACTAGATAACTCCGTCCACTTCTCGGCTTGCCCGGACAAAACCGTAATCGGCCGTCCTCTCATTCCACGATGACCCAAGATAGGTCACCAGTTAAGTGGATTCAAGAGCAACGTGTAAAAGCATCCTCGAAACACCAGCAACCAGCCTCGAACGACGTCCACGGCTTGACCATCCTTCTCTCGTGAATACACCGGCCCCTGTCTCCTCCTGCTGTCGCACTATCTCGACTCCAGCGGCGGGCGATAAGTTGAAGCAGTGATCAAAGACTGTTCTACAAGAATTAGAAATCAACTTGTGGAATAAAATATCCAAGTACTCTCATTCCTGTCCTTTCAAGAACCTCGTATATGCTCGTCTCTTCGCTGTCCGTTTTTGTTTTCTTTTGCAGAGGGGGATTGTTTGAAACCATGGAGATTCTTCTACACTATCGATGTTGATTTGTGCGCGCGCTGAGCCATCAGTGGATACCTCTCAGTGCTGCTACAAGGATAACAGACAAAGCACCTCAACGAGTACAGCGACCACAACAGCAGCCTCTCCAATCCAGATTTGAATCCTCGTCCCTCCAGGAGTATGACCTGCAGCCGCTATTATGGAAGCAATAAGTTCGTTGACGACATCGAGGACCTCTGTCATTCTCGCGTCCTCAGCCTCCGTCGGAATCGAGCCCTTCGAATACTCCTCCAGGAAACCATCAGTAACTCCTCCAGCCTCCAAACGTTCTCCTCCCATGCACCATCAAAACCAGGCCTCTCTTCTCGGCACCTCAGACTCCCGGCCATCACACTAGAGTTACAACTGCCACTTGATGCCTCAAGATGTCCTCTGTTTCCTTACCCAGATTCGGTGAATGAGAATAGCGTGGCCTTCCTAGGTTCAGGCCCCAGTCACGCTCCAACCCACGGCGTCCGCGCCGCCGTCCTCCTGCACCACACCGCCGTCGCCAACCCACGGCGTCTCTCTTCAGCATTCTCGGCTTAAACGACCGTGCCTCCTTCTCCCACTAGCGGCTCCACTGAAGGCCCAAGGTGTTTTCCCGACCACAGCTCCCTGGAAAAAAGAGCGACGGTTAGAGGCGATCTCCTCACAACGGTGACCCACAACGTCGTCATTGCATCCAGAAACCGGCCTTCGATCGGGCAACCTCCCCGAGTTAGCAACGCCACTCGTGTTTCTCCCGAGATCTGCAAGCTCTGAGGACCTAGATTCGAGAGTGAGTAACCCATCCCCACTTCTCTTTGCCCACCGTCGGATTCTTTTTGCATTTTGATTTTTTTGTGTTTGCTTCCGTTTGATTTGGGTGGCATTGCTGTTTCTTTTACTCGTTTTCATTTAATTAATTTCATTATTGAATTACGGTCCGATATTCACCTATTTAATGCATTCCCTTTGCATCTGGTTAATTGATTTATTTCCCGTCTGATTTCTTCTCTGTCTGATTTTTATAAATATATCTTGTTGAGATTTTAAACGTTGCCCATCGTGGTTTTGTATTAATCCAATTGCTCATTTTAAGGAGTGGGTTTACGTTTAGAACGTCTGATTTTGTTACACTTTCGTCAAAATTTTTATAAATGCAGTACAATCCAACTTTCACGAAAATAACTTTAGTTATTTATCTATTTTAGAAGTCTTAAAAATTTTCTCGAACAGTTTACTTCGTTTATTCGATATTTATTCAGGTATCTCGGGGGCGTGCCTTGCGGACAACCAATGCACACACCCCATTCGACACGTTCAAAATAACTAAGTATTTCGAGGGATTATTTGGATTCTCGAAGATCAAGACCCTCTGAAGACGGCTTCGCACTCACCAACGTTACGGCATCAGCGGCTCGCCAGGTTCACCGTAAACCTATTCTAAAAACGGCACCGTGAGGTATAAACGCTAACGGGAGCGTTCTATGAAAAGCGAACAATGGTACAACACCCGGTTCTCCCTTGAACTTACTTTTTGGCTTAGAAACTGTTAAGGGCATTAATAAATCTACGTTGTTTGCATTTTTGCCCAAAATCAACTTTTAAGAAATATTCTCTAAAATGATTCACGTAGACATTTTAAGTATTATTGAGCTCGAGATCATTTTTTTTTATATATCAAACACCTTCTTTTTCTAAAACCGAGCTCAAATAAAGTTGGACATCGAAAACACACGATAAAAGCCTCCATTTTCTTTGTGATGCATACGATTAAGTAATCCCTAATTCCCGAACCTTAACGAATCTCTATAGTTTTTCTAACTTGAACTTAAAATAAGTTAGTGGCGACTCCGATATTTTCAAAATCCGAAGCCTTATCGTCAAGGGAGGATATTCATTTTAAATGGAACCGGAAACGGGATCCATCCGCGACAGATTTGGCGACTCCGCTGGGGACACTTGGGTAATTTTCTAGAGGATTAGGGTCGAAAAATCGATTTCAAAATTGGGGGCAGCCTAGCTTTGTGTGGAGTTCGTTTGCGATTTATTTTTTCCGATTGTCTCTGCTAGCCTTACAAACTGTTATGACTCTAACAATATATTTCTGTGCTTGCATTGTTTGATGTCACATGATCGATATTTTTCAATACTTGATTTTTCCTGTTACATGAGCCTTCATCCCGGGCGCCATAGGATTAGTTCGGGTATACCATATGCCGACGGGTATTGGCCGTTTGCCTCTACCTTTAGGTGGGTACCCACCTGTTTACCGCCGGACGAATATCCGAGTCCTTTCATTTAAAATGGACCCAGACTCGGATTTCTCCGTTTACGGTTAATGAACGGGTCCAAGCCACATCCGTGACGGTAGATACAATCATTTAATGGGTTTCTCTCTGCATGATTTCATAACTCATATTTTTATCTTATTCTAACCCCTTCTTTTCTATGTGTCGTTTAATTTATGCTCAGTTCGGTGAAGGGTTTGTTCTTTTCTCTTGCTAAATTTATTCGTATGCATTATGCGCATGCATCCATTTTAGCAATTTGTATATATTATTCCGTTTGCCACCTCCTGCCAAGGAAGATTCTTTTCATCCTAATGGCCGGCCACCTTCATGTCCCACTTCTGGGCCAATTGCAGAAGTTTCTTGCTGCTAATCATCTTATCTTACACTTGAAAACTCTCACGAAGATAGCTGAAATTTGTCTGAAGTTTCCGTTTCTTGGATTAGGTGAAGAATGCTATCAGCTCTGTGTTATATAATGGTAGAGATATTGTGTATTTTGGTTTTGTAGGTCTTCCTTCTTATTGCCAGACAGGCCTACCCATGTGCCAATGTTAAGGCAAACTTGCATGTAATGCGGTGGTGTTTGTGAGTGGGCAGATAGCAAAGGATGTCAACGCGCAGATATATGTAATCCTTCAAAAGCCAGAGCCCCGACATCAAACACTCAATCATCCTTATCCTTTATAGCCTTCGAATGCGATTTTCTCCAGTCCTTTGCTGAAGTTTTATTTGCATCATGGGTGTGGGATCTTGTAAAAAGGTTCCGGGGTCTCATGCCGTGTTCTTGATGTCTCCACAAAGACTCCTGTCCTACATTGGTTTCGGCAAAACCATCCCACACACACGGGAAATCGCTAACCAAGAAAAGAGGGTGCTTTCTACAAGAATAAGCATAAGCTGAAAGACTAAGGAAAAGAGATTTGGGGGACAAGATGTTGACCTCGAGAGATTGCGGGAGATTCAGGCATCTCAATCAAACCCAGGGTAGAAACTCTCAGGCAAGGCACTAAATTTTTCAGTCAAAGGGCCATCCAGTGTAACCCGACTGGTGATTATTCTCGTGGATGATCGAGTTGCCATCCGAGTTACTTACGTTGATTTGGGGACTTGGGTTTGAGCTTGAGCTCGAGTTGGAATTGGACAAGCGAAAGGCCACAGTCAACCCTTGGCGGCAGACAGGACACGTGTTATGCTGCTCTAATCATGGGACTACACAATCAGAAGATGGGCATGGCATCGATCGAAGACTTTGCTGCCGAGGGAGTGCCTCCCCTATGATCAGTAGTAGCCAGCCGCTCAAACAGCTCTTCAAGACCTGGACCAATGAAGTAATCGCCAGCATTGCCCCTCGACACTTCAATCCCTGGAACACCACTGAAAAGAGCCTCGATCCCACTGTTTCCAGTCAGCCTGATTGGGACCCAGCCGTGAAGATCAGCACGGGGCCAAAACCGTCATGATCTGTGTATGCATCCGACCTGTTCCTGATATCATGGCCATAGCCTCTGTCGGCCAGTTGTTGCCCCATCAAGGCCGAGAATGCTCCCATGATTCCATACCTAGGGTCACGGGCTTCAGAACGATGAATTCCGAAGACATCTAATGGATCAGTATGAGACATCTCAGTGATTTCTTGAATAAATCCCCCATCGCAATGAGGCAGACATAAGCTCGACCTCGAAGCCTCACGGGCTGCCTACATCTGTAACACCAATGGGCATCCCGGCCGCTCGACATTTCTCTGCTGTCCCACACCTGAAATGCAACCTTTTGGTCAAAACACAGTTAGCATCAAACACCTGGCCATCGTCAAAGAGATCTGAACCTAGGACGCACAACCGAATGCCTACATTCTTTCCTGTTTGTTGGATGAAATAGAGCCTCCGTCCACAGCTGACGCCATGTCATCAAGCTGACGATACAAAAGATGCAACCTAGTAAAATCTAGCATCCAAAGCATAAGTGCACTTAGCACCGTGGTAAGGATGGGAAGATTGGTTTCCCACACAAAAATCGAAGCACCTTTTCTGATCAATTTCAAGAAATCAGTAGCCCTGACAACACCAGCTGAAGGACGTGCAGAGAAATTATCCAGAGACAGGAAACTCTCTTGTGATGAATTTGTTTTCCAAGAATGGAATGATAGCTTGCTAAGTGCTACGCACGGTAACTTTGTAGGCTCGATCGAACGGTACCAAAATTAATCTCTCAAGGACACGCTCGTTTGAACTTCGAAGTCGGACGGCGCACATGGCCAACTCAAGAGTCTCTCCGTCTGATACGACAATGCCCAACCCAGAAACGTCTACTGATTTCACTTCCTCTTTAGCCAGATATGTGTCGGCCGCCGGATCAATTCCCTTCAGCCCGATTGACAACCATCAGTGGGGATCGAGGGTCTCTTTTATTAGCTCACAGGCCCCCTTACATAAAATAGGGATCACGAGCACACTGCAAATGTTTGTTTGGAGACATGAGTGGATCAACTTTGTGAGAATATGGCACTGCTTCAAACAATGCTGAGCAACATGGCCCTTAGCCAACGACCGAGTTTCTCTACTACAACAACGACACCTCTTCCATCGGCTACCATAACGCCTCCAATCCCATCCTTGGTTCCTCCAATGCCCACAACACCATTGTCGTCAACCATGACCCCGTCAAACCAAACTGGATCAACATTATTCTCAAAGTATATACTGGGGCAAGCTTCATCCCATGCCTTCAAGAGTGCAAGTTCAAAGGAAAATCTCCAAATTCTTAAATCAGAACAAGCGTATCATCAAGCTTTGGAATTACTAAAAGTTCAAGCTCATCAACTTACCAAGCTGGGGCAGCGCATCCATGTCAAGTCAATCACGAAATCCTCTCATCTACCGAAAGACAACACGCTTCAACTGAGGCAACTCTTTCCGAACGGGTCTATGAAGCACAAACAATTTTATCAATCGAGCAACAATCCATTGTACATCAGATGCATGTCAAGAACTTTCCACAAAAGTCACTGCACATCAGATGCCTGTCAAGAACTTTCCACAAAAGTCACGTCAATGCATGCAAGTCTAGTGACACGACCTCTAAAGAGGATTCTTTCGGATGTCAAGGATTCCCGAGGAAAGTTCTTCCGTAACTATGACATTCCATATGTTTTCAAGCAAATACGCACAAGAGGCGCTCTCATCCTAACAAAGATAGACGGAGCTGTTCCATTCCAACCGGATCGACGAACTAGAAAAATCAACCTAGAAGACTCAACCTATGAGGCTCGCAACCCATGTCGAATAAACGATACTTTAACTGGGGCAAGAACCAATGGTAACCAGTAAAGGAAGTATCGTTCCAGCTCATATATTACAAAATCAAAAACTAATCAATGTTTCATTTCTTTGCAGATACTTTAACTGGGGGCAACGATCAATCGCCTCGGGTAACCGGTAAATGAAGTATCGTTCCAGCTCATATATTACAAAATCAAAAAACTAATCAATGTTTCATTTCTTTTGCAGAGGCCTTTACTGGGGCAACGAGCACGCGTCGTCAGGGAACCGGTAAAGAAAAGTATCGTTCCAAGTTTAAAACTTTTCTCACATTGAACTTGATTGTACATCCTCTCTTTCCCTATAGGGCATCAAGTCGAGGCGAACATCACAGGTAAAATTCTCATTTCATAAAACATGTGTTATGTTCATTTGTCATGCATTCTTACTAAACGATTTTATTCAAAATTTGAAACACTTTCCCTAGCGGAACACTTGTGTGCTAGAGATAGAAAGGCAAGCCTATCCCCAAACACATACCCTTTTCGAGAGTTGAGTGCAAACACTTGTGAGAAATCCAGACATGATAGCACCGGAGTGGGAAGGAAATCCCTTTGACGGAAAATGCTCTAGCTAGGATGACATCGAGCATTCTTTCTTATCCCTAAACATTTTACCATTGCTAGCCATTCCTAGCCAAAGTGGAGATTTTTTGAAACACAATTTCCCTTTCAAGTCAAAGAGTTGCCTCACATCGAGGTAAAAGGAGTTCATGTTGTCTAGATTTCCAAATGAGACTCGGATGTAGATGCGTCACTTCCTCAAGTTTGAGTGTGAAGTACATCCCTAATGGATCTTGCAAGTCGACACAATGCTCTACCATCTTTCATCCATTTCGTCCATGAACAATTCTAGAGACCCGAGTCTGTGGGATATTCAAAAGAAGAAGAATTTAAAATGAGACAAGGGCAAGCAAAAAAAAAAAAAAAGAAAAGAGAGCCTTCAATATCATTCAAAGAAAAAGCAAATTTTGACACAAGGGCCAAAAGATGGTTGCAAAAGCAAAGTGTCACAAAGAAAGAAAAAGCAAATTTTGACACAAGGGCCAAAAGACGGTCGCAAAAGCAAAGTGTCAGAAAGAAAAAAAGGGACAAAAGTTTTAGAACCCTGATCCCGATTTGTCAATCTGGGCAAAACGCTTTAAATTCAAAAGCCTCATTTCCCGAGGGAAAAGATAGAGAAAATTATTCCTCTACGACCCACAAATTCACACTCTCATATGCCATCATGCCCATACCCTTGAGTATTGTGTCGATGAGCAAGTCCACATTGGGAGAACCATGCTTAAAGGTGACGTCCTTGCATTTTGAGTCTTATTCGATGAGATTCTTTGACTTGCTTTCTTTCTTAAAGATCAAGCATTCTATAAATATGGTCTTACACCAAGCCTACATTACAACCAGAATCAAAGTCTCTTTCGACTAGCCCTTGAGCATTCATTTCAAAGGAATCGAACTTCCCACTCTGATAGCATAGAAACATATTTGAGTGAGCCTTGAGAGATGTAAGAAAGACCTTTCTTTATTCTCTATCGCACAAGAGTTTCTGTTTTTCAAAAAAAACAAAAAAACAAAAAAAACAAAAAAAAAAACAAAAAAAAAAGAAGAAAAAAGAAGAAGAAAACGAAATTTTTTTTGTGCATGCATATAGAGCATCTTGCCTTCATATCATCCACAGTCAGAAATTCGGCAAGTCACATGGGAGACGCAAACAATCCCAAGGATACTTCATGATTTCAAAACTCAAGCCTTTATGCTAAGGTATGATCCTCTTCTCTACTGTTAAGCACTCTTGTGGTGTGACAGTACGTCCAAGTCAAGTTATCCACTTTTCAATTCAACTTGGTAAACGTTTATTAACAAACGCGATGCCACTCGACTAAGCGTTTACTAACAAACGCGACGTCATACCCATCCGGTAAAACGTTTACTAACAAACGTTATACCACTTTCAATTTGGTTAGCATTTACTGACAAATGCGACACCATTTGGTAAAGCGCTTACTAATAAGCGCGATACCTTCCAGTTGGTTAAACGTTTACTAACAAACGTTATACCACTTCCAGTCGGCTAAGCGTTTACTAACAAACGCGACGCCATTCGACTAAGCGTTTACTAACAAATGCTACGTCATATTCCTTTCGGTTAAACGCTTACTAACAAGCGTGATACCTTCCAGTTGGTTAAACGTTTACTAACAAACGTTATACCACTTCCAGTCGGCTAAGCGTTTACTAACAAACGCGACGCCATTCGACTAAGCGTTTACTAACAAACGCAACGTCATTTCAAGTTGGTTAAGCATTTACTAACAAATGCGATACCATTCGGTTAAGCGCTTACTAACAAGCGCGATACCTTCCAGTCGGTTAAACGTCTACTAACAAACGTTATACCACTTCCAGTTCGGCTAAGTGTTTATTAACAAACGCGACGCCATTCGACCGAGCGTTTACTAACAAACGCAAAGTCCCATTCAATTCGGTTAAGCGTTCGTACAAACGCGACACCACATTCTTTTCGGTTAAGCGTTCGTACAAACGCGACACCACATTCATTTCGGTTAAGCGTTCGTACAAACGCGATACCATTTTCATTTCATTTCGATGCGACGCCATTTTCTGGTCAAGTGTTTATTAACAAAACGCGATACCCTTGCTATCCTTCCAAAAAATTGGGTTCTTAATAATTCTTTGTTCGAAAATTTTACCAAATATTCTCACAAAGAGGGGCAACTGTCATAACCCAATTTTTTCTTCAAAAATCACAAAAAATACTAAAAAATTGAAAATCATAGAAAATCAATAAAAATCATCAAAAATCTTCCAAAATCACTAAAATCTCACAAAATCATAAAAAAATCTAATTTTAAAAAGATAATTCTTCTCCCTATAATATGCTTAAGAGAGGGACGGAGAAACAGGGGACACTGAGAAGAAAGGAATGCTGGAACGAAAATCGAGACTTCGTCGCCACCGAAGACACTAGATAACTCCGTCCACTTCTTGGCTTGCCCGGACAAAACCGTAATCGGCCGTCCTCTCATTCCACGATGACCCAAGATAGGTCACCAGTTAAGTGGATTCAAGAGCAACGTGTAAAAGCATCCTCGAAACACCAGCAACCAGCCTCGAACGACGTCCACGGCTTGACCCATCTTCTCTCGTGAATACAACCGGCCCCTGTCTCCTCCTGCTGTCACACTATCTCGACTCCAGCGGCGGGCGATAAGTTGAAGCAGTGATCAAAGACTGTTCTACAAGAATTAGAAATCAACTTGTGGAATAAAATATCCAAGTACTCTCATTCCTGTCCTTTCAAGAACCTCGTATATGCTCGTCTCTTTCGCTGTCCGTTTTTGTTTTCTTTTGCAGAGGGGGATTGTTTGAAACCATGGAGATTCTTCTACACTATCGATGTTGATTTGTGCGCGCGCTGAGCCATCAGTGGATACCTCTCAGTGCTGCTACAAGGATAACAGACAAAGCACCTCAACGAGTACAGCGACCACAACAGCAGCCTCTCCAATCCAGATTTGAATCCTCGTCCCTCCAGGCGTATGACCTGCAGCCGCTATTATGGAAGCAATAAGTTCGTTGACGACATCGAGGACCTCTGTCATTCTCGCGTCCTCAGCCTCCGTCGGAATCGAGCCCTTCGAATACTCCTCCAGGAAACCATCAGTAACTCCTCCAGCCTCCAAACGTTCTCCTCCCATGCACCATCAAAAACCAGGCCTCTCTTCTCGGCACCTCAGACTCCCGGCCATCACACTAGAGTTACAACTGCCACTTGATGCCTCAAGATGTCCTCTGTTTCCTTACCCAGATTCGGTGAATGAGAATAGCGTGCCTTCCTAGGTTCAGGCCCCAGTCACGCTCCAACCCACGCGGTCCGCGCCGCCGTCCTCCTGCACCACACCGCCGTCGCCACCAACCCACGGCGTCTCTCTTCAGCATTCTCGGCTTAAAACGACCGTGCCTCCTTCTCCCACTAGCGGCTCCACTGAAGGCCCAAGGTGTTTTTCCGACCACAGCTCCCTGGAAAAAAGAGCGACGGTTAGAGGCGATCTCCTCACAACGGTGACCCACAACGTCGTCATTGCATCCAGAAACCGGCCTTCGACGCGGCAACCTCCCCGAGTTAGCAACGCCACTCGTGTTTCTCCCGAGATCTGCAAGCTCTGAGGACCTAGATTCGAGAGTGAGTAACCCATCCCCACTTCTCTTTGCCCACCGTCGGATTCTTTTGCATTTTGATTTTTTTGTGTTTGCTTCCGTTTGATTTGGGTGGCATTGCTGTTTCTTTTACTCGTTTTCATTTAATTAATTTCATTATTGAATTACGGTCCGATATTCACCTATTTAATGCATTCCCTTTGCATCTGGTTAATTGATTTATTTCCCGTCTGATTTCTTCTCTGTCTGATTTTTATAAATATATCTTGTTGAGATTTTAAACGTTGCCCATCGTGGTTTTGTATTAATCCAATTGCTCATTTTAAGGAGTGGGTTTACGTTTAGAACGTCTGATTTTGTTACACTTTTGTCAAAATTTTTATAAATGCAGTACAATCCAACTTTCACGAAAATAACTTTAGTTATTTATCTATTTTAGAAGTCTTAAAAATTTCTCGAACAGTTTACTTCGTTTATTCGATATTTATTCAGGTATCTCGGGGGCGTGCCTTGCGGACAACCAAGGCACACACCCCATTCGACACGTTCAAAATAACTAAGTATTTCGAGGGATTATTTGGATTCTCGAAGATCAAGACCCTCTGAAGACGGCTTCGCACTCACCAACGTTACGGCATCAGCGGCTCGCCAGGTTCACCGTAAACCTATTCTAAAAACGGCACCGTGAGGTATAAACGCTAACGGGAGCGTTCTATGAAAAGCGAACAATGGTACAACACCCCGGTTCTCCCTTGAACTTACTTTTTGGCTTAGAAACTGTTAAGGGCATTAATAAATCTACGTTGTTTGCATTTTTGCCCAAAATCAACTTTTAAGAAATATTCTCTAAAATGATTCACGTAGACATTTTAAGTATTATTGAGCTCGAGATCATTTTTTTTTATATATCAAAACACTTCTTTTTCTAAAACCGAGCTCAAATAAGTTGGACATCGAAAACACACGATAAAAGCCTCCACTTTTCTTTGTGATGCATACGATTAAGTAATCCCCTAATTCCCGAACCTTAACGAATCTCTATAGTTTTTCTAACTTGAACTTAAAATAAGTTAGTGGCGCCTCGATATTTTCAAAATCCGAAGCCTTATCGTCAAGGGAGGATATTCATTTTAAATGGAACCGAAACGGTGATCCATCCGCGACATTGGGTTATGCTTATTGGGCTAGCATATGGGCTGAACCACAATTTTAAAACCCAATAATAAATGGGTTGGGCTTGAACTTTTTATAATCTCAGGCCCGTGTATTATAATTACACTAAGATATAAGTGCAAAATATTTCACATCGTGATGTCTTATAATATAAAGACAATCAATCATATTCAGCCAATATAATATATGTTTTGAGCCAAATGACATTATTTCGACATCGATAAAATTTCAATGTCTACAAATGCCCCCCACTTTTTATTCATATCTCGTATGCGTATATCTATTGCAGAGAGATTAGAATTAAAGTACGTAAAATATTGGAGTGGGATCCGTATGACACATGATGTGTATTTCCACAATCGAAACCATGGTTTATTTCAAGGAGACAATGGTATCTGTGTCTTGCGAAGGAAGAGAACTCACAAGAAGAAGATACGCTGAAGTACCATGTCTTCCATCCAAATTGGGCTATTCTGCTCTGCACATCAAGCTTGATTTCCATCACTGATCGACAAGGAGATTCCATATGATTCCTTATCGCCTCAAGGCCTGGTTCTTAGTGTCTCCCTCTACGATGTCCTATGCCGAGCCAAAACCTTCGCTTACATTTGGCGAATCTTGTTGGGAAGGGTATTTTCGCGGAGTGGCTGGATATCATCAACGGCAGCCTCGAATTCCAGAAAGGATTGTTCAATTCGAAAGGAATAAAGAAGTTGATGACGCTTCTGTCGACCATAACTTGAGTGACCCAGCTGTGCTTCTTGAGCTTATATATGGGAAGACATCAAGGAGAAGATTTTCAAAACTCCCTTTAGTAGGGTCATACAATTATTGAGTTGAAGAATATTCTCGAATCTCATTGATGAAAGTGAGCATTTGGAGCGGCCTCTTATCCATCGCCTTGGTGGAAGAATATATGCAAGGGATCGACAAAAATATTCAGATCTATTGTCCCCCGCTGAAGGACAACAACAGAAGAACAATTAGCCGCCGTTAAAGCCAAGATTGAAGAACTTTGACAACAATTGTCTGATTGCATTGGGGCTAAGCGACCTTAGAGGATTCGCTAGAGTAGACTGTTGCTATCATTAAGGAGGCAGATGGGACATATCAAATTTGAAGGGGCCATGTCTGCTTTGAAGAATGCCTGGATAGTCCGTGATGAAGATCGTTTGTCCTTCAATGAACTTCGAGAGCAGCTGAAGATGACTCGTGAAGAGTTTGTCCAATTTACCTGGGAAGCTTGATTTCACTCTTCTAGCTTGTTTAGGCTCTAGAATAGGACTTTCCTTCTTTGTAGGACTATCATTTTTTCAAATAAAAAGTCCCTTTCTTTTTGAGAAGTCGTTCATCTCTTATATCATAGAACCACGACTTTAATATATATTTTTAAGCCGTTCACAGTTTATACTCGTGCGGGCCAGGAGTATTACATTTTGTTTAGCCGTTACACAGTTTATACTCGTGCGGGCCAGGAGTATTACATGATGATTTTTTTTTTATGTCGTGCAGTTTAGGCTCATCGCGACATGGAGCATTATTCTTCAGGCGTAGTATCGCTTCAGAACTTCCCATTGATTGGTCCAACTCGTACTCCATCTTGATCAACTATCTTGTAGGCGCCCCCAGTGTAAGCCTCTTGTACTACGCTATGGACCATCCCACTTGGATGTGAATTTGCTCCCGGTCTTATGCGTGATGATTATCGGTCTTCGCACTGCCAAAACAAGGTCACTACTTGAAAGGAGCGATGTCGTACTTTTTTGTTAAAAGACTTCAACATCCTCGCCTGATAGCATTCAATCCGCTGCCTGGGCTTCAAGACGTTTCCTCATCCAAAGCTTCTAGTTCCTGCAAGCGCAATCGCGCATTATCTTCCTGACAAAGTCCCTTCTTTGTATGGCTATTCGCAGCGACGGTATTTGTCGTTCAAGTGGAAGGACCGCTTCAACACCATAGACCAACGAGTTATGGCGTCATTTGAGTCGCGGTTCTGTACGTTGTACGATACGCCCATAGAGCTTCTCCGACTCGTTCATGCCAATCTTTTCTAGCTTTATCGACCACCTTCCTTAGAAGATGCATAGCCTTTTATTAAACGCCTCCGCCAACCCGTTTGCGGCCCGCATAATACATGGAAGAGTTATATTGTTTGAAACCAAATTGCAAACAGAATTTATCCATGGCCTTATTAGAGAAATTTCAGCCATTATCGGTAATGATATAGCGAGGTACGCCATAACGAAAAATCATATTATTCTTGATGAAGGTGATCACTGTTTCCTTCTTCACTTCCCGAAAAGGTGCAGCTTCTGCCCATTTTGAGAAATAGTCCGTCACTGCTAGGATATATGAATGACCCCCTGACGATTTAGGAGTATGGGTCCTACAACATCTAACCCCCCAGGCTTCAAATGGCCCAAGATGCTACAGTTGGATGAAGTGGCTCGGGAGATTGATGAATGAAGTTAGCGTGAAACTGACAAGCTTGACACTTCTTTGCATATTCCATACAATCTTTTCCCATTGTTGGCCAATAGTAGCCCATTCTCTTCAATTGGAAGTGAAGTTTAGGGCCTGATTGATGAGCTCCACAAACTCCAGACTGCGCCTCTTCTACCGCTCCTCAAGGGCTTCCTCAACTCTAAGGCATCGCAAGGACCCACTCCTTCAAAGGATCGTCGGTAGAGAGTATTCTTAAAATATATGAATCGAGGCGCTCTTCTCCTCACATCCACTTTTTGTTGCGGGTTGTTGGGAAGCTTTCCATGCTTGAGAAAGTCAATGAGTGGTTGTCTCCAATCCTGGTCTTCTATATTAAAGACGGATACGAGATAGCTTCGTCCGTTTCCTTCTCTCATGAATTGGCGGAACCACCCCTGCTTGACATAACCGGATGCCAACCTCCTAATCCACCAAAGTAAGTGCAGAAGCTAGAGTGCCAGGGCATCGGCGTGTGCATTTTCCTTTCTCGTATATGACTTATTGTAATGTCTGGGAACCACCCTGCGAGTTTAACCGCATAGTCATGATAAGGCAGAAGCTCTGGCTTGCGAACCTCGTATGTGGATAAAAGTTGATTAATCACAAGCTTGGAGTCTCCATATACCCTCAAACTATGTACTTTATTATCCATGGCCATTTCTAACCCGAGTATGAGAGCTTGATACTCAGCCATATTGTTTGAGCATAACTGAGTGAGGGTATATGCATAAGGGATGATATCTCCATCGGACGTGACGAAGACAACTCCAGCTCCCGCGCCTCTTTGTGTTGCTGATCCGTCAAAGAACATTTTCCAGGGAGGGGGAACATCAACCAACATTACTTCCTCGTCGGCAGTTCTTCCGATATTTTCCAACTATCTGGTATAGGATGGTCTGCCAAGAAGTCAGCTAAAGCTTGTCCCTTTATAGCCTTTTGAGGTACATACAGGATCTCGAACTCTTGGAGCATAAGTGCCCATTTTGCGAGACGACCAAATAAACTGGCCTTGACATTATATACTTGAGAGGATCTGCCCGTGATATGAGATGAACAGAGTGTGCCTGCAAATAATGTCGCAGCTTTTGTATAGCAAACATTAAAGCCAGACAGGTCTTCTCAATTGGAGAGTAATCAATTTCGCTCCGGTTAAAGTCCTGCTCAAATAATATAGGGCATTTCTTTTCCATTATCGTTGTCCTGAGCTAACAGAACTCCTAATGAAGCTTCTTGTGCTGCTATATAAAGTATGAGGGGTCTTCCTTGGATTGGAGCATTAGAACCGGTGGCTTTGACAAATAAGCCTTTATGCCTATTGAATGCATTTTCACACCGCTTCATCCCACGCAAAAGGAGTACCTTTCTTCTCAATCTAATGAAAGGGATGGCATCGTCGGCCAAGTTTGATATAAACCTTCGAATGTATTCAAGCTTCCCTTGAAAGGCTCTTCAACTCATGTATATTCCTTGGCCCCTGGCATCTTCATAATCGCATCTATCTTTGATTGATCGATTTCAATGCCTCGATGGCGAACGAGTAAATCCCAAGGAACTTTCCCGAAGTGACCCCGAACGCACACTTCAATGGGTTCATTTTCAGTGATATTTGCGCAGTCTGTCAAATACTTTTCTTAAGGTCGTCAATATGATCGCGCCTTTTTTCGGATTTGACAACCAGATCATCCACGTAACACTCTACGCTCTTGTGGAGAATATCATCAAAGATCAGTTGCATGTCCGTTGATAAGTTGCTCCCCGCAATTCTTCAACCCAAAAGGCATCACCTTTATAACAATATATACCTTTTTGGTGTACGAAAAGCGTCATTTCCTCATCCTTCGGATCCATTCGGATTTGATTGTATCCCCGATGATCCATCCATAAAAACGAGGGCTTCATAACCAGTGGTCGCGTCTTACCATTATCTCAGTGATTGGAAGAGGAAAATCGTCTTTGGGACATGCATTATTGAGATCACGAAAATCAACGCAAACTCGGAGATTGACCGTTTTTCTTTCTAACAGGCTACAATATTTGCAATCCCATGTTGGATATTTCACCTCCCGAATAATCCAGCTTCGATAAGCTTTTGACTTCGGCTTCTATCAATGGGATCAATTCTGACGAAAACGTCGTTGAGCTTGCTTTATGGGACGAACTCCATGCTTAACAGTAACTTGTGACTGCTATCTTTGGGTCAAGGCCAGGCATTTCTTTGTAGCTCCATGCGAAGACATCTTTGTATTCCTTCAACATTGGAATATAACTCCTCTTCCTCAGGGTTAAACTTGCGCTAAGGAATGTAGGGCGATGATTCCCTTCCTCCAAGATCGACTTCTTCAATTCATCACAGTACTTCTTTTCCTCGAATACTTCAGGAGCCTCTTCTGCATCATCTCTTTAGGAGAAGTGTTTTCATCAGCCTCTAATTGTGACGTGATAAGCGAACATCATTTCCATATTACTATGAGATATCCCATTGCTATTGTAGATACCATGTCTTCGTGGTCATTTTCAGTAACGCAGTAGTTACTTCAACAACCGTTCGACGCTTCATTCGAGAGGGAACTTTGCTTCGAAGATCCTTTGTATCTTCTATGATAATTGGGATATCTTCTTTTTTATCAACTCTCTTCACATCATTCGACTTCTTGGAGCTTGACTCAATCTTGATCGCGCCGATCTTCGAACCTTAATTTCTTCTTTTTGAGTGCCAAGTCTATCCAAATACCGACCTGCTCGCTCAGACGGGGCTCCAAGTCGATCAAATACCGAAGTTCTCGTCGATTCGGCTGTAGCTTTTATCATCAGCCTCAATGTATTGAGTTGAAGCCTTCTTCACCGCTTCGACGGGATTAGTAGTATCATACCCGAGACCGAGTTTGACTTTTGAGTATCACCTCCTGGATTGGCCTCTTTTGAAGCAGCCCCAAGCGCTTTCAAGTCTTCTGTGTAGCCGGCTGCAGAGATTAGCCTGAATGCGTTTGGATCAAATCCGTTTGGTGCGCCTATCAGGCAATGAATCTGGATAAATAATTGCCCCCTGTTTAGGTCTAACAAAACCTTTTAAAGGCCGTACTTGTTTGAGCTATTGTCGTCATTTTCGTCACTGGCCAGTTGAGTTCCTTTGGCACCACCATTTCTTCAGCATGGCTACTCACAAAGGTGGTTCCCCGGCTTTTCGAAAGGCTCTTGGGATATAGCGCAGGATTGGAACATTTTTGTTTAGGCTTATCATCCGTCCTTTCCATTTTCAACCTGTCGGATTAATTGGAAGTGCCTCTTGTTGAATAGGTGAAACTTCTACGTTCGATTTCTTCGTGATATCCCCTCACAACCCGGTGCATGCTTCGAGACTTTTTCTTCAGCATTGATACCCTTATTAAAGTAAAATTTGGCCATCGGCGAAGTATGACTCCGCTTCCGTAAAGGGTTTCGCATCTGCCACACTGTGTGGGTTACCCCATCCTTCACAATTTTAAAGCATTGATGGAGCGTGGATGCAACAACTCCGTATTCATGCAGCCCATGGTCGACCCAACAATATATTATAGGTGGTGTTGGAATCAATGACGTAAAACGTTGCTCCAGCTTCCATATCTCCTATAGTGAGGGTGAGACAGATCTTCCCAACAGCTCGTTCTCCCCCCCTGGTTGAATCCTTGGATTATCAGGCCCGCTACTTGATAATCGTCAACCCTTAGCCCCAATCTCCCTTCAGGGATTTTGTGACAAGATATTGACTCGCTGCACCTGGGTCGACCAATATGCGATTGAACCTTCGTACCATAAGCATATCCTGATACAAATAGCGGCCCGATTGTGAGCATCTGTGTTCTATAAGGAGATCTTCATCAGAAAATGTAATTGTTGCGCTATCTTCTCGTGATTTCACAACATTCATCACTGTGGGATCTTCCGGTGTGTCAACCTTCGGCCGCCACTTCTTTGTCTGCATCAATGTGGTGACAGCTCCTAGGCAAATCTGCAAGTTTTCGAATTTCGGAAAGAAATCCCATAACATAGTCGGGGTTGGCTTCTTCACGGACAGGATATCTAACGAACTCTCTTCTTTCACTATCTTCCTGGAATCCTTTTTTATTGGTGACCTCCTCGCAATCTTTGCTCGCATAGGAGGCGTTTTCTTCACAGGCTTAGAAGACTTCTTCCGTTCCTTTTGTGAGTCACCAAAGTCCAGCCTTCTTCGGTTGATACTTCTTCGGAGCTAACCACACAACTTGACACTTTGGTCATATATGTGCATTATCTCCAGACTTGGTAGACCAATTATCTCAGCAGGATCGATAGTCCCAAATATGATGTTTGGAGTATCATTGTTTGCGACACTGATCATATTTGAAGGTGCAATATAGGCTCCTAAATCGATCTTGTTGTCGCGCACAAGCTCCATGACCTTTTCCTTGAAGACGAAACATCTCTCAATTGGATGGCCTAAAACGATGGTACTTGCAGAAGTTGGGATTGTCAGCTAGATTCGCTTGGTTCGGTCGCTTTGAAGGCGGAAGCTCGATCATTTTAGAAGACAACAAATAGTCAAATATTTCTGCAACATCTTCATCGGGAAAAGGATATTTCTTATTTTGCCTTTCCTCAAGAGTTGGGCGTTGCCTCTCCATCTTGGGTGCTTCTACAGGTGATTGTCCATTTGCTGACTTTTCCTTTTGCAATTGGCACTTTGACAGGAGCAGCATCTATAGTCATTACCTGCTTCTTCGTATCCTTGAAAGCAGGCTTGCCCCCAGTTCTGTTTCCTGGTCTTCCTGTCCCTCGTGGTGGCTCAGGTATTGGGATGTTACTTACGTTGGTCCCAACAAAGCTCAACTCCATGTCATGAGCCTTTGTTGCCAACTCCTCGAACGATCGTGGTTTGAGCCCTTGCAGAATGTATCGAATCCTCCAGAGCATGCCTTGAATGCACATGTCGATAGACGTTTCCTCTGATAGACGATCCCTACAGTTCAAGCTCAGATTCCTCCATCGTTGGATATAGTCGACGACGGGTTCTTCCTCCCATTGGCGAGTATTAGTTAGCTCAATCATGCTCACCACACGCCGTGTGCTGTAAAACGATTCAGAAACTCTCTTTCCAATTGTTCCCAACTATCAATAGTGCCTGGCTTGAGGTCAATGTACCAGTCAAAAGCGTTTCCCTTCAGAGAGCGAACAAACTGCTTAACCATCCAATCTCCATCTGTGCCTGCATTGTTGCAAGTTTCAACGAAATGGGCCACATGTTGACGTGGATTACCCTTCCCGTCGAACTGTTGGAAGTATGGAGGCTGATATCCCACAGGCATCTTGAGGCCTTCAATTCTCGACTGTAAGGCTTATAATATGCCGAAGATGATGATGATTTTCCCTCAAGCTCGCTCTTCACCCAGTTTCTGTTATTAATTCCAGCATTTCTTTCGCTGGAATAGGATCTTCAGCAATGGCATCTGTTTTGCCCGAATCATCAACATTCATGACCGCTTTTCCTTTATCAACTTGGGTGCGCGAAACTCTCCTCCATAGACATTTTCTCAGTGTCTTACTCTCCAGCCCTTTTGACAATGTAGTCCATTTGCTGCTCTCTTTCTTTCATGAAGAGCATCATAGCATCCACAAGTTTTTGTGAGAGCGGCGACCTGATCTTCAAGTGAAGGAGTATCTGCCATCATCACTGGCATGACTTCGAAGCCTTTAGTTGAATCCTCTTATGGGGAAGAATCCAACGGAGAGACACTTGACGAAATATTTTCAAAATTTATCTGCGGCATAGGAGACACTAGAACCTTGTTGAAGGGGCTGTCACCGGCAGTTGGTTGAGATGACTTAGGGGAAATTGCTCTAAGCATTCCCTCTATTTCCTCAGTCTGTTTGCAAGTTTTGGCCACATATTGGGCATACGTCCACTTTGGAGAGCTTCTCTGGTTAAGAACATCCTTGTAAGATGGGGAAGCTTTGGGAGAGATGGACCTGAGCATTTCTTCTATCTCCTCAGCCTGTTGCGTGTTTTGGCCCTTGATTCAGCAAAGCTCCATTTTGGAGTGCAGTCTGATGGAGAATCCTCAAGAGGATAGACACTTGATGAGTTGTTGCAGAAACTACCCAAATGAGTTGGTGATATGGAACTCTTGCTGAGAATGCTTCTTTCAGTAACCTCCTTGTATGATGGAGGTGACTTTGGAGAGATGGATCTTAGAATCTCTTCCGTCTCCTTATATATGTCAGAAATCGGTCTGGTTTTGGTGAAGTTCCTGGAACCGGGCAATGAAAAGCTTTCAGACGACTGAGAAGGAAAACCAACTAGTTGATTATTCACAGCATCGATGGAGTTCGTCAGCATGATCATCTTTGAAGCCATCTGGATGCTTAGACGTAAAGAGATGAGAGGTAGAGTTGGTCCCACTGGGCGTGCCAGAAATTTGTGAACACTAAAATCTCGCGAAGAAATATCGGCGTACAAATTGTCGTATTGAGAAATAGTAGGTTCAATCTCTAGTCACGGACAAAGCACATGAGTCCTCTGATTCTATACTCGTAAGATATCCGAAATATAGATGGACTGAAGCTCTGGCAAATATCTGCTGGAGCTTTAGGAAGATATGTTGATGAAGACGCTGGAGCTGCAGAGCTTGATCCGGTAGGTCTTCAGAAGTGGCGAAGATCACCAGGGCTGTAGAAGCTTGATCTGGAGAGTCTTCTGAGGATGGGCGAAGAACACCAGGGCTGTAGAAGCTTGATCTTGATCTTGAATGCTTGAACTTGATCTTCAGGCTTGATCTCGATCTTTAGACTTGATCTTAGAACCTTGATCTTGGCAGCACTGCGTCGATCGGGTGAGGAAAAGATGCTCGAGAACTTCGCTATCGAAGGAGCTCCTCACTCTTGAAGTCGTCGAGGCCTGCAGAGGAGCCTTCGGAGATAAACCCGCAAGAGGGCCTTCGGAGATAAACCCGCTAGAAGGGCCTTCGGAGATAAACCCGCAAGAGGGGCCTTCGGAGATAGGCCTTCGGAGATAAACCCGCAAGAGGGGCCTTCGGAGATATACCCGCTAGAAGGGCCTTCGCCGCCGCACCACCCGCAGAGGGGCCTTCGCCGCACCACCCACTGATGGGTCTTCAAAAATAACTAGAATCTCTTTATAACCCCATGGGGCTTAAGAGAATAAGAGAGAAGAGAGAATTTTTTTGTGTGTCCCAAATAAAGGGGAGGGACTCCCTTTATATAGGAGTTGAAGAAGCCTTGGGTGATTTCTCTTTCCGATGTGGGACAAAGAGTGTCATGGGCTTGAGGTTATATTGGGCCGACATTTGGATTGGGCCGACATTTGGATTGGGCCGAAGTATGAATGGGCCGATATATGGGCTAGGCCCAGTTCATTTTATAATTGGGTTATGCTTATTGGGCTAGCATATGGGCTGAACCACAATTTTAAAACCCAATAATAAATGGGTTGGGCTTGAACTTTTTTATAATCTCAGGCCCGTGTATTATATTTACACTAAGATATAAGTGCAAAATATTTCACATCGTGATGTCTTATAATATAAAGACAATCAATCATATTCAGCCAATATAATATATGGTTTGGGCCAAATGACATTATTTCGACATCGATAAAATTTCAATTTCTACAACTAATTCACCCCATCTTAGTGTAATCTTTGGGCCAACATAGTTTTGCCTGCATCTTCACATCATAATTTAATTTACTGCCTGCTAAAGCACTCGATTGATGTCGGTCAGGTTCCGGGTTCCAATACTTACAATCTTGCACTGTACTATGTGTTGAAAAGCCCCCTGGAAGAGCATCCATTGCTGCATAGATTTGTCAATGGGGATGATGCTTTTAGGAATTCCAGATTTAAGCTCATACCATACATATCCAAGGTCCGTGTAGACATGTTTTGATCAGCTATTCAGGAATCGATTCGAAAGAAGTCCCCCTTTTATGACAGATCAAGGCATTTACTCTTGCAGGGATCATGGATAGTCAAACAGAGTGTCGGGAAAAAAGCATGTCTGGTGGGTCAAGCACTTGAAACGAACTACTTCCGTGGAAAGAATTACCTCGAGGTACGACCACCTTCACTATTTCCATGTTTTCCATATCTTAGTTGTCTTCAAATGTGAAAATGGTCCCTCGGGGCGTTGCTAGCTTATACTAAATTGTTGCTAGCTGGATCCCAACTCATCTTGTCTTCATTTACCTGGTTGTGACGATATCCTTTCAGCTCGGGATCGACGTCGGGTCCTCAACTGTAGCGAGAGGGGTTGTTAGTCTGGTTCTCGGGTACCTAAACAATCTCGTGATCGAGATGGCATTCGTGATCCAGGTAAATAATAATCCCAACCCATCCTGCCCCTCTTTGGCCGCCGAGGAAGGAGAAATAATCGTGTTACCTAACTTTGGACGAAAACAGGGGAACACTCCTGAGGAGCTACCGGAGTGTTTGATAGGAACGTGCAGGCTGAACCACCTGGACGTGTCGAAAACGGTCCCCGTTGAGAAATGACCGTGGGGGAGGGATCATAGAAAGCGTTGCCCCCTTCCATCGGGTACAATTAATTAATTGCTGCTTTTTTATTATTTTATTATTTTAATGTGTGGAACATGTTTATATGTGACTTGTATGTTAAGCGAAATTAATGCATTAGTTTTAGTTAGCTGTGATTAATTATTTGTTATTATTACTAAGTTGGGGTGGGTGGTGGAAGTGAGTGGGGTTACCAATTCAGTAAAAGAAAGAATGGGGAAGCTTAGTCAGCCTGGACAACGTGCAATGTCCACCACCTCCTCCCCACTCCCCACTCTTTGGTAAAAAAAGTATTTGCCATCATCAACCACATGATCTCTTAGCATTTGTTAACCTATTCTGTTTACATCGAACATTCAAATGGTTTGGTTTAGTTTGCTCGCAAACCAAAAGGAGGGGGGGGGGGGGGGGGGGGGGATTCGTTGGGGAATATGAGTAGGATGGTTTGGTGGTAGGGGAAGGAAAACACACACACAGAGAAAGGCAAAAAAAAAAGGATACTTCCTTCCCAAGGAAGTGTGGAGTGCAACCAACAAGTGTTTCGAACCCACTGAGTATTCAAAAAGACATGTTGAATAATAATAAACAGGGATTCAAAACTGGGAACTGAATAATAATAATAATGGAGGAGGAGATGGTGGGGAGTAGTGGTTTTTGTCAAAGACGAAGGGATAGGGATTGATGCGTGTGATGATGATGAGGGGATACACCATTTTGTAATCAATGCATCTCCATTTCTTCTTCTTCTTCTTTACTATTATTTTTTAAAAAAGTATTATTATCATCGTCGTGGTCGTCATCTTTGGGGGGGGGGTTTGCTTTGTTTCATTAAAATTATTATCCATAAGAAAAGGACACTAAGAAGAAGAAGGGAGCTATCCTGTTCCTGACTTTGTCTCCCCTTTGTTTTTTTTTTCTTTCTTTCTTTTTGGGATCGTCAATTATTTTGTACTCATCTTTTTTTTAAATTTTGTTTTTTAAAAAGGAAGCCCACCTTTTATCTTCCATTTATCTGAGAGTGGGACTTAACGATAACAACGAACGATCCTCGGCAACGAAGAAAAGGGGAAGTTAGTGTGTTAAACAATGGCAGACCAACATAAGCCACCCAGACTATGTAATGATCGATGATGATTCTTCTCTCTTTTTTTTTTTTAAATAACAACACTAAATCCCATCGGAATTAGAACAAGATCAAATGGCTTCAACGTTAAGACAATGAGAGACGATCGTGGGTGTGTGCGTGTGGGAAACACAAACAACAAACAAAAATTACTTATCGAAAACGGATCTAGTTGGGAATATTTAGTACGATTATTTACAGGAATTCGAATGTGATTGTTAGTAAATAAAAATATATACATTATATTAATCAATGATGCTAAAACAATGTCTTACGAATAAGTTAAAAGATTATGGCCATGAAAAAACAATAAAGTTGCTGGTGCGGATGGTGGTGACGCTGTAGACTCGCTAGCTTGCAGGCTGAAGTGATGAAAATCAGCTTATGGAGGAATGGCGGGTGGAGTTTGGTCAGAGGCAATGATGGACGTGATGAATCGAAGGCGGGGCTTGTTTATCAGGGCTACGATTGCTCACCCGAACGGTGGAGTGGGCTACGATTGCTCACCCGAACGGTGGAGTGAAGACATAGCTTTGGTGTCAAGGCTACGGTTGCTCATAAAGACGATGGAGTTAAGGCGGAGATTGGTTACCAGAGCTACGGTTGCTCATTCTAATGGTGAAAGTGAAAACTAAGAACCCTTGCAAGTTCACCGAGGTCGGGGCCTGGACGCCTGTTTACTAAAACTAAAAGGTTGACGATTAACGCAAAATGTGTTGAGTTTGATTGTCGTATTTGTTAAAGAGATTTTTTATCCTTTTGGACTGAATCTCCGTGTATCTGGGATGTCGAACACGTCTTCAGAATATCTTTTCGGATCGTTCTCCTCCCAACTAACTCCGGGAAATCTCGGTAACAATCCGATCTCGGCGGTTATGGCTTTTATCCATATCATTTATCAATTTGGACCCATGTAAACTTGTCAATCACCATCGTAGACTTAGCACGGCCTACGCCTTCCTTCTAGTCTTAATGAGAGCGTGACTTTTTGTTGATCAGAATTGATTTAAGCCCAAAATAATATGTATATATATAATACATGAATGAACACGACCAACCTACCCCTAAGTCTCATCCTCTTCTTCTTCCCTTCTTCAATCCCTCCCCCTTTTTTTCTACCCATGACGAGCGGTCGGGACATCGCAGACTCTGATACCACGGACTGCGGCAGCTTCTTCGACCACGTCGACGACCTCCTGGACGTCCCCGACGACGACGACAATGCGGGGTGCTCGCGGCTACCCATCCACCTCGACACGTTCCCGTATCCCGACTCCTTCTTCAGCAACTCGGCCGAATTATCCGTTCCTCCTGTAAGGGATATTCTTCCTTTTCCCTTTTAATTATCCAGTGTTAAGGGTGATAAATCAAGAGAGGAAGTATTTCTTAAAATTAAAATGAAGCGTACAAGAAGCATAAATAAAGAAAAAAAGTATAGCTGAACGGGCAGATGATATGATCGTGTTTGCTCTCCTCCTTTCCATTCATTCATTCGCTTTTCTTGTTGATTAAAATAATGCGGGCGTCGTTTCCGGAATGAATTCATTCTTCTCTTGAATTTCTTTGGCATAGTATGACGACATTGTTCACCTGGAGTGGCTCTCCACTTTCGGAGAGGACCCGTTCTCCGGCGGCCACGCCGTCGCTGACCTGCCAACAGGATCCCTGGGTGAGCAATTACCCGATCATGGCGCATACGTGCTGGACAGCACCAGCTCATGCTCGCTGAGAATAGTGGCACCGTGACCGTTGGCGTCTCACATTGCGGCCGTTCTCACAGCAACCGTGCCCGCCCGAAGACCGTCAGCTTCCGGCCTGTAATGGTGCCGCACCTGCCCGTGCCTTCGGGCACGGCGGCTTATGCCGAATCCGAGAGCTCTGCCGAGTCCCGCCTTGTGATCAGGATCCCGAAGGGATCGGACCCCGAGTGCGAGAAGAAGACGAAGAGAAGGAAGATCAAGTTCAGTTTCCTGCCGGCTATCCCAGCCAACAGAGACGAACCGTCGCAACATGCGAGGAAGTGCCTGCATTGCGAGATCACGGAGACCCTGCAGTGGAGGGCGGGCGCAATGGGGCCCAAGACACTATGCAACACCTGCGGCGTGAGGTGAGGCTGTTCCCCGAGTACCGTCCCACGGCCAGCCCGACCTTCCTCCCGAGCGTACACTCCAATTCCCCCATAAGAAGGTCCTCGAGATGAGGAACAACGCGGTCGAAAGGGAAGCGATCGAGCCCATCCCTAATGCAAGAGTTGCGCGATGGAACGTGCCTGATGGTGGAAGAGCGTTGTCATGGCCTGGTTAAATCCAGTTTTTGATTAATTGTAGCGACTAAGTAGAATTATCACTATTAGTATTATTTGAGTTTTTATGTTGTTGTTAGGTTTAGGAATAGAGACGCATTAATTTAGTGTTGTCCAATTTCTTATTATATTAATGGACATGCATGATATAGATTTTTGACGTTATCATTTTATGGTCCGAACTTTAAAACATTTATTTGGCGTTATTGAAACGACGTTAATCACTTATGTCACTAATTACCTCACGTGTCATAAATTAAACAAATAATTTCTTATACCGTTACTTTATACAGAGGAAGAAATACAACATCTTTTAGAGGTTGTTCATCTCTTTTGGTCCTTGGGTTAGGGAATTTCTTTTAGGCCGCATACGAATAACTGGATTTCATGGAACTTTGATAAACTACAAGAGTAGGCAATATATAATTGACAGTAGTGGGTCGAGATAATTTGACAAGGAGGAAAATAATGGGTCACGTAGAAAATTGTTGCAATTTATAACCTATAAGATAGTTAATGATAGAAAAATAATCGAATAAGTGGATAAAAAGTCATTTTGATAAAGTCGTAAAGAATTCATAATATTAATTTAACGTTATAAAAGAAATAAAGCCAACTAGGATAATTAGTGAATGGCAGGCAAATCGGAAAAGTGGTTCGATTCATAATAGTGATTTAATGTCTAACAAAAAGTCGATACTTTTAGCATTATATTAAAACATATTAGGTTTGGGCGTAGAAAAATATCAGGATTTGTTGGTTGAATGAATTGGGATGGAGTCGGTTATTTTTAAGCTTGGGCCATTTCGAAAGCCCATAACGGACTGACAGTACAACAAGACCTCCGACTAATAAGGTATAAAATAAATAAATAATTATTATAATTAACAAACAAATAAACACACACACAAACCACAATATGACCAGTCAATGCCATGAAGCCCAAGAGTGAGTGAGTGAGTGAGTGAGCGAGCATCGTTGTGGAAGCCAAGCCGATTCAACTTTGTCTTTTATCTCCCGGGCCCCTTTTAAGTTTGTTTGTCCCTGATAGAATGAATACAAGAATCTATCTCTTCCTAATCAACAATACCTTTTTTCTGCAAAAATTCTTTACATGAAATGGTTTCGACCATTGCACGCCGTCTCCTCCCAACGAAACTCGCAAGAAAACAATAAAAAAACATACTGCCAGCTGGTCTTTATATAAAAAGTATGGATTCCTTCGACACCTCATGTATTTGACCTTGTTGTGTGTTTTTGGGGACCCCCCTTTTAATTATTCGCCAAGCAAAAAAAACAAAACCCATGAATTAATTAGTGATTAATTAATGACCACCCCCCCTATTGCCACTAATCTCCTCAATCCTTAACTACACTGACACCGACACCGACACCATGTTGGTGGGCTGTCAAATATCAAATTCCTGCCTCGCCCAGTCTAGGGATTAGGGAAACGAAAAGAGGAAATCACCTCCTGTTTTGAATTAATTAGTGATTAATTAATGACCACCCCCCTATTGCCACTAATCTCCTCAATCCTTAACTACACTGACACCGACACCGACACCATGTTGGTGGGCTGTCAAATATCAAATTCCTGCCTCGCCCAGTCTAGGGATTAGGGAAACGAAAAGAGGAAATCACCTCCTGTTTTGAATTAATTAGTGATTAATTAATGACCACCCCCCCTATTGCCACTAATCTCCTCAATCCTTAACTACACTGACACCGACACCGACACCATGTTGGTGGGC
>CM042886.1:4312320-4347711 GCA_023653495.1 Melastoma candidum
CCCCCCCCCCCCCCCCCCCCCCCCCCCCCCCCCCCCCCCCTTTCCTTTTGGTTTGCGAGCAAACTAAACCAAACCATTTGAATGTTCGATGTAAACAGAATAGGTTAACAAATGCTAAGAGATCATGTGGATGATGATGGCAAATACTTTTTTTACCAAAGAGTGGGGAGTGGGGAGGAGGTGGTGGACATGGCACGTTGTCCAGGCTGACTAAGCTTCCCCATTCTTTCTTCTACTGAATTGATAAACCCACTCACTTCCCACCACCCACCCCAACTTTAGTAATAATAACAAATAATTAATCACAGCTAACTAAAACTAATGCATTAATTTCGCTTAACATACAAGTCACATATAAACATGTTCCACACATTAAAATAATAAAATAATAAAAAAAAGCAGCAATTAATTAATTGTACCCGATGGAAGGGGGCAACGCTTTCTATGATCCCTCCCCCACGGTCATTTCTCAACGGGAACCGTTTTCGATACGTCCAGGTGGTTCAGCCTGCACGTTCCTATCAAACACTCCGGTAGCTCCGCAGGAGTGTTCCCCTGTTTTCGTCCAAAGTTAGGTAACCACGATTATTTCTCCTTCCTCGGCGGTCAAAGAGGGGCAGGATGGGTTGGGATTATTATTTACCTGGATCACGAATGCCATCTCGATCACGAGATTGTTTAGGTACCCGAGAACCAGACTAACAACCCCTCTCGCTACAGTTGAGGACCCGACGTCGATCCCGAGCTGAAAGGATATTGTCACAACCAGGTAATGAAGACAAGATGAGTTGGGATCCAGCTAGCAACAATTTAGTATAAGCTAGCAACGCCCCGAGGGACCATTTTCACATTTGAAGACAACTAAGATATGGAAAACATGGAAATAGTGAAGGTGGTCGTACCTCGAGGTAATTCTTTCCACGGAAGTAGTTCGTTTCAAGTGCTTGACCCACCAGACATGCTTTTTTCCCGACACTCTGTTTGACTATCCATGATCCCTGCAAGAGTAAATGCCTTGATCTGTCATAAAAGGGGGACTTCTTTCGAATCGATTCCTGAATAGTTGATCAAAACAGGTCTACCCGAACCTTGGATATGTATGGTATGAGCTTAAATCTGGAATTCCTAAAAGCATCATCCCTATTGACAAATCTATGCAGCAATGGATGCTCTTCCAGGGGGCTTTTCAACACATAGTACAGCGCAAGATTGTAAGTATTGGAACCCGGAACCTGACCGACATCAATCGAGTGCTTTAGCAGGCAGTAAATTAAATTATGATGTGAAGATGCAGGCAAAACTAGTTAAAGTTGTCACCTGAAAGTTTACAATGAAAAAGAAGTCCGTTCCACCCTGTAAAGCAGCTTTCTGCGTAGAATATTGTAACACGATAATAATACTCCATTCAGTGGTCAATTTGCTCAAGAAATAATTTGCATAAAAGCGACTTGTATATAGTTATAGTCTAACCTCAACAATGCCTCCCGGACAGCCACTGAGATCATCTTCTCGCCTATCAGATCTCAGCCAGTCTGCACCGATCATTTGCATCAATGTGCTTTGGCCCTTGATCTGAAAAGGAAGAAGATTTCCAATGTTAAAACATCAAAAGCAACATGAAAATATCAAAACAAACATACCGTGAAGGACAAAATTAGGGGCAAGTTGTGGAAGTAGACGCCTGAATTTGCTTCAAAATTGAAAACATTTCACAGAGAAGCAAAAGCCATCTCATCACGACAACGAGTGACAACCGTTCAAAGATAGTTAAAAGATTAGCACCGGAGAATATATATATAAAGTTAATGAATAAAATTTTTATGCCTTACTTTATTGGATAATTTCGACACCGCATGATTTGATAATTTCCAACAATGGAAATAACTGTAAGCTATATTCATGAGAAAATAGCAGGAATACATGGTATGAAAATTGTACCTTGCTCTGGTCTTGTAGATAAGTCTTTCCCCGTATTAAAAAGGTAGAAGGATCGGCTATTGTCGAACTGCAAGGCGTACTGCAACCATCGTCATTATGAAGAGTGGCTCCATAGACACGTTCATTGCTCCCCTCCCATGCGTCTTGCAAGTCCATGTAGCCTTTCTTTTGAACTGATTCACATGACAAATTAGCCTTGTTCTATAATACTGGATGACCGACTGACACCTTTGACATTCTAAGTACCAATGCGAATACTATCACAATGAAAAGATGGAACTCACCGGCAAGTTCATGCAACCTTTGCACAAGGGCAGCAGCAGGTGTCTTTTTAGGCTGGCCGGCATTCTGAATCCACAGATAAAGAAGAGGATAATTTAGGAAATGGGGCATTGAATGTGTAAAGATAGTGAACAGAACATGTTTTGGAGCTTCTATAGAATTCACATGCCGTCTAAGGATTCTCTATTCTTGTTTCACAATGTGAGTAAACAACCAGAAATCAATCAAAGTGATATTTCCCATAAAGCATTACAAACAAGAAATTCTCCATGAGATGATCTAACAAGGAAAATTTTAGGTGATCTTGTACTGGAGAAATTCTGGTGATCAAGTACCCGTGAAATTAGTTGTGTTTGTGAGTCTGTTGACCACTCATCCTCGAGTTCATAATCGACTGGTTCTGGAACATCGAAGAACTCATCAGATGCATCGTGTAGCCCCATCAGGCTTGCAGGTTCAGAGGGCTGTTTAAGAGACTCGTTTTCCGAAACCTGGTACTCCTGAACCAGGCTAAGAACTTCTTGGTCTGGAATTTCAGACTCATCCTCCCACACGGTTTGAGTTAATCCAATATCTCTTACCAATTCACCAGATGATAACTCCCCAGAAAAATTGCCTGCCTTAGATTTGAACATTTCCCTCAGTGCTGCACAAGATAAAATAGAAACAGAATATGTTATATAACTGTAGAAGAAGTCTGTCGGGCATCTGTAGAGCCATTGGAGCACCTGCAACCCTTTCAAGCATGCGAATAGCTATTAATCTTGCTGATGCAGGCCGAAGATACATTTTCCAGCATTTCCAATCGATGGAAAGCATGTGCTTTACTTGCGATTGCTTCCCTTGTTTAATTGGCTTAATGACATATCCACCACCTGTATGAGAGGATCAGCCAACAAAATACTTATTTTTTGCAAGACGTTCAAGAAATATCAAGATACTTCCTTTTCAACGAGCACGAATAGATGCATTTATGTGCAATGTTGAAACATGACTTCAATAGCTACGAACACCAAGCGTACATTACTTTTAAGGCAAGCGCAGGTGTAGCCTTTCTGAGATGGACATTTGTTGTGAAAAACAGAGTGGTAAAGGATTACTGCATAAATATAAGAAAAGAGTTGTCACTAATAGAAATGATAAAGATGACCCCGAATCTAGAAAGTTTAGGAAACAAACCATAAGTGCCATCATCCTCCCTCCTCCAATAGCGCCGTAGTAGTAAGTCTCTTCTTCTCATCTTCCTACGGAAGACATTGTGTCATGTAAAACCATATAACAATCAGAATCTACCATGCTGGCGTCATTTATAACTCAGGGCTATGTCTAACCATGGAAACCAGTCACTGTACAACTGTTTCTGGATGATGTCTGTGTGTCCATCAATATGCTCAATAACACTTCCGTGAAAATAACAGAAGTCCCGCCTGCAAAATGCTGTCTCCATCATGTTTCACGCCGAAACTAGGTAACTGGATGTGATTTTAGCAAAATATTAATGATATATTAGTTCCTTGATCAAATTAAATCGGACGAAAGGTCTTCACAATCTTACTCGGATCGGGAGGACCCAAGTGACATGAGAGTCCGAAAAATATCCTCTGAGGTTCCATTGACAACTCCAACAGCCATGATCGCCGGATGATCATCCCAATGCTAGATTTTTGAAGATCAGACTAAATGAGAAACAGTATCAGAAAATTTATTTGAACTGTGCAAGTATTAATGCAGCTCACACTTCCACGGGAATCCCAGCCATTTGATTCTCTGAAAAGATGCAATCCTACCACCAACAGGCAAAACACGTTGAGAACTAAGACAGAGTAGAAGGTAGATGCTGAAAGAAATTTAGGAGACCTACCATTTTGACAGCCAAAAATTTTCCATGGTGAGGGCGCAATTACATCTGATCTCATTCCCTCTGCATGCATAGATGACGAAACGGTCCAGTCGGACGATCTTTTGTTGTATGAACTTTTTGAAGGTGCGCACATACTGACAAGAACGTAACAATGTCAGGTAATCTATTTTGAATGACACTATTCCGAGGTGCAGATATATCAGTAGTTGGAAAGAAAGCTGCTCGCACACTTAAACATGTTTGTGATGGTCATTACCTTATAGATGGCCATCGCCGCTTCGAGCAACAGACAAAGTTTGTTGCAGGATTGGGTTTTTCCTGAAAATAATTTATACATAAAGTTTCTGCAAGATTGGGAACTTGTCAAACAGATTTATGAAGTGAATGGAACCTTCAATGCAGTAACTTGCAATGACTGAATCCATTTCGCTGCTTCTTCCGAGCTGTTGGCACCCAACTGCATGATAAATCCGAGAGCGTGAAAATCATCAATCTGATTGAGCAACACAGGAAAATCGATTTAACACAAAAACCACCTCACCTTAAGACAATCATGGTGGTTAGCAGTATTATAAAGAGTGAAGGTGAAGAGTACCTGCCAACGGTAGAAACAATTCCACTTTAAGCACAAAAACAAAAGAAGACAAATATTCGTATCTGATTTATGCAGCAGGCAGAACAAAGCACAAACTTTTCGATGGATGCTCTCCCTCCCGTTGTCAGTTACTCGTAAACATTTATCAATCGGGGCGCTTCTCACGGGTACCTGCATAATGAGAAGCTTTGTCGGACAAAATCCTCGCCATAATATTGCGGCAATATTAGTCGCAAGCACGCAGCCGTTCATGTTCCCATGACAAGAAGAGGGAAACAACAGCGACCACGACACGATCACGGAATGAACACGCGAGAAATGTATAGCATGAAGTAACAAGTTTGGCCGAATAATGAACCAGAGGATATTCAATGCAAACCCAGAAAAAAAACACTCAGCTGAGAATTTGACTTCACCATGACCAAAGAATATTCCTGCCGAGGTGCCGATTCATTTCCCCACCAAACTGTGTCAACTCAAAGAGGATCACAGTAACTCCCAGCTACATTTAATATTCATATAAATTACAAATCCATAATAAATCAACAACACAAATAATTCCTGCACAATTAGACGACAAAGCAGAAACAAAAGCAAACGGATAACAAAGGAAACGGCAACGAGCATTACAAAAAGCAAAAGAAAAGCAAAAAACACAAACGACAGCAAGGAGACGGAAAATGGCGATTCATGGGCGAGCAGGAGTTACCTCGTCGTCGTCAACGGGGGCGTACTTGAAGCTCTTGAGGACGTGATCTGTCAACACGAAGTACCTCCTCCTGGAATATTGTAACCCGAACCTGTTGGAGCGTATCTGGTACAGCCACCCTTCCATGTTACGAGCGTCGGCTGCCGCAGCAGTAGCAGCCGCGCTCATAATCACGACAACAAACCAAACGCCCCTCCTGCGACCCTCGCGTGAACAAGACAACAACGATGCGGCCTTCACAACAAACACCGTCTCAATTCAACCACGCCTAACAAAGTCGTCCCGAGCGGCGAGCTCACTCCACCGAGCGTTCAGGAACGCCAAAATAAAGGAATCCAAATATTTTAAGAAGAGAGAGAAAAACGGCGGGAGGAGGAGGAGGATGAGGAAGCGGATGATCCGCCGGTTGTGGACGGAGACGGAGGATCCCGGCGGTGATTTGGGGTGGGGTTTGTTAAAGCTGTTGGAGAGGGGATGATTTCTCTTTTGCTTAAAAAAATTGGAGGTGACGATGAAACTACGAACACGAAAGCGGAAGAATAAGAAGAAGAAGATGGAAGAGAGAGATTTTCTCTCCCCCTCTTTTCGCCACCACCTTCCGGTTGTACAACGATGAAATTACTTAATTGCCCTCGGCTCTAGAATCTTATAAGATGGAAAAGAAGAAGCTTTTATATATATATATATATATATATATATATATATATATATATATTCGAAGGTGTTTGTTTAATTTATGAATAGAAACAAAATAATCAGGAAAGGGGAATAAATGCAATGAAAGGTGGGGGATGGGATCTTGACTATTTTAGTTAGCTGCTGTTTGCATTCATGCGAGTCAAACAACTCAATAGAACTTTTACAAGAAGCACATAAGAGAGGACACAAGACAAAGTTCTTTACATTAGAGTAAGATATGTGGCAGCAGAATTACAAAGATTATAGCAGCTGCACTTGAACAACGTAGAAAAATAAAATAACAGCGGAAGACTTAAACAGTGCATAAGTACAGACACTTCTTAAGATACCATCAAAGATAAGTCCTATACTGATTGAATTGTTTCAATTTGCGCCAGCCTTCTCGGACATAATCAGGATAAGGATCAATAAACCAATTATTGTCAGGGTTGGTCTCTATCTCATAATGGACAAAAGCATTGACCTGGTTGAGAATGGACTTTGTGGCCTTGTACTCTAAATAAACATCTAGCTGTCTAATACGAAGTTGGAGGTCCCTAATAAAAGATGGATTCTTCCAAGAATAAAGATCCATTTCTCTATTGACAAATTCTTGGCTATGATGATAGCGGATTCTCCAACTCAGAGTAAAGGGTGGTATGCGAAATTGTCTCCTCAAAGGAGGAACCATGCTTCTACTTACTACCAATATCAAGACTTGACCGGTGCCTGGCAGCCCTCCTGGCTTAAGCGGCGATTGGTTCTCATGGGCGAAGCTGGTAGCTTTACAGTATAACACAGACTTCCTTATTAAAAACAATAACTCAAACAACACTTTCTAAGAGTGTAGAATATGCTATATCATAAGAAAGAAAGCATTAGAGAAAAAAATCTTTAAGACACGGAAGATATCACACAAGAAGGAGATGATGCAGTATTATGAGTCAAAATAGACAGGTTGAGCAAAAGTGAATAACAAGACTGAGAAGAGCATCATAACATAAAGAGTTTTGGGTTTTTCTGAATGTTTTTGGATTTTTGGTTTTCTGAATGTTTTTGGGTTTATTGAAGGGAGAGAGGTTTATGGAGAGGTTGAGAACTAGGATACTACTACCGTAGTTATTGCCCCTGGAGAAAAGTTTAGAAACTCATGGATGTGGAGGAACTCAAAGTATTTGTTATTTTTGGGTTTCTCCCCCAACTTCAGCCTATCTTTCCCTTCTCATCGAGGGGGTATTTATAGTTACACGAAGTGAAGAAAACTAGGTCATGGTTAAGCCACGTATCCTCTTCTACTTTTTACAAAGAAGTCAAAAAACCTATGAGCTAATTGTACCAAAAAGTCTTAAAAGCTAAACGCTAAAGCTAAAAAAGTCATAAAGCTAAAGCTAGCTTGTCATCTTGTGCCGTCCTTCTTATCTTCAGGGAATCTTGTGGCAATTTTGTCAAAAGGTGGTTGTTCTATGTTGTCATTCTTGTCTCTAAAGAATATTTTCACATGGGCGGCTTAGTATTCAATTTCTTGGTCTTTTGCCGCGTGGGTCTTGGTCTTCTGGATTATTATCTGGACGTTTATTACTGGAGGACGATCCTGGGCCTGTGTTTGATGGTCCTGGGATATCTTCTAGATCAACGATTCTCAAGAACTCTTGGGCCAGTTCATCCCAATATTCTCTGTTGTGCGTATATTGGTGAAGTGCACACTGAAGTTCTTATACATGATTGGGGTCTGTGTCTTGAATTCTGGACTGAATGATTTCTTCGCGTGTCAGATAGTGAAATCCATTTTCTTGCATAACTTCTGCTTCAGAAGTCTTTGTTTGCTAGGGAGTCTTCCCACTTAGAAAAACTGTCATCTATACAAAATATTAGGGAATGAGGAAGACAAGCAAAATCATCAACCGTATTAATGGAAACCAATGCTTGTAATTCTAAGTCATAGTGCCAATGTCTGCGAAAAAGATAAGTTGAATACGCAGTAATCCCTGGCCATTTGTAATATCTGTCCCTGTGAATTTCAAACCAAGTTTGTCATTGAATCAGTGGTGCAAACCAAGATAATATTTCTGCTAAGAATGAATGTGGCTTTCCATGTGGAATATAAGTACGAAGATTTCCAAGCTGTTCCAAATATTGAAGCATTTCTTCTGTTGGAAACTCTAAGGCAACTGTATGTGCATGAAAGAAATACCATAGAAACCATTTTAGCTCTTGAGGAAAAATATCTTGTGGCTGAATTGGAATAGGCTGTAAGAATGGATATTTCGGGTGTAAACCATCTGTAGGAAACATCATCTGTCCATGCTTTCTAAAAATCTGCACCAAATACTTATTCATCATCTTTGAAGCTCTGGATAATAAAACATCAATCTGATTATATCTGGTAACTTCTGGAGGAAGTATAGTAAACTCTTGAGGATTAATATCTCTACTGTTAAGAACTCTGGTTGTGAACATTGCTTGCAACTTTGGATGCTCTAACAAGTTAGGATGTACTACATCAAAAGGTCTAGATAAGAAATCTGCAACAACATTGGATGTACCTTTGATGTGTTTGACTGTAAAGGAATACTATGAAAACCATTCTGCTAACCTTAGCAACTGTGCATTTGGAATCTGTTTCTGTTTGAACTTTAGAATAACACTGAAGGAAGATAAATCAGTTTCAACAATAAAATGATATCCAACCAGATGAAATTCAAACTTCTTTATACCATACTTTACTACAAGTATCTCTTTGATGGCCGAATGGTAATGCTGTTCTGCCTGGTTGAATTTTCCTGATTTATATGCACAAATATGTTTCTTACCTTCCTTTTCTTCTAATAAGATTGAACCCAATAGAGATCACTAGCATCTGTCTGTAATACTTGAACTCCATCTGAAGGTATCTGTAATGGTGGAATCAACTGTAACTGTGTCTTCAGATAACGAATTGCTTCCGTTTGGGCTTGTCCCCAAGGTTGAGCATTTTTCTTTAGTTGGGCTTCAAGGGGGCTTGTATACCTGCTGATTTTTGGCACGAAATCTCTTAAATAATTCACAATTCTAAAAAATTATTAAACCTGTTTGCTGGTCAAATGAGTATCTGGGAATTTCAGCAGTTCTTGGGCAATATGTGGTCCAGGGTAATATTTACCATCTGCAAGTCTCATGCCAAGAAATTCAATTGAAGTTTCATATAATTTCACCTTTCTCTCTGAGAGTATTATTCCATATTTCTGAAGTATTTCAGCAAATTGTTTTAACAAACTCTCATGATATTCTTTGTCTGGACTGAATAAAAGAATGTCATCAATGTAAATTAAAGCTGAAGACTGTATAGGCCAAAAAATACGAGTCATTGCTTTCTGAAATAAAGAAGGTGTTGTCTTTAATCCAAAAGGTAAAACTGTCCATTGAAAATGTCCATCAGGAATACAAAAACCTGTTTTCCATCTATCATCTGGATGAATACCTAATTGCCAAAAACCACTTTTAAGGTCGAATTTAGAGAATACCTTGGCCTTGGCTAATGAAGTGGGAACTTATCATCTTGTAAGAAATGATTCAGATGCTGATAATTGATTACCAATCTTTTCTTACCTCTGGCTTGTTCTGAGCATTTATTCACATAAAACGCTTCACATGCCCATTGCGAGTTAGAATACTCAATAAGTCCCTGTTGAAATAAAGACATACATTCCTCTTTTGCAAGATAAGAATCAGTTGACTTCATACCAGGGTGAGTAGCCTTAGTAGGATTGATATCCTCATTTAGCTTGAAGGGCAATCTCACAAAAAAGTCTGGATTCTTCCACAAAGGATTTGGGCATTTTTGTAAGAACTCAGTATGATTTTTTGCAAAAGATGATTCAAATAATTGTTTTGCCTTTTCAACTGGTTCAATGGAATACATTCTTGTAATTGTTGTAAAGGGCTTGAACTTTCCCTTGAATCTGATCCCTGCCTGTAGTCAAAATTCTGAGATCTGGCATTTGCTGTAAAAGATCCCAACCTAAAACTAGGTCTTTTCCTGGGAGATCAGTTGCAATCAAACAAGTCTTAATAGTGCATGTAGGAAATATCATAATTTTCAAAGACTTGGTTTTGTAATGAGTATAGAATAAATCACCGGATGCAGCCATGAAGTATTTTTTATGGGGCACGAGAAATTCTTGAGGTACGATCACTGGATTGATCATGCTTTCAGAAGCTCATGTATCAATGAAAGCTATTGCAGATACGGGTGTACGCGCGCCCTCCGGCCTAGCACGCGCGCTGCGGCTCCGGCGACAAGAGGATCCGGGCCCGCTCCCCGAGGCCCAATCCGGTCGGCGTCGCGACTCGAGCGTCGGACGCTGCGGAAGGGCACCGGGTTGAATCCTCCCTTGGTTCCCGAGAGGATCTGCGGGGCGTTTCGCTGACCGTCTCCAGTCCTTGAAGGCGACGGGCGAAAAGCTGCGTTAAGACCTCGCTTGGGAAATTCCGGGAGGATCCAGGAAGCGGCTCGTGTCGCCGTCACCCATCCAAAATGGCTCCGTTTGTAAAATGTGTTGTTGTTTAACCTAGGTAAACTATTACGGAGTCGCCACCGACTTTTTATTTTAAAACTGTTAAGTCGGAAAAACAGCTTGTTCGGGGATTTCTACTTACTAGTCTTTACACTCTAAACATGCGAAGATGTGGCGTTTGCTCCAAAAGAGTTTGCCTTTTGATTAACGGGAGTTGGACCCGATCCGGGCATGACTCCGGACTCATGTCACTGTTTTACGGGCGTTGGACCCGATTCGAGCCTTTTGGGCTCGAACTCATGTGTATTTAGCAAATAACATGCGACGATAAACCTACGGGCCTAAAGCATGCGAACAACCACAACCAATTATCGAGATCAAAGAGAGCGGGAAAGGGCGGTGATCGTGAGCCTATGCACTTGGGCTCACGACCCGTTACATGTGGAAATAAAGAAAAGACGGGAAGCCCGCACTTCCCTCATGTACCTGAGATGACGGTTGATGCCGCTTCTCTCAGAACCAACGGTTTTTTTAGGCCGCGGTAGATCCAACCCGCGCGGTTTGTTACACGCGCCTTCGAGTGATCTTCGAAAATTCGGAGTCGGTTCTCCCGAAATCGCATGCTCAGTGTACATACAAAGTAAGAATATAAGTGTAAGATAAATGAGGGACGTATAATGTTAAGTGAAATGGGGACTGTCCGTGCGAACATCGGAAAACCCGTTCAAAACCCTACTCAAAACACATCAGAAAATTATAAAATCAGCGCTAAAATCTCCGAAACTTAAAGAGGAATGTATGTATGCAAACCGTTTGGTTATGGTGTCTACTAAAAGTTTCAAGTGTTGGGGTTTCTGCAACAGCGATGTGCTACCGGGCAGGAAAGAAGGCTTAAAATCAAAAATAGAAAACATGCCGTACACATAAGATAAAAATATGCACGATATGTCCAGGCGACCATACTTAAGTGACAAACATGACTGTCAAATGTAATGGCGATCCGACGGTGTGATAATTCAGGATCATGAAAAGAGCGGGGCTGTGGCGTGCAGTGAGTTCAGCCCTGTGTATGTTCTGTTCGTCAATTCATATCTAAACTTCCTGGAAACTTTGATGGTCAAAATATATATGTTAACTGCCGTCATTCAGTGTATTTCAAATCTGGAAAGTTTGGTTATAATCTAACGGTTAGATCTCCGGAGATCCCCTTCGAAACGGGGCTGTAGTAGGAAGATCGACTGCAAACTGCACGTCCGTCCTCTGCTTCGAGGGTCCTATCTCGATCCTTGATCACCGTAAAAATACAAAGAATATTTCTTCAAGACCGTCACCTATTGAGAATCATTTGGTCTGAAGACATCAGGGTCGGCCGATGTGCCTAACCACTTCGAAAAGACTCATTTTTGTGACTGCAAAAGTGGAAGACAGCGAAAACAAAAGAATCCAAAGACTCTTTGCTATTCCCCAGTCCTGAGCAGACCTCAACCAAGTCTCCAAGCTACCGTGCATGCCCAGAAACCTTAAGAGGGGGGTGTAAATGTGATTTGGAAGAAATTTGGACACAAAACAAAAGGGTACGGGCATTCAACAACACAAATCCCAAATGCGAACGAGTTATAAACCTCATGTACACACATGCCTGCGAGAATGGACATTTCTCAGCCTATAAAACTCCGAATGACCTCAAACCAACTTCAAAAGATGCGTATCGAAGTAAAGAAGAGGTAGCATCTGGTTTTACCGCAATTCGATGTCGGATAGGAAAGTTATGCTCCGTCAACGGACCCCTCTGCAGTCTGACCGCGGCTTTCCATCTCCGTATATGCTTGTTTTTTTTTTCTCGTTCCATATCGCATGTGACAGGTTAAGCAAGAACGTGAAGGGGAAGGGATGTCAGCCACGTTCTAAGCAAGAATGGTTGAATGAGGACAAATAAAGAGGTTGGAAGCTCACCGAGGGATCGCCTCGCCTCGGGTTGGCTCGAGGAAGAACCGAAGAAACTTTAGCTCTCTTTCGACGTTCGGATATGATGTGTGGGATGTTAACATCCGCTGCACTCTCTTGAACTTGAGAGTAAAGGGCGCTGTCTTGCGCGAGTTCATGACGAAGGGAGGATTCCGGGGAGTCGTTCGGTGTTGCCGCGATTTGTACTAGCCGCAACCGTCGATTTGTGAAGGTGCAGCCGACTCCTCGTGGTTAGGTTGGCTTGGGGGTCTCCATGCTCCCTAAGCTTACCTTGGTCGGAAGCGTCGTCGAAGGGACTCCGAAAGTGATGGTGACGAAGAAGGCTTTTTGCACCAAAGGAGAGGAATCCGGAGAATGCTTCTTCTCCCGTGTGTGTATATGTCTTCTTGGAGGAGTTGTTGCCTTTTTCTATATGTGTGGGTGTTTGGGGGGGGGGGGGGGAATGTCCATTGTATATTTGGGTGCTACAAAGCAACTAAACATCCTAGAGTTATTATCCCATTTTCCTTATTGTCCAAGGGGCATTTGTATGCTTGCACGTATCCATTGATGAGGATGGGACAAGCTCCGCCGTCACTTATTAATATTTGTCTTCACATGTTGAAATTGAGATGATTTGGGAAATTACCAATTGAGTCCCTAAATTTGATGAAGCTATTCGAATTGGCATGCACTTAAGTGAAAACTTGGAAAATCACAAATTAGTCCTTGAATTTTAAAGTGGCTTTCGATTTTGCCCAAAAATCAAGATTAAACTATTGCTTAGAAGTTGTGGCCAATTTGGGGGATCTACAGTTTGTCCCTCATTGCGGGAGAATCTGAGAAGATTTTTCTCACAAGGATGTCCTAGATACCCCAAATTGTGAACTTGAGGCATTCTTGGTAGATCTGTACCTTGGAATCTCATGAAGAAAATGTTAGTAACAAATGCATTCCTGTGATGTACATGAGTAATCAAACATGTATGATTATAACATTTATGCATGTCATGTTTTATTTCGATGAAATTTATTAAGACTGCTTCTGAGCGAAATCGGAGAAGGGCCTTTGGTTCCTCTCATTGCTCACTTTGGCTTCTGAATAACGTCTCGGTTGGGCTTCAGAATTCCTTTGACTTGGATGTTCATGTACCAGTCGAAGGAGTCTTTGCTTAGGTCGAAATCTAGTTTCGGCACAAGGCCTTGTCGATGAGGCTTCAAATTCAGTGTTTGGAAGAATGAGTCTAAGGACCTCATCGGAAGTTGTTGGAGCATAGAGGTTTCATCGTTCAAGCGAATTCTCCATTTTCAAACAGCTCGTCAGTTGAGTTGCTCCGTTGGGGATTGATGTTGATCTTTGACGAACCTTGGTGATCTACCTCAGGGAACATTCTTTCTTGATCTGTCGGATAAATAGGCACTTTTGCTCTTGCGACCTCTCATGGAAGCCCTAGTGCTTTAGTTTTGCTCTTTCACTTTTCGCGCTCTGCTTTTAAAGACTTTGGCCTTTGCGCTGATTTTGCTTTTCCTCTATTTATATGTAGGGATTTGCCCTATTTTCTTCCTTCTCCTTCGCTTTGTTGGAGAGGCTTTGGACTCCTTAGGGAATTATATTTCCGGCTAGTTTATGAGGATTTGCCCCACCTTCTTTTCGATTGATCTTTTTGGAGATGTCTTTGACTCATGAATCATCCCATGGTACAACTCAACTGACAAGCTAGCTCGTTGATGGTACCTCTTCGCTCAAACCTTGAGGAAGTGTCGCCTCTATGGTCCTTTGCTTCCGGTTTTTGACTACAGGATCTCTGTTAACCTCGATGTGAGGCGATCCTTAGCTCAGTGGGAGTAGTGTGTACCGAAACTTCGACTTTGGCTAGAAAGGGTTAGCGATAGTCAATGTCTGTGTTTGGGATAGAGAATAAATGCTCGATCTCATCCCGGTCTAAGCATCTTTCGTCAAAGGACTCTTTATCCGCCGAGACGCCTGTTTAGAAGAGCTCTCATGTGTTTACGCTCATCTCTCTAGGTAAGTGTTTGGGGCCCCTTCTCCGATCCTCGCTCAGAAGTGTTTTCTTAATGTGAAATTTTGAGGATGTGAATGATCATGCAAATGCTTAGGAAATGCATACCTTTGGGTAAACAAACCTCTTCGGAGTTCGAGCATGTTTAAGTTATGTGGGAAGGTGCATGTACTCTTGTCCCCTCATAGCTTCTTCGAGGTTAGGCTCGAAAACGGCTTCCACCCGACCATCCTCGCCGTTGCCTAGGAGTTTGTACCATACTGTGTGGATGTCCATGTACCTACACAGTTGACAACGGACGTGGACGAAGTTAGCTCGTGTACTTCGATTCTCGCTTGGGGAAATAAAGTCAAATGTCTGTTGGGGAGATGAGGTGGGGAATGTCCATCTCGACTGTCGCTGGGGAGGAATATGATAGGATATTATGGGTTCATGTAACCGACTTCAACTTGGGGAATTAGAAGCATGGCTCCGACTGGGGAAATGAAGGTATGATTCCATCTAGTGGATGATGAGAAATTTTGTTAAAGGGCAGTGTAGATGATACTCCCTTTTGGTATGCTCATCCTTGGTGACAACAAAGGCAATTCCGAAGGTTTGGTTCGAAATTTTCCACCCGACCGCCCACGCCTTTGTTCGTAATGTAGGGTGTTCATGTATCTACACTCGCCAAAGGGCGGGTCTCTAAGTTAGCTCATGTAACTTATTCCGCAGATGAAGTATTAAAATTGGACTAATACTCCCTTTCATGTCTTTTCGTCCTTGTGTCTTTGTCCAATGGAATCAAAGGATTGACGAAATCTACTCTTGCCATGTGCTGCTGTATAGGTTGCTCGTGTACCTATCGAACAAGTGACGAGAAAACAAGTGAGCTTGTGTGACTTGTTTCTTTTAGAGTAGAAACGAAATTTGCTCATGTAATTTCACTTGTGAAAAAGGCGAAGTAGAGTTATGATACTCCCCTTTTATGTTTCGCCAGTGCATCTTTGTCCACAGGAATCAAAGGATTGACGAAACTGCAACAAGTCCTTGGCTTGAAACTTTGCCACCCTGCCACCCTCGCTATTGTCATAGGAATTGCGAATCATTCGTGTGAGGAGCTCTTGTACCTGCCACGAGACAAAGGACGTAAACGAAATAAGCTCATGTAACTTCGTTTAGCCGTTGATAAAGAGAGTATTGATTGTGTAATTCTCCCTTTCTATGTGAGTTGTCAGCATCCTTGCTCCAATTGACTCCCTGGGGATGCAAAGTAATTTTGCTGACGTAGATTGTTTTTAAGCTCCAGCTTGAAATTTTGACACCGTTCAGGTGTAATATCGTCGGAGAGCATCCGCGTTGATTGCTTGCGGTAGATCTCCTCCATCCATCTTTGTTAGGATGGTTGCTCCTCCTGAAAAGGCGTGTTTGACGACGAATGGTCCTTCATAGTTCGGAGCGAATTTTCCCCTAGGATCTCTGACGTTCGGTAAGATTCGCTTGAGAACAAGGTCACCTGGCTTGTATCTGATCGGCCTGACCTTCTTGTTAAATGCCCTAGACATGCGTTGTTGATAGCATTGCATATGGTGGGCGGCAGTGAGTCGTTTCTCGTCTATAAAGTCGAGGTGAGCGAACTGATGGTTGGCTTTTTCTTCTTCTGTCATGTTGCCTTGGGACGAGATTCTGAGAGTCGGTAGTTTGACCTCTGTCGGAATGACTGCTTGGGAGCCGTAGACAAGCTCGAAGGGGTACGTACCGTCGTTCGATAGGCAAGTAACGCGAAAGGGAGTTTCTCGTGCCAGTCGCGATACGTAATTGCTGTTTTCTGAAGAATCTTCTTCAAGTTCTTGTTCGCAGCTTCGACTGCACTGTTCATTTGTGGACGGTACGGTGAAGAGTTAAGATGTTTGATTCGAAACTCCTTGCAGAGGGAGTCCATTAGTTTGCCGTTGAAGTTGGCGCCGTTGTCGGTGACTAGGAGTTCTGGAACTCCATACCTGGCGATGATGTTCGCCCGCATAAATCGCACGATGTTGTTTGCGGTAACTTCCTTGAAAGATTGGGCTTCGACCCACTTAGTGAAATAGTCGATAGCGACCAGGAGGAATCGATGCCCATTGGATGCCTTGGGGTTGATTGGTCCAATTACATCCATGCCCCACATTGAAAATGGCCATGGTTCAAAGAGTGGGTAAAGTCTTGTTGGGGGTATATGTACCTTGTCGCTGTAGATCTGACACTTGTGACAAGTTTTGACGTATTTGATGCAATCAGCCTCGATTGTGAGCCAATAGTAGCCTTGGCGCATTATCTTTTGGGCGAGTGCATATCCATTCATGTGTGGTCCGCAAACACCTTCATGTACTTCAAAGATAAGGGCTTGAGCTTCTTGCTCAGTGACGCACCGCATGAGCGTCGTCGTGAATGATTTCTTGTATAGGGTGTCACCATCGAGGAAGTAACCTCTTGCGATTCTTCGAATGAATTTGCGCTCTTTTCCTGTGCTTCCTAGGGGAAAAGCGCCTGACTCTAGGTAGGCCTTGATATCTGTGAACCATGGTGATGAGTCTTCAGTTTGGGATGGTTCCGTATGCATACAACTCGGATCGTCAGCAATGTTGATGCGGAGAGGTTCAATGTCCATCTCTCCGGCCAACGGAATCATTGATGCGAGGACTGCAAGCGCATCTGCAAAACGGTTGTCAGCCCTCGGGAGATAATTGAACTCAATATCGGTAAATTGGCGGACCAATGTCTGTAAGTAGTCCTGGTATGGGATGAGCTTTGGATCCCGTGTGCGCCATGCTCCATTTGTCTGGGAGATGATGAGTGCCGAATCTCCGTAAACGTCGAGAAATTGGGCTTTCATGTCGAGTGCACGTAACAAGCCGAGGATGCATGCTTCCTACTCAGCAATGTTGTTGGTACAAGGGAATGTGACCTTGGCCGCCGTTGGGTGGTATTGTTTGTCCGGTGATATTACCACGGCTCCGATGCCTGATCCTGAGGAGTTGACGGCACCGTCGAAGTACATTGTCCACCTTGGTTCTGGTTCTACGAGTAAGATGTTCTCATCAGGTAATTTTACCTCTAGAGGTGAATCATCCGCTCCCGGATACTCTGCAATGTGATCAGCAATTGTTCTGCCTTTGACTGATTTCGTAGAGTGAAATCTGACGTCGAATTCGGCTAACTGCAACTGCCATTTGGAGACTCTTCCCATCAGTGTTGGTTTGTCGAAGAGATACTTTATCGGGTCATTCTCGGACACCAACAGGATCTCGTAGTGGAGGGTATACTGTCGGAGTCGGTGTAAGACCCAAATGAGCGCACAACAGGTACGTTCCGAAGCGGTGTACCGATACTCGCAGTCTGTGAACTTCTTGCTCAAGTAGTAGACCGCGTGTTCCTTGGTGCCTGGTAGTTGTTGGGCGAGCATGGCTCCGAACGACTCTTCTCTAACTGTGAGGTAGAGTGTGAGAGGATGCCCTGGCCTTGGCGGGACTAGAACGGGTGGCTTTGTTAAGTACGTTTTCATTTGTTCAAATGCGATCTTGCAATCATCGTCCCATTCGAATTTGACGTCTTTCCTCAACTTCTTGAACAGAGGTTTACACGTATCGGCAAGGTTAGAGATGAACCTCCCGATATAATTGACCCGACCCATAAAGCCTCGAATTTCTTTGACTGACCTTGGAGCCGGGAGATCGCGGATGGCCTTGATTTTATCTGGATCAATTTCAATGCCCCTGTTACTGACTACGAAACCGAGGAGCTTACCCGATGTTGCCCCAAATACGCATTTGGCCGGATTGAGGCGTAACTTGTATTTGCGAAGTCGCTCAAACAATTTACGGAGGATGTCCGTGTGGTCTTGCTCTGCCTTGGACTTGGCGATCATGTCGTCAACGTAAACTTCAATTTCACGGTGCATCATGTCATGGAATAGGACCACCATCGCTCGTTGATACGTTGCCCCAGCATTCTTGAGTCCGAAAGGCATCACCCGATAGCAGAACGTGCCCCAGGGAGTTGTGAATGTCGTCTTCTCTTTATCTTCTTCGGCCATGCGAATTTGATTGTAGCCAGAGAATCCGTCCATGAAGGAGAACCTATTGAAGCCAGCGGTGTTGTCCACTAACAAGTCGATGTGCGGTAGAGGAAAGTCGTCCTTGGGACTCGCCTTGTTGAGGTCACGGTAGTCGACGCAGACTCGAACCTTCCCATTTTTCTTGATTACGGGAACGATGTTTGCAACCCACTGTGGATAGTTGGCCACCTCGATGAAGTTGACTTTGAGTAGCTTGTCGACCTCTTCTTTGATGGCGAGGGCCAGTTCTGGTTTGTACCGGCGTTGCTTCTGCTTTGTCGGTGTAATTTGCGGATCAGTGGGGATTTTGTGCTCCACTATTCCCGTATCCAAACCTGGCTACGTCCGCATACGTCCGCATACGTCCAGGCGAAGACGTCCGAGAATTCTTTGAGTAGATCGACAATGTCTCTGGCTTCGTCTGCCGGTAAGTCGGTACCGATGAATAACTCCTTGGGTTCATCCTCAGTCCCTATGTTGATTGACACCGGTTCTTGTAACGTGATGCTCTTCGGTTCTTCATGTCGCATGATACCTTGTTCCAAGCTGTGGTATCCATCTAGGGACTTCGGGTCACGTATTACTTCTTCTTCCGAAGCAGATACTGGATTGCGTTCTGTACCTTCTTCACGTCGAGTTGTGTTCTCGGTATCTAGGCGAGGCATTGAATGATGGCCTACGTCTGTGAGTTGTTCAGCGGGATTTGTGGGTATACCCGAAGCGCCGTTCCTGTTTAGAAGGAAAATAAATCAGTCGCATGACTTTACAAAGGGATATGATTTTAAAGAGGCGATAAAATATGCGTCATAGACAAAAGAGGAGTGCCGTGGGATCAGTCCTCAGCGGGGCCTTCTTCGTTTCCTCCAATTCGCCCTTTATCATCAACGGTCCGATCCCACGGGCACTCCGGCACAAAAAGGGGTCGTGTTACATACGGACATCCTTGCTAGTCCACGACCAAAATATAGCAAGGCGACCTATCCTAGACACGATTTAGCTACATGCAAAAAAGGTAAAGTTGGAAAAGGTTCACCCATTGAGTGGCATGTCCGACTCGGCCGGGTCCAACGCTTCCATCATGTTGACGCTTTCTTCACGTTCAGCTGTCCTGTTCTTCTTGGTCCTTGGCCCTTCTCCATAAGAATTTGGTGTCGAGTTGGAAGCCGAAGATTCTGCTTGCTTGTTTGGTGGTGGTATTTCGGTCCCTGGGGGCGTCCCTGACGATGTTGAGACTGCTGGGGCTTGAGGAGGAGGCGCTCCCGCTTGTCGAATGTACCTCGGCATTTGGTCCAAGGGGATGGCAATGTTGAATGGTATGAAGTGGACCCGCATGCGAGGCCGACGCCTCTGGCCATGCTCCACATTGGCTTGGATAACGTTGACATGTACGCCGGCCAACCGTTCGTCTTCTGGCAGATGCACTTCCCCCTCTGGCTTTCCAGCCCGGATCGTCATGTCTTCGAGTTTCCCAGATAGGATCTCGCCTTCCATGGTCGTTGCAGAAGAACGGACGAAGCGGATAAGTGACTTGTCGTTGGCGTGCTTGTCCTGCTTACGCCATAGTTCACCTTCGTACTCGAGCGCCGTGGTCCACGTCGGAGAGGGGATTCTGATCGGGTGGGTCATGCCTTGCCCCCTGGCCCCGAGTCCTTGGCCAGGTTGGTATCCATGTCTGATGAATTCTTTTGCGGCGCTGATGTTGCCTCGCGTCATCAAAGGGTCGGATTTGTAATCACGCCTGACCATGTGGACCATTTCTAGCGTTTGGGCCATCGATGGTTCTCCGGTTGGCTCTCCGAGATACGGCATGTCGATCTCGTGGCAGAGTTCCATCGTATGTTCCCCCTTTACCGTGACGAGTTTGCCGTCTGAGGGAAACCTGACCATCTGGTGGAGTGTTGATGGAACCGCTCCTGCCTGATGAATCCACGGGCGTCCTAGCAGCATGTTGAAGGAGCTCGCCGTCTCGAGTATCTGAAACATGGAGGAGAAAAGGGTTGGCCCTACCTTAATCTCCAAAGTGACCTCGCCGTGAGCCTGGCGCTTGGCACCATCAAAAGCCCGGATGGATAAACCCGACTGCGAAAGTTTCTCTGTATTAATTCCGAGCTTTTGCGCGACCACAAACGGCATTATGTTGACTCCCGACCCACCATCTATGAGTACTTTGGAGATAGTGGTGTCTCTGCATTTGAGTGTTATAAATAGCGCATTGTTGTGATCACATCCTTGTTCTGGGAGATCATCCTCCGAAAAGGTAATCGCGTCGTTGGCCAGGATCTGGTTCATGTACGCGTCCAATGCATTTACTTCAACTTGCTCGGGCACATGCACCTCGGCAAGGAATTTCTCCAGCATCTCCCTATGCTTGTCCGAGGAATGAATGAGGTCGAAGAGCGAGATCTGAGCTGGCTGCTTCCTCAGTTGTTCGACAATGTTGTAATCGTTGTCCTTGATAGCGTAGATCACCTTGCGGATCTGTTCGTTCGATGGCGCCTTGGGCTTTGACGGTTCTCCCTGCAGCTGGGCGTTAGGTGCAGCCACCACCCTACCTGAACGGGTGATGAGTTCAACTTCTGGGGTTGGTGAGGCGTAGCTGGGTCTGATCACGACGGGAATCCTTGGTTCCTTCGCAAGCGAGCCTTCTGCCTGGGAGGGCGCCCCAGGCTGTGTCTCCCCGAGCGGAATGTATACATACGGCGCCTTGGGCCTTCGAGGGTTTATTATCGTGAAGCCGTCCGGTAGTGCTGTAGTTGCTGACACCGAACGAATCCCTCTGTTAGGCTGACTTCGGCCCTCGCTTCGACCTCGACCTCGGCCTCTTCCTCGGCCGGCGTGCACCACGTTGACGTGTTCTGTAGGTGCTGACTCACATTCGTACATGTGGATTTCTTCTTCCCAGTTGGTCAGCGGCGTGAAGGAGTTAGCACCGACATAGTTTACGTGCTCAGGCAAAGGATTGCTCTTGACGTTGGGAGTGGTGGCCGATGCGGCGAAGGTGATAACGCCGTCGTCAAGCAAATTCTGAATTTTAAAACGGAGGGCGATACAATCCTTGGTGTCATGCCCCAGCGCCCCAGAATGGTACTGACAAACCGCCTTGGGGTTGTAGCCAATAGAGGAGGGATTGGTTGCCTTGGCCTCCACGGGCTTGATGAAGCCCATGTCTCTCAATCGGACGAACATGACGTCCAACGGGTCAGGAGTGGGGGTAAGGTCTTCCAACCTACGCTTTGGGCGTTCCTGTTGAGCTGGCCTCGATTGGGAGTACATCGTTACTGGTACGGGAGCTCTAGGGCGAGCGGTGGCGAATGCTGGTGGTCTGGCAGCTGCCGCCACGTACGACCTTGGCGCATACGTAGTAGGAGGTGGTGTAGCCCTCATGGATTGCCTACTGTGTTCGGCAGATGCAATGAGCTCCTTGGGCTTTGGCTTGACTGTCGGCTTTGGCGGTGCGGTCGGGATGAGGCCATCTCTACTGGCATCATCGAGCTGGCTGGCGGCAATGACTGCTTGGGCGAACGTCAGTGGTGCCCGACCACCGATCATGAACGGTCCATATTCGCGTGGTAGCAGTTGTAGGAATTCGGCAATGAGATCTCGCTCCTGCATAGGGGCCTTGATTTGCGCAACCATCTCCCGAAAACGGTGCGCGAAGGTCTTGATTGACTCTCCCCGGAACCTCCGCAGCTTGCGGATGTCAGACAACGTTGGTGCCATTTCGACGTTAAAGCTGTAGTAATTCAAGAAATCAAGCGCCAACTCTTTGAATGTGGCGAACTGCCTCAGGTCCTTGGAATAGTACCACTGGAGCGTGGATTCCGCCAGGCTCTCCTGGAACATTGTGATGCGGAGTTTGTCGTCTGCCGGGTAGACTGACATTTTGTGGCAGAAATGTTTGAGGTGTAGCTCGGGGCATCCGGTGCCTTTGAACTTCTCAAATTCTGGGAGCTTGAATTTGGGCGGCATCTGGAAATGAGGAACTTGGAAGTCATTATACTCCCATGTACGTGCCTGGTATCCGTGGAGGGCATTGATGCGTTCCTCGAGCCTCGCAAGACGCTTAGCCTCGGCCTCCTGCATTGACGAAATCTTCGCCTCGAGCCTTGTCTCGAAGGCATTTGTTTCTCTCTTTTCTCCCAACAACTCGTCTACAATGGTTGCATTGCGGGTTCTGGGACTGAGCGAGCTTGGCTCTTCATGTACGGCTGAGGAAGTCGAACCTGGCTGTGACACCCCAAAGTTGGGAGTTGGGACGCCAGTGGGGAAGTAAGGAGTTGGACTTTCTTCGAAAAATGAGGTTTGAGCGTGGGGAGTCGGCCCAAATGCTGTTGGGATGTGGGTAGTTGGCCTGGGAGCTGGCGCTTGGGAATAGTAAGGCGGCATATACGACTGCGCCACAGTTATTGGAGGAGGTGGCACGCACATGTACGGGCTATATAGGGAGGCTATGCTGGTGGAAGCCGTCGATCCGGATGTGATCGGATTGTGTAGTAGAGGCACGCCTGGAGAAACACCGAATCCCAGTTGGTGGTAGGGATAATACAGTGGCATCATGGTCGCTTGTGCTGCAGATCCGTGCATGACCGGAGGCATGTGAGGGTTTTGGGAGGTAGCAGGCGCAGGCGTGGCCGCAAGTTGTCGCTGGAGGAGTTCCGCCATCATAGTCTCTAGGGAAGACAGCTCGGCCGTGAGCGACTCTACCTTTCCCCCGAGAGAAGTGTCGTCGGCTCCTTGGGCCGATACAAGCGTGGCAGAATTGAACGGGACGGTGACCTGGGACACCATTGAGCTTTGGATGGTTGGAGCAGTGGAAGCTGCCAGCGGTGGAATGTAGATAGGAGACATGCCTCCTGTCGAAGATTGACCAGCAGTGACGACCGAGGTCAATGGAGGGAACATGGATGCACTCAAGGAGAATGCTGGCGTCGGAGCCAACGGGGATTCGACCGCTGGAGATGGAATAGCAATTGTGACCTCAGGAGGGGGGGCGCCTTCAGGGTTGATAGTTGGAGCGTTCATAACAGGTCGTGGGGAAGCGTCTGTCATGATTCTTCGAACGGATCGATACTTTGTGCGTCTCTTGAAGGGAGCAATTGCTCGGTACCTTGGCGAGATTTGAAAGAGTTAGGTTAGCATCAAACATCAAAGCGTCCTTGGTGCATGATATGTCGTGATGCATGATTCGGCCTAGTGCGAAGATTAGATTGCGATTACAGAGGATTCAGTCCAAGGAAAGGATAGATAAGTAATACTCATGGATAAAGTCGTTTTAACATAGTACGTAATATTAGAAAACCATAAAGTAGATAGAGTGAGCTCGCAGGCCCAAGAAGGGATAGGGAGAGCACGCAGGCTCCAGTTGTCACTCCTAGTCCCAGTGACGGTTGCGTTCGAAGCGGAAACGCCTAAGGCGGGCATCTTCGAAGCTCCAGTCGACGGGCGAAGGCTCGAAGTTCATCCAGGTGAGAGTGGTCCACATCCTAACAATGTTTGCAATAGCTCGCTTTGCCGCTTGCGTGACTGACGCTCGCAGGTCCAGGTCAATGGGCTCATACAATCTATCTGGAGGTGGTGGCACCATCGATGTTCCGCCGAATTGATGGAGTAAGCGGATCGGGACGTAATAGGATGTCCCTGTAATCCCGACGATGGGGATGTGGTATCCGGCTTGCGAATCAGTGATGGCCGTGGTGCTGTTGAAGCAGCGTGCCTTCGGGTAGAAGTCCTCTGCAGCCAAACTATGGAAGAAACGAGTGGTCCCCCTGAAGGAACGAACTGCCAAGTAGCCGCGTTCTGCTATGCGACCCAAGAGCCCGGGGTGGTGTTCCGAGCGAAGGTTATACCCGATAACCCCAAGATGGGTTGTGAACCATGCCTGCAAGAGCGCTAAGCTGCATGTAGCCCGGTGGTGTTTAATCCCTTGTCGGGATCTCTGAATGATGGCAAAGAGGTTGTAGTTGGTTTCCCCGACCAGGTTTGGGATGAACGGTCCACCTGCTATGATTGCCTCTGCGACCTTGATCGCACGTCCGTGAATGGAGCTAGCGGTGAAGGGGTACAGGATGGTACCGACGAACATGACGATGAATGCTCTGGCGGACGCTTGTCCACTTCCGAGATGTGGGAGGAAAGGGGACGTCTGCAGGAGGAGGAGCTCTTCGACGTCGACGTGATCTTGAGGGGTCAAAAGCGTGGCGACCGCCACGGGAGTAGTCCTTAAGAATTGTGCGACGCTTCCCCTGATACAGTCGTGTCGCTGGAGGGTAGGAGGCCAGGGCGGTAGGGAAGCTCTGCCAGGTGTAGGTACTCCTCGCAAGTGGGAGCGAGCTCAAATGCACCGAAGCTGAAAGTAAACGTCTCGGGAGTCCATCGAGCGACGAGGTTCTGGAGGAGTGCCCAATCCAACTTGAGATCGATCAAATCCACGAGTGCTCCGAGCTTCGACCGAACATAGTCACGCTCGGATGATCTAAGACCGTTATGCCAGTCCCGCAACAACTGTGTCGAAGGGATGTCCTTGCGAAGAAAAACTGGCTCCATGAGGTAAACCTGCAAGCTTAGACGTCATCTACATGTAATGGCAATTCAATCCTCGTTCCTAATGTGGTGTCGAATTGCATGCGTATGCACATACATGTATTAAAGGTATGAAGCTAAGCGATTAGCAAAACTAAATGGGATTATTGTAAATTGTCAGGCACTCATGCAAGTGAATGCAAATGATGTAGGAAAACAGTAAATAGGGGAGTAGGGAAAGGAGAAAAGGATTGTGGGCCCCCCCAAAACCAACCCAAACCGCTGCAAAATTAGCAAAGTTAGTTACGCAGTTTATCGCAAACATAACGTACCTGACACCTGTCCCTGCACATGTGAAAGACACTTAGTAACAGACAAATGCACGTGCGGCGTCTGGTACCTGTAGTGGGCAATCAATTTCTAGACTCGGTTGAGGTTTCTAGACCTCCCTCGGACTAAGGGAGGCGGGGCCCCGACCCAAAACCACACCGCAAAGAGCAGCACAGCTGGGCCTAACGGTGACCCCCCTAAAATCCTAGCCCCGGGTTCGGGCACATCTAGACATGCCTAGGAAAGCGGTAAACAAACACAATCATGAGCGCAGACAAAAGGCACCGAGCCAAACAAATACATGCGCAAACAAGAACTCCCCTCCGCATGTGGATGAGTGTAAAGAGGTTTCGATAAAAATCCACATGCAGATTCCCCAGTGGAGTCGCCATCTGGGATGTACGCGCGCCCTCCGGCCTAGCACGCGCGCTGCGGCTCCGGCGACAAGAGGATCCGGGCCCGCTCCCCGAGGCCCAATCCGGTCGGCGTCGCGACTCGAGCGTCGGACGCTGCGGAAGGGCACCGGGTTGAATCCTCCCTTGGTTCCCGAGAGGATCTGCGGGGCGGTTCGCCGACCGTCTCCAGTCCTTGAAGGCGACGGGCGAAAAGCTGCGTTAAGACCTCGCTTGGGAAATTCCGGGAGGATCCAGGAAGCGGCTCGTGTCGCCGTCACGCATCCAAAATGGCTCCGTTTGTAAAATGTGTTGTTGTTTAACCTAGGTAAACTATTACGGAGTCGCCACCGACTTTTTATTTTAAAACTGTTAAGTCGGAAAAACAGCTTGTTCGGGGATTTCTACTTACTAGTCTTTACACTCTAAACATGCGAAGATGTGGCGTTTGCTCCAAAAGAGTTTGCCTTTTGATTAACGGGAGTTGGACCCGATCCGGGCATGACTCCGGACTCATGTCACTGTTTTACGGGCGTTGGACCCGATTCGAGCCTTTTGGGCTCGAACTCATGTGTATTTAGCAAATAACATGCGACGATAAACCTACGGGCCTAAAGCATGCGAACAACCACAACCAATTATCGAGATCAAAGAGAGCGGGAAAGGGCGGTGATCGTGAGCCTATGCACTTGGGCTCACGACCCGTTACATGTGGAAATAAAGAAAAGACGGGAAGCCCGCACTTCCCTCATGTACCTGAGATGACGGTTGATGCCGCTTCTCTCAGAACCAACGGTTTTTTTTAGGCCGCGGTAGATCCAACCCGCGCGGTTTGTTACACGCGCCTTCGAGTGATCTTCGAAAATTCGGAGTCGGTTCTCCCGAAATCGCATGCTCAGTGTACATACAAAGTAAGAATATAAGTGTAAGATAAATGAGGGACGTATAATGTTAAGTGAAATGGGGACTGTCCGTGCGAACATCAGAAAACCCGTTCAAAACCCACTCAAAACACATCAGAAAATTATAAAATCAGCGCTAAAATCTCCGAAACTTAAAGAGGAATGTATGTATGCAAACCGTTTGGTTATGGTGTCTGCTAAAAGTTTCAAGTGTTGGGGTTTCTGCAACAGCGATGTGCTACCGGGCAGGAAAGAAGGCTTAAAATCAAAAATAGAAAACATGCCGTACACATAAGATAAAAATATGCACGATATGTCCAGGCGACCATACTTAAGTGACAAACATGACTGTCAAATGTAATGGCGATCCGACGGTGTGATAATTCAGGATCATGAAAAGAGCGGGGCTGTGGCGTGCAGTGAGTTCAGCCCTGTGTATGTTCTGTTCGTCAATTCATATCTAAACTTCATGGAAACTTTGATGGTCAAAATATATATGTTTACTACCGTCATTCAGTGTAGTTCAAATCTGGAAAGTTTGGTTATAATCTAACGGTTAGATCTCCGGAGATCCCCTTCGAAACGGGGCTGTAGTAGGAAGATCGACTGCAAACTGCACGTCCGTCCCCTTCTTGTATTTTGCTCATCTGATGAAGAGGATGTGTAAGACTCATCTAAAGATGTCACTAAGTCTGAGTCTGTATATCCTTCAAGACAGCAAACTGCTTGTGAAGAAGGTTCATCATCAATAGAAAATACTGATTCAAGATCATTATCATGTAACGAAATACCAGAAATATCCTCAATTTGAGCAATAAGTTTCTTTTATCCTTTTGGATAATTCTTTGCAAAAGGACCTTTCTTATTGCAAATAAAACACCTGGAGGATTTTCTCTGATGACTTCTCTTTCTCTTAATTATGAGAAAACGCTTCCAACGCTTAGGAGAAGTTCTGAACTGTTTTGTCCTATGTCCAAATCTGTCTTTTTGTTTGCGTCTAAAGGTTTTACGCCCTGAAGACTTTGGACTTGCAATTCCTGAGCAATCACATAAATCTCGCTTTGTACACTTAATCTTGTACCTGGTAGACTTGTTTTGGCAAATCTTTTCAAGTCTTTTGTCTGGCTTCAGGAATCCTTGGATGATTTCCTTTCTTTGACACAATTCATTGAGACCTAAATGGATTTCTTGCTGTATCTGTCCAATTGTAAGGTCAGTGATCTTTAAGTTTTTGGAAACCAAACTTTTTTCTACCATAGCCGATATCGAAGAAGGTATAGAAGATAAAAATACTGGCTTCAAAGAATTATCAGCTCCAAGATGTATAAACAAATGTAAAAGTCTTTGGTAATGTCAAGATCTTTTAACTTGTATGAATAACATTTCCTTTGAAAGAATTCTATTCTCTGTTCTTCTAGAATGTTAGTAGGACTTCCAATAAAATGAGCATAAAGGTTACCATAAATTCCTGGAGTGGTACACTCATCATTTGTACTTGATTCGGTTCTGGAAACAAACTCCACCTAACTAGGAGTGTTCCTGTGAATCTGGAAGTAAAATCTGCAAGAATATCAGATGTATTGAAAATTGTTAACTTCTTTTGTAAACACGAAGCGTAAAAATCCTGCATACGCTGAGGCCATTTGGTATATGGAATATCATCAAAAGTAAACTTGAAGTTAGTGAGTCCTTCACTTGGCCTGGTATTTGGTCTTTGTCTTTCTGCTGAATGATCTGAAAGACTTTCATCTATAGGTTCATCAACTATAGGGTTTGAATTACCTCTATCTGCCATAAAAATCTGTGGTACACATTCTGATGAATCTTCATCTGAAGTATTCTCACCTGATTGGCTTTGTTCTGCTATACCTGGTTTATCTGTCATAAGAATCTGCGGAGAATTCTCAAAGTAATAACCAATAGCAGAGTCTTTTTCATCCAATGAATTCTGAGATATCACTAGATTCTGGTTCTGTATAATTGTCAGATGGTGTAGAATCAGATGAATCATGAATGGAAACTGAGGCAAGGGATGATTTTACCCATTTTGAAATTGAAATTGGCGGATTTTCTCTTTTCTTTTTGACCATAAGCTGAGGAATAGGATGAGTCGCACTTGGACTCGGAGATCTGTAATGTGAAGATCTGTATTCATTTGTAGGCCTTCTTTTAGAAGAGCTTTCTTGCTTCTTCTTGCCTTCTCTGATTTCTTCACGCTTTCTGTCTCTACGCCTTTGTTCGCGTATGAGATCTCTTAATTCAGCTGGGTCCTTTTTTCCCATTTGTCCAAAAATCGGGTGCATTGTTTCCTGCACTTGTGAGGTGTTCTGAACATATGGTCTTCCAAAATCCAAAAAGTCAGTACTATATGGTTTAGGCCTTTCTAAATTCAAATAATCTGTATTGGTAGATTTGGGCCTTCCAAAATTCAAAAAGTTAACCATATTAGGCTTATCAGGAATTTCTACCCGCTTTTCCTCAATCATTCTGATTTGTCGTTTAAGTTTAGCTATCTCAGCATCTCGGCCCGATCTAAAATATGAAGGAAATATTCCCCTTTCAAACTTGTCTAACCTTTTCTGAAGAGTCTATAATACCTCATGGGTCTTACTGTGCTGAGAGTCTAACTTTTCATTCAATCGTCTTTCCGTTCCTTTCAAATTATCCCGCATAGAATCAATCTTATGACAAATGGTGTTTAGTGCTGAGTTCTGTACCAGTGCATTTTGGCTTTGCCAATTGAGTACTGTTTCAGCAATACTGTTACGGGCTGGATGACAATTTCTGTCAAGTTCTGTAGGAACATGAATCTTTGCAGAATATCGAACATTATCAATAGTATATTCTTCAGTGGAAGGAAAGTTAAAACCTGTGTTACCCATCATCATTACTGTGGGTACTTGTGCCATAGCTGCATATGTTGTCTGTAACGCTTCCTGTGCACACAAAGTTGTTGTATGCCTTAACTTAGAAACTGAGATTAATGGTACCTCTGTGATAGAAACTGATTGTATTGTGGGTACAGATGTCAGAGGTTTCTTAGTAACTGGTGGACTTACTATTTCAGTTTCTTCTACAACTGATGTCACTTGATCTTGAGCACTTGGGATTACCTGCTGAGAAGGATTTTTCTTTTGCCATTTCATAACATTCTTATAGCAAGGTAATACATTTGAAGGTTGTTTTAATGGCCTTTTTGTCTTGGCCATGCTCATCAAGAATTGCCAAGAGTTATGGTGATTGGCAGTGGTTTCCCTGGTTGCTACGACATTATCCTTTGAAGAAGGATCATCATCATCTTCACTGTCACTGTCAGAATCAGGAAGATTTCTGGACTGACATCCTTCTTTCCTTCTTCTTGAGATCGGAGTGTCATCATCATTGTATAGATAGTTACCATTAAGGTAATCATACTTACAACCACAAATATGTGAGTCACATATATCAAAATAACAGTGATCAGTATGAGGATCTCTAAAGTGATAAGCTGTTTTTCCCTATCCATCAAACGAATGGATAATGGAATTAAGAAACTCGGGTTTCTTACTTTTGGGGACCGACTGAACCATAAACATTGTTGGGAAAATAGACGGTGTAGCTGGTTCTTTCTCATGGGACCTATCAAACCTGATAGTCACAGAACCATCTTTCTCTTTAACAAACCTGGATTCAGTTGACTGAATTGGCCTGACATGCTGCTGAAGCTGCTCATAGTTTGTTACCCATTTCTCTGGAAGAAGTATAAGCAACTCATTCCTTGAGATTTGCCTACGTACATGTAAACAAGTAGGAGAAGATGAATGATGATAGTCAGCAGTGATAATCAAAGCATCATTAGCATCCTCTGGGACTTTAAGATCTAATGCATGATTCTGCACACGATATGACATCTGGTAATGCAGTGTGGCTTCAATAGAATTGGGATCTTGTTGTGGTCCTGCAATATGCAGCTGTACTTGTAAAGCTGATAATAGCTTAGGATCTTGGAGGGACATGCAGAAGTTAGGATATAATGTAACAAAGACAGTTCCTGCATTTAATGTTATCTCCACAGTTCCTATGCAAGCATGTTGGTACTCAACAAACCTTGTGTCGAGTAAAGCCATTCTGGCAGTAACTGGCAGACCTTTTCTACCATGGTATGTCAAGGCAAGTCTGATTGCACCAAAGTGCAAATGTGTGTAGCCTTTCTGGGACCATTGGCGAGGAAAGTCTGTAGGTAACTGCAATGACACAAATTGTTCTCTCTGTGTGGCCAAAATATGATGTTGATTGAACTTACTGGCCTGGATATACTCAAGAACTTGTGAGGCCGATTGGCGGATGAGTGATCTTATCCTTCTGATGGGGCTCGATGAAGGCTTACTCAAGGCAGTGTATGGATTGAGCAAAGGGATGGTGATGTCTGAGATTTGGTTGTTGTCAGAAATGTCCTGATGAGAAATTTCATACAAACAATCCAATTTTGAGGCAGTAGATTTACGGAACGAAGGGCTGAAGTCTAGTGTAACTAGAGCACTTAGAACTACGGGATTATCCATGGTTGGTGAGGCAGGGCAATAACCTTAGGTAGAGTACTTAGTCTCTATTATCCCCTCTCTAAAAAAAGAGTAAGAAAACATACGGGTGGAAATATGAACAAGGCTTTGAGTCTCTGATACCAAAGGAGGGGTTGCATTTCTGCGAGTCAAACAACTCAAATGAAGTTTTACAAGAAGCACATAAGAGAGAACACAAAACAAAGTTCTTTACATCAGAGTATAAAGGAGAGAGAATATAGTTAATGAACTGAAATCATAATTAATAAATTCATTTTTTATAAAGTTAGAAAATTCGATTTTAATTTTCTTTTTAAAAGTAGACTTCAGGGAACCTGGGGTTTAACTTTAATTTCTAACTAAACATTAAAATTTCTTATCACATTTCACAAGTTATTTTTAGCTTAAATTATAATAAAAACTCGAGGAGGAGGATTATACATGGTAACAGTTAAATCATTCATAAAGAGGGGTGTCACATCAACAGTGAGGGGTTCACTGGGATTTCCGGTTGGGGTCGTTGAAAGCTAATTCAATCCTAAACCAACCCGCAACGCCCCATATCAATCAAAATCATTCAATTTTCGGAGGATTGTACGGATGAACAGTTAGTTTCTAAAAAAATTCGCGAAAAACGGCCAAAGTTTTGTAAATTACCGAAATCCCGTCGATGGGGCGCGTTTTCAAAACGCGCCCCCGGGATAACAAAGAGGGCGGGTTTTGAGAACCCGCCCTCGGTGTAAAATGGAAGGGGACGGGTTCCCAAAACCCGCCCCTATGGGCGATGCCGACTCACCATTAAGGCGCGTTTTGAGAACCCGTCCTTCCATGAAGACGGATTCCCAAAACGCGCCCCCCGGACACTTGGAAATTTTTCCAAGTGCACGAGGGGGCTTCCTCTTACTCCTAGAAGGGGTGGGTTTTGGAAAACCCGCCCCTGCCCCAACTCAATAAGGGGCGGGTTTTGGGAACCCGCCCCTTTCACCCGCCCCTCTCTTACTTTAACAAGGGACGGGTTTTCAAAACCCGCCCCCACCCCGACTATACACAAGTCGGCTTCTTTCTCTCCCCGACCAAAGCGCCTCCCTCGACCTAAAAACCTTCGTCCCTCCCCTCCCCGCCCGTCTGTGTCTGCCCGCGCGTCCGTCTCTGCCCGGCCGCCCGTTCGTCCTCTGCCCTTCCGTTCGTCCTCTGCCCTAGATCCGCCTCCGCCTCCCCGTTCTCTGCCCTAGATCCGTCCATCCCTCCCGCCTCCGCCTCCACCTCCCGCCATTTCGTCCGTTATTGTAAACGTTTCATGCCGTTAAATTAGGTTTTGTCGATTTTAGAGTTATTTTGAAATTATGCTTATTTTGAATTTAGGGTTAGGTGAATTTAGGGTTAGTTCAATTTAGGGTTAATTGAAATTAGGGTTATTTGATGTTGGCTTTATTTGTAATTTTGGGTTAGGTGAATTTAGGGTTAGTTCAATTTACGGTTAATTGAAATTAGGGTTATTTGATAGTAGTGTTATTTGATTTGAGTTTCATTAGATTTATGTGTTGTTTGATTTGTAGTTATTTGAATGTAGAGATTAATTGTAAATTTTTAAAATAATTGTAGGTATTTGGAAGTCGATTGAAGTCGTTATTCTCTACATCGTAAGTACTATCTTACGTTTCAATGTCGCACGTACATTTACTGTTGTATGGAAATGGGAAGGTTATTCATAGTAGTGAAGGAGTTGGTTATAATAGGGGTCCTCTGAAAAGTTTAAAGGTATCGGGTGAAATCGATTATGTGCAATTAGAAAGGGTTATCTCTAATGCAATGAGATTGAATGAAGGAAGTAGGTTGGAAATATGTCATAGATATCCCGTTCCTTCATATACCGCATCTGGCATTAAGTTTGTGTTAGTATCTATTGGTGATGATGAGGATGTGAGATTGTTGTGCGAATTTGCTATGTGCAATGGCGATCGCATTCAAGAAATATATGTTACATCAGTTTCTGCTCATTATGGCAATGAAGAGAGGGCAGGAAGTTCAAGAAGTATGTATGGTGGTAATGTGGGGAATGAGATCGTAGGAGTAAATGTGAATGAGGGGAGCTTTAATGTGCATGACAACCTTGTAAATAGGAATGTGGGTGAAAGTAGTCGTCGATTGACTCCGGTGATCGAAAGATGTAGCCGTTACAAAGGGAATGATGGGGATGGTGATAATGAGGAGGAAGGTGGTAATGAGGAGGATGATGATAACGATGGGGATGGTCATGAATATGATTATTATGAAGATGGTGATCCGTTTGATTGTTTAGAACGTGACTTAGGCGATCAAGGAGTGGTAGACGAAATGATGTATCGGCAATATGAGAATGATATCCTTGAGTCTATAGTGAATTCTGATAATGACGTCGATACTGATGAGGAAATGTTTAACGGAGTTGATTTAGAAAACGATAAAGAAGGGATGAATGTCAGTGCTAATGATGCTGGTTCGTCTAGAAGACGGTTGGAGAAACCTCTACCTTTCTATCTTGATAGTGGTGATATTGGGAAGGTGATTGTGGAGGAGGACGATGATGTTACGATTACAGACGCTACTAAATCTGTGGTTGAATTTCGTAAAGGGATGAGGTTCAAAAATAAGAAGGACTCATTAAGACGGTGAACACATTCTGCATCAAGAACCATTACAATTACGATATCATCGAGACGGGTAAGATTAGGTGGGCCGTTATCTGTTCGGAGAGTGGGGGTGGTTACAAGTGGAGATTACGTGGGAGGCAACGTTCTGGTGATCATGAGTTTGAAATAACAATTGTTGGTGAGCCACATACATGTTTAAATGCAGTGCTTACTCAAGATCATCCTCGGATTGATTGTAACTTCATGGCTCCATACTTTCGTACTTTTGTTAAGGAATCTCCAGAAGTGAAAGTTTCGTTCCTACGGAATGTAATAAAGGAGAGATTCGGGTACGAAGTTAGTAGGAGACGTGTATGAGATGCGAAGAGGAAGGCAATTTCACTTGAATACGATGATTGAGATGAATCCTATAATGAGTTGCCGCATCTTCTTAATGCAATTAGAATTGCATACCCCGGAACAGTTGTTGATTGGGGTGAATGTTGTAATGTTGGGGAAGTGGCGATTCAGAAAGTGTTTTGGGCTTTCGGTCAGTGTATTCAAGCGTTTATGCATTGTCGGCCGATGGTGAGCATTGATGGCACTTTTCTATATGGTAAGTACAAGCATAAATTGTTAATTGCATGTTCAATGGACGGAGAGAACCATATTGTGCCGCTTGCTTTTGCTTTGGTTGATGAAGAAAGCTACGACTCATGGAGTTGGTTCCTAAGATGTCTGAAGGGGTATGTTGTCGGTGGTAGGACAGGAGGTGTATGTTTAATTTCCGATAGACATTCCGGAATACAAGCGGCCGTGAATGATCCTCAGGTTGGTTGGACTCCTCCGTTTGCACATTGGCGCTTTTGTCTTAGACATGTTGCAAGTAATTTCAATGCGAGGTACAAAAATGTAGTATGTAAGAGGAAGTTGGTAGCCGCAGGGAGGAAATCAATGACTTTGAAGTATAACAACATGATGAGAAGCTTGTTTCAAACATTGTCAGAAGCTGGCGAATTTTTCGCAGAGATGAGTGCAGAGCAGTGGACTTTGAGCGGAGATGGATTTTATAGATATGGTCTTATGACTACGAATTTGAGCGAGAGTTACAACTCCGTTATCAGAGGTGCCAGAAATCTTCCGGTTTCTGCTCTGGTCAGAAAAGTATGGTATAATTGCGTTTCATATTAGATATCTCGACGAGATGATGCAGACTCTGCGTTGCAAATTGGCGAACGTTTCACTAACGTTTGTCAAACGAGGTTATGCAAAGGCATGGAGAAAGGCAAACGATACGAAGTCGTTCTTCTCGATCAACAAGAGGGTAGATTTGACGTCAAGACTAAAGGAAGACATCGTGTGAAATATGTATTTCTCCAAAATCGTAGATGCAGCTGTAAGAAGTGGCAAATATTTCGCATACCTTGTTCTCATGCGTTGGCATGTTATGCATTCTTGCATATTGATCATATGGCTGTCATTAGTCGATTCTACTCATTCGAGTGTCAG
>CM042886.1:4348211-4497320 GCA_023653495.1 Melastoma candidum
TTGTTGTTAGGTTTAGGAATAGAGACGCATTAATTTAGTGTTGTCCAATTTCTTATTATATTAATGGACATGCATTGATATAGATTTTTGACGTTATCATTTTATGGTCCGAACTTTAAAACATTTATTTGGGGTTATTGAAACGACGTTAATCACTTATGTCACTAATTACCTCACGTATCATAAATTAAACAAATAATTTCTATATACCGTTACTTTATACAGAGTAGTGGGTCGAGATAATTTGACAAGGAGGAAAATAATGGGTCACGTAGAAAATTGTTGCAATTTATAACCTATAAGATAGTTAATGATAGAAAAAATAATCGAATAAGTGGATAAAAAGTCGTTTTGATAAAGTCGTAAAGAATTCATAATGTTAATTTAACGTTATAAAAGAAATAAAGCCAACTAGGATAATTATTGAATGGCAGGCAAATCGGAAAAGTGGTTCCATTCATAATAGTGATTTAATGTCTAACAAAAAATCGATATTTTTAGCATTATATTAAAACATATTAGGTTTGGGCGTAGAAAAATATCAGGATTTGTTGGTTGAATGAATTGGGATGGAGTCGGTTATTTTTAAGCTTGGGCCATTTCGAAAGCCCATAACGGACTGACAGTACAACAAGACCTCCGACTAATAAGGTATAAAATAAATAAATAATAATTATAATAATTATAATAAAATGAAAGACAAGCCACAAGTCAACTGCCAAACAAACAAATAAACACACACAAACCACAATATGACCAGTCAATGCCATGAAGCCCAAGAGTGAGTGAGCGAGCATCGTTGTGGAAGCCAAGCCGATTCAACTTTGTCTTTTATCTCCCGGGCCCCTTTTAAGTTTGTTTGTCCCTGATAGAATGAATACAAGAATCTCTCTCTTCCTAATCAACAATACCTTTTTTCTGCAAAAATTCTTTACATGAAATGGTTTCGACCATTGCACGCCGTCTCCTCCCAACGAAACTCGCAAGAAAACAATAAAAACATACTGCCAGCTGGTCTTTATATAAAAAGTATGGATTCCTTCGACACCTCATGTATTTGACCTTGTTGTGTGTTTTTGGGGACCCCCTTTTAATTATTTGCCAAGCAAAAAAACCAAAACCCATGAGTTAATTAGTGATTAATTAATGACCACCCCCCCTATTGCCACTAATCTCCTCAATCCTTAACTACACTGACACTGACACTGACACCGACACCATGTTGGTGGGCTGTCAAATATCAAATTCCTGCCTCGCCCAGTCTAGGGATTAGGGAAACGAAAAGAGGAAATCACCTCCCGTTTTCTCTAGACCCTAGTACTGTCTGTCACTCACAACTCTCTCTCTCACCGCTTCCCCCGGAGCGGCTAAAGTCACACGCACGGGACGTCCCCCGCAGTGTACTAATTTTGACCATTATTTAGTACATTGTACTAACATTAATTAGTACACTTGTTATTACTAACGATGTGCTAACTACAGTGTTAGTATAATGTACTAATGGGTACTGTTTTTGTACTCGTACAGTTAGTACAATATACCAATGGTCACTGTTTTTATACTATTAATGGTTAGTACAATGTACAAAATTTTTTTAGTACATTACAGGAGTACTAATTGGTACAAAACAGTAACAGTGATTTTTAGTACAATGTACTAACTGTACTAGTACAAAAACAGTATCCAGTAGTACAATGTACTCACACTGTAGCTAGTACACTTGTAGTAATAACAAGTGTACTAATGGTCACTGTTTTTGTACTAGTACAATTAGTACATTGTACTAATGGTTACTGTTTTTGTACTAGTACAGTTAGTACATTGTACTAATGGTAATGTTTTTGTACTAGTACAGTTAGTACATTGTACTAATTGTTACTGTTTTTGTACTGGTAATGGTTTGTACAATGTACTAAAAATCATTGTTACTGTTTTGTACCAATTAGTACACCTGTAATGTACTAAAAAAGTTTTGTACATTGTACTAACCATTACTAGTACAAAAACAGTGACCATTAGTACATTGTACTAACTGTACTAGTACAAAAACAGTACCCATTAGTACATTGTACTAACTGTACTAGTACAAAAACAGTAACCATTAGTACATTGTACTAATGGTCACTGTTTTCGTACTAGTAATGGTTAGTACAATGTACAAAACTTTTTAAGTACATTTTTAGTACATTACAGGTGTACTAATTGGTACAAAACAGTAACAGTGATTTTTAGTACAATGTACTAACTGTACTAGTACAAAAACAGTAACCATTAGTACAATGTACTAAATGTACTAGTACAAAAACAGTAACCATTAGTACAATGTACTAACTGTACTAGTACAAAAACAGTGACCATTAGTACACTTGTTATTACTAACGATGTACTAGCTACAATGTTAGTACATTGTACTAATGGTCACTGTTTTTGTACTAGTACAGTTAGTACATTGTACTAAAATCACTGTTACTGTTTCGTACCAATTAGTACACCTGTAATGTACTAAAAATGTACTAAAAAAGTTTTGTACATTATACTAACTGTACTAGTACAAAAACAGTGACCGTTAGTACATTGTACTAACACTGTAGTTTGTACATCGTTAGTAATAACAAGTGTACTAATTGGTGTTAGTACAATGTACTAAATAAGGGTCAAAATTAGTACACCGCGGGGGACGTCCCGTGCGTGGGACTTTAGCCGCCCCAATTCTCCCCCCCTCCCCCCCTCCCCCCCCCAAACTCGTCATAAACAACCCCCCACCGACTTGGCGTTGATGTGTACTCCTAGCCCCGCCCCTAAGCCCAACACCGACCCATCCCACCCCACCCCTTTCGCTTTTCTAAACGAAAAAATGCACTCAAAATATCAATAATTTATTTTAAAGAATGTCAGGATGCTCTCATGAGTTATGACTTTATGTCTTTATTGGTTTTACAATCCCTTAATCACAAAAACGTGGTCTCTCAAAAAGAAAAAAGAAATAAAAAGTCATCAATTGCCACTTGATTGAGACCTCTTGATGTGGAGAATTACCCAAATTTAGATGAGTAGGAGTAACCCAGTTTATACTCACCCTACAAAGAGTTTGATTTAGTAGCTTAATTTTGAACCTTTTTTATTTGTAAAGTATCCATGGTTTTGTTAACGAATTAATTTCAGGAGGTGTTGTCTCAACAATTTAATTTTTTTTTTATTATACTTGATCAGTTTTCTAAACTTGAACTCATCACAATGAAAAAAGAACAACAACTCCAGGTCCCAACTAATATAAGAAGTCGTCCGCAAATGAACGGCCGACAAGCAGAGAACCCGAGTGTTTTGTGTAAGTAGCCATTTTTAGTGGCATTTGTTTTTTTCTTTTACTTTCACCCAATAGTGGCATTTGAGTATGGTCACGGACACCATGCACATTCCACAAATAACAATTATTCCCCACCAAATACGACCCTCCTGTAATAATTTATGGTGTACAAAAATTATGTTATGGCATCATCGCATGTGCCTTTGCCCGGTAATATATGGACTACCTCCAACACCTGGCTTTCTTTTATCTTATGGCATCATCGCATATGGTTCGGGGTTCGATAGCCGCATGGCGAATCTACGCGGGACAACAGCTCAACGCTTTCCAGGTGGTGAAGGAGATAAAGATCAATTACAAGAGAAACTTCAAGATGCAGAGCGGCATGACCGTGTCATCGAAGGAGATTGGACAGGGCATCCGAGCACTAATAGAGGAATTCGGGGAGCAGAGGAGGAAGATGGAGGAAGTAGTTGAGGAGCATCAGTAGGAATTTGTTGAATGAAGGGCGTTAGGTGAGTTCTGTGGAAGATGCGTTGGCGAATGCCTCTTATAGGAAAATAAGACAGCAAAAGTTATAGATATGAGTTCCCGCCTAGTTTAAGAAATGATGCTTAAATAGACTAGTAAAGTTTGATAGCCTTTGTGCCTAAATCAGTGACTTTTAAGAGGAAATGCAACAAATGTTCATAAACAAAAAGAGATGATCTCAGACAGGGTCACACGACAATCGAACACCATAGTGGTCGTGTTGCATTCGTGAGGTGTTTGCCTTTTCACTCTTCATTGAGAAATCCCCCACTATCAACCACCCAATGGCTCAAACACTTCTCGTCCTAATCCCCTGCCCCGGAATCGGTCGCCTCTTTTCCGCGGTCGAGCTAGCCAACCTCCTTGTTGGCCGTGACCCCAGCCTCTCCATCACGGTGCTTGTCATGAAACTGCCCATCGACAACCCCAAGGGCGAGAGCCCCCCCGCCGCCCTTGACGCCTCCGCTGACCACGGCCTGCACCCCCAGGTCTGCTTCGTGTACCTACCCGATGACGGCACATTACACGACATGGCCGCCAACAACTTCTACATCCGGCTCGTGGAAAGCTACGGCCCCCATGTTTACCAGGCAGTGGCCAAGCTTGCCTCCGACTGTAACTCCAGCTCCCTACAGCGAAGGCTAGGGGGCTTCGTGCTCGACATGTTCTGTGCATCCATGGTTGACGTTGCCGACTCCTTTGGGGTTCCCTCCTACATTTACTTTACCTCGAGCTCTGCGATGCTCGGCGTCATGCTTCACTTGCAGAAACTCCGTGATGACTACAGCAAGGATGTGGCCGGGTACCGCAACTTGGGCGAGGAGCTTGGTTTTCCAGGATTTGCCTGCCCTCTTCCGGCAGAGCAGCTTCCATCCCTGGTGCTGCGGCCGGAGACCGTGGGACTGTTCCTCGACAATTATAGGAGGTTCAGGGAGACCAGGGGAATCATAGTGAATACATTCCTCGAGCTCGAGCCACATCCCCTGAAGTTCCTTCAGTCAGAGCCTGGCCTGCCGAAGGTGTACCCAGTTGGGCCCATAGTCAACATGTGGGGATCGTCAGTCGACTCTGCAATGGGACAGGACGGCCACGAGGTTGTAGAGTGGCTGGACCGCCAGCGGGAAGCCTCAGTGGTGTTCTTGTGTTTCGGGAGCATGGGCGGACGATTTGATGAGGATCAGGTAAGTGCCCGGAACTACCCAATTGGGGTCCTCCACAAGCTTCTTCTTTCTCCTAATTATGATCACCCAAACCGATTGCCTCCAGGTTAGAGAGATCGCCATCGCCCTCGTGAAGTGCAAGTACCCGTTCTTGTGGTCGTTGTGGCTGCTGCAGTCCAAGGACAAGATTGTTCCTTCTAGTGATTACAGTGTGTATCTCCGGAAGGTCCTCCCCGACGATTTCTCGGAACGGACGGCTGGGATCGGGAGGTTGATTGGGTGGGCACCACAGACCAAAATACTGGGGCACCCATCAACCGGTGGATTCGTGTCCAACTGCGGGTGGAACTCAATCCTGGAGGGCATATGGTTCGGGGTGCCGATGGCCGCATGACCAATCTATGCCGAACAACAGCTAAACGCTTTCCAGCTCGTGAAGGAGATGGGGCTAGCGACCGAGGTAAGGATCAACTACAGGAGGGACTTCAGCATGGAGAGCGGGGTTACCGTGTCGTCAAAGGAGATCGGGCAGGTGATTCGGGCACTGATGGAGGATTCAAGGGAAACGAGGAGGATGTTGGCGAAGTTGAGCTACATAAGTAGGAATGTGCGGGAGGAAATGGGGTCATCTCATGTGGCCTTAGGCGAGTTCCTGAAAGATGTGTCTGCTAATATGAAGAAAGCATAAGCATAAAACAACTAGGTATTAGTTCCCGCCTAGTTTATGAAAATGTCGATAGATGCTTAAATAAAGGCTCCATAGCCTTCGTAACGAAGTCTTAAGCTTATAACCGGAAATGCAGCAAAAACGAATGGGTTGAAATGGAGGAGGGAGTCTTCTTCTTCTTCTTCCCCTGTGGTCTCCGTTTCTTTTAGTCTTTCGTTTAATATAAGTTTAGTGATAATTCGAACGCGAATCTTGATGGGAATTGTTTAATTGGTGGGTGTTGGATTCTTGAGTATTAATATGACTAAAGGTGAGTACACGGTGTGTGCCTTATTATTAAGGTAATATCAATTAGATTGAATAATCATTTAATAGAGAAGATGAGAGGAGGAGTCAGGGGACAGGGTTGAAAGTACATGTCAAGTTCAAATGATTCCTTACATCGTTTTTTTTTTTTTAGTTTGCAAAGGGGGAGAAGCAAATATCTCGACCCCCAAACTAAATCAGCGTATAATTAAATTGAAACCTCGTAGACTCCACCCCGCCCACGTACCTTTAATTTTATCGTATCCTTTGATTAGCGAATGACTACAAATATGCGGTCTGAGTGTATGGTCGCCCGATGGGGGGAACGAACTAAGGCCTCGTTCATTTTTTTTTATTATTATTACCAAAGGTCACGTTTCCTCGACCTCGTTTCATGGCAGGCTTTCTTTTAGCGTGAAATCAATTATAATCTTCGTTGTTTGATACGACCGAACGATTAATCTTCGTTGGCATGTTATTTACATATATCTGAGGTTAAAAACACATAACTTTTTTTCAATGTGAATTTAATATTTCAAACGTCAAATGTCTGCGTGGTTAACCTTCTCCTCCTTGTTTGGTTGAAGCAGTCCTACGTGGTTTACTTTGGATAATTTTTGTTGTTCAACATTCGATTGCCTCATCAGATGTCTGCTGCGAAATGCTACGAGTTGAGGAGAATATGAAAACAAGTAAGCCCCCCCCCCCCCCCCCCCCCCCCCAAAAAAAAAAAATCGAATGGACCTTCGTGATATTATTTTTTGAGTGCATCATGAAAATAAAGAAGACATTAATACCACCAGTTACACGAAGTCCACTTGAAAATTATACGAACTCATCATTTGTTCTTCGTTTTTGGAATGCAGCATCCGACGGAATGCTCTGCTCTTCATAACTAATGTGGAGTGAGCGGCCATGGCTTTGTTGAAGATGTCATTGTGTGCGGGATCAACACCCATGTACTCGACATATAGTCATATCATGGACCTTATTGAATTGGTTCCTGCCTTCCATTATTGCATTCTTGAAATGTAACCTAATGCATTACAAGAAAAGGCATTCACAAGTGACATTAACCGGATCCTTCTTGTCAGATCACAAGTTTTCCGAATGTTCGGTTAGAGAATGACGGGGTGAAGTTATCGTTGGCCGAAAAGAATGAACGTGATGAGAAAGAGCTGATCTTTACCTGACTTTCTGGTGTAGCAGGATGCGTAGTAAGAGCCAGATGATGAGACATCGATCCCTCGTTGCCCTTCTTCACGAAGAGCTTTACAGTCGGAGCCAACCCGTAAGGCCTCCCGACCTTATCACCGGGCTCAGCATCCTGTCCATCTTGGGGGAGTGAGTGGCTAGTCAGTAGTCTCAATAGTCTCAGCATCCTCACCAGGCTCAGCAGCGTCATGTCCATTTCGACGACTTCCAGAGCGAGTGGCTAGCCAGTAGTCTCAGCATCTTGTCCCTCTTGGGGGTCATTTTGGGTACTTGGTTCCTAACTTAGATACGATCTTGGAGGCCGAAAGGAAAGCACCCGGCCCAGCATCTGCTATGATGTCAAATAGATCGAGCTAGGCGGCCGCATTGAGGACCATGGGGAACACATTCGAGATTGAGAAGATCATCGCCTCTCCCAAGGCCTGGTCGTCCCATTCGGCCACAGCGATATCCTTGGGAGCTACTTGCCCTTCTTCTCCACGAGCTATTTTCTATCGTCTTCCACCTTCCGGGATTATCTTAAAAGGAGTCGTTCTACAAGGTCAATCAGTTCTAGAGTCCTCGGGAGCTACTTGCCCTTCTGATTGTGTTTATTTATTGGTTATTATTAGTTGTAGAGTCCTTGATGTAGGCTTTCTGTGATATATAACAGGCGATCGTTTTTCTGGGCGTTCAAAGAGTTCCTCATGTTACTGTGCACGTAACTGTTTTAACTGTTTTCAGTTTGGGAGGACGCGGATACGTGGTTCGAGCGACAACAACAAGAGGAGGAGATGCAGCGTGTACAAGCAGAGAATGCAGCTGCTATGAAGGCAGCGGAGGAGTTGCATAGGAAGAAAGTGGCACAGGAGCGAGAAGGGGAAAAGGAAGACGAAATCTGGAAAATGATGACCCAATGGCAAGAGCCGAAGCCGAGGCGATGGATCAGAACCGTTGAATCACTGGATTTATTGCTAGAAGAATCTTGAAAGAGGTACAATCATGTTTGTAGCAAAGTTCACAATATGAACCAAATGGCGACATCTGGACCGAGAGCATCCCCGATGCCTATTTCGCTGAAAGCTCAAGGATGCTATATGGCTTGCACGTTCCGCTGTTCCCATCAAAGCAGTGGTCGGCTACGAACTTGTGATATACTTGGGTCGGGTGACCAGCGTCGAAATACACGTAGTCGTCTCTGTCCTTGCAGGGCTCTGAGTCCTTGATGCAACCCCCGAACTCGTTAATCTTGCAGCATGGCTCATCAATGAATTTTGATCCTGCAACATATCGAATGAGCACAACCTTTCGCACTGAGTTTAGAGGTTAGTTTTAGGGGGCTGCTGGATCTGTACCGATTTCCATTCCCACTGCATTTATTTCGACTTTCTCGGGAACTATTATCGTGTAAAGGATACCATGCTTGGCAGTTAGCCTGTCCAACGATTTGACGAGATGGGCATTGTATGACGGGATGATCTCCTTCCCGAGTTCTTTGCATTGTTGCTCGATTTCCTTATAGAATGGGGAGCGACAATTTATCAGGGGCATGCCCCTCACGACGAACTTCTTAGCCCCTAGCTTGGCCATTCTCTGCAAAAGCAAAGTATTAGCCATATCGTGTCATTTACAGCTGCGAATATTTTTCCATAATGGGGGATTACCTCTACTTTTGCAGCCAGAGAATGAACGAGAAGTTTAGTATAGGAAGCAATGTCGTGCTTCTTACCCCAGATGCTCCGCTGCATGTTACGGGAACAAATAGAGGTTCAGTAACCGCAAACGAGGAGGAAAATAGCTTTCATAAAAAAATTTTTATTTTAATAAAATTGACTTTACATGATCTCTTTCTAGAAAACGGGAACTTAGTTTTCATTCCCTTAAGAACAAGAAAGGGGAGGAGGACGAGAGAGACAATGATACCAATGAAGTCGGCGTAGGTGAGTCCGTTGGTGGCTCTGCCCAGGGGAAGTTTCCCATAGAGGTCGATCCCGTAAGGGGTGAAGTTGGTCTTCGCGAAGGTGTTGAGGAAATTATTGTTGCCTGCATCGACAAACGAGTCCCCGAACACATACAGGGCAGGAACAATGTGTGCTCGAGTGTATAAAGCGCGGGAGAAAAACGCAACGGACATGAACGCCAGTAGCGATCTGAGGATGGAGGCCGTCGCCATCATTACAATCAAGAGATTTTCTGGCGATGGAATAAGACATTTGGGGGGGTGTTTATATAGTCATTTTGGAAACAATTAAGGTTAATAAGATGTGGTGTTTATTTCGGTTAAATTTTTGTTGAGAAATGATAAGGTTTTAGGCACAAAGGGATTGAGGAGATAATGGCGTTTGGCCAGCATCGAACACACATTCACACACCCCCTTTGTTTCGTAAATTTGACATCGAATTCCTGTTTTTACTTAACGACGTTAGTGGTCTCCGAATTTAATGTGAATTATGATGCAGTAGTCATAAAATAATTTTGCCTTTGTCATTCCTAAGAAAAAGAAAATTATTGAATTCATTTTTATATTAATATTATAAATAACATCAAATTATTTAATGACTACATGAAAATTAAGAATTAAAATTTCCTAAATGCAAAATTGGTGGATATCATTACTCTCCTAAGAATGGAAATTGTAGAATCGTTTTTTGAATTAGCATTTTCTCTTTTTTTTATGATAAATTTAGATTTATTTTTTTGATATAACATCCCTGAAGAAAGATAAAGAAAAGCGTCTTGCTTTTTCCATTCAAGGATTATAAAATTCAAGTTCCACAAATAGAGCCACATGAATTTATGCTACTTGAGTACGAGAAGTTCAAGAGACTTGGATGTCCAATGATGCACATAAAAAAATTTTTAAAGAAGATGTCTATTTATCTGAAAAATGACCCACCGTGTAATGTATGCAGTTATTGATAGATAGAAAAATCATGGTATGCACTTTTGTGTACCAGCTAAAGCGCTGCATATTTCTGATGAAGATGGTAGTAGGAAAAATTTGAAAAAGAAGAAAGAGATTACTTTGGGCTTTGTTGTACTTCACGTGGCTTTTTTCTATGAAAATTTAACCGGTGTTGCATTGCATTGATATTTGTCGCTAAACACCTACAAATCCGTATTATTCAACCTGCAATAACTCAATATGGAAATGTCGCCTATTATTTTTGAGTTGTACAGACTTGAGAAATATCGGAAGTCTGGAAAAACTTTCGCTTATCGAGTACGTGAAAAAGCACAGCAAATCAAATCAATATATGCTTGTGTAGCATAACTCTTCATTTAGGTGATACTCAATGTTGAACAACTGGACGATGATGTGAGGGACTGGATGATGCTATAAGAGACAAACTCGTTGCTACTACTTCAAATATTCGACCTATGACATGATGAAAAAGCAAAAGTGTTGGTAATGTGGAACAAGATGCAAAGGCCTATAAGTCTCCCACAATGACAACAGGTCCGAACACAAGGATGTCGATCATTTGTCTGTTCCCCAAATCAAAATCCTGATGTAGGCAAGAGATTTGTGTCATCATGGGAACACGGTCAAGAATCTAACAATAACCAAGCCACAAAGTTTTTTGTTGTTACTCGTGACTGCACAAGAACACGTTGTGATATTGACAGACGAGTTAAAAAAATAAGAATGTGGTTGTCAAAACTCAAACAGAACAAATGAAGTCAAGACTTCCAATAAAAAACAAAACACAATTACGTACAAGGGAAGACAACGAAATGTCCGTATGTGAGATTGAAATGATTTGATGTTAATCAAACTATTTATCCTACCCCTAAACAAACTATTGAAGGAACATGTGGAAATCAAATGGATAGAACCACTTCTGAATCATTAAACATGTGTTGAAATTAATATTAATCCGTCATCAATTATTGTCTTGTGCTGAAATGAAGCTTCACCATCTTATTCACTTGCAATTACCCGAAATTAACGGTAGTATTTTTACTTGATCGACCCGTTGAAGTCCATGGATGCCAAGTGTCCATGATAAACCTATCTATCTCGAATGTCCACACTAAGCTTGTCAACCCATCAATCTTGTCGAAGACCTCATAATTTTCTCCTTTAGTATCTTTCTAATCCAATCAACTTCATGGGCATTAGGTTCGTGAACTCAGAATCAGTTTATATGTAAACAATAAGGTCATTGGATTTAGTTCTTGTTAGAGATGGGCTGCGCTTTTTTTCGAGTGGGAACCTGGGAATCACTAGTAGATACATCGAAACCTATACAGTCATTATAATTTATGATGAGTTAGATGATCACATTAATGATCTTCACGTATCCAAACTACGACATCTTGAACAGAGTATCCACAATACTTCCTACATCGCAGAAAGCTCAAAGATGGAATATGGCTTGCTCGTTCCGCCCATCCCGTCAAAGTAGCAATCCCCTACGAACTTGTGAAATACTTGGGTCAGGTGAGCAGCGTCGAAATGCAGGTAGTCGTCCCTGTTCTTGCAGGGCTCCGAGTCCTTGATGCGACCCCCGAAGTCATTAATCTCACAGCACGGCTCATAGGTGAATTTTGATCCTGCAACATGTCGAGTCAGTGTCGTCTTTCGTGATGCATTTAGACGATAGTCTACCATGGATCTGTACCGATTTCTACTGCGACTGTGCTTATTTCGATCTTCTCGGGCATTATCATTGTGTAAAGAATGCCAAACTCGGCTTTTAGGCTGTCCAGGGATTTGAGTAGCCGGGCATTGTACGACGGGATGATTTCCTTCCCGAGTTCATCACACTGTTGCTTGATTACCTTAAAGAATGGGGAGAGGCAACTTGTCTTCCGCATTCCCCTCACAATGAACTTCTTTGCCCCTAGCTTGGCCATTCTCTGGGAAAGTGAAATATTAGCCGTCTCATGACGTTTCACAGTTGTGATCGTTTTCCATAATCAGGGATTACCTTTATGTTTGTAGCAAAAGAATGAACGAGAAGTTCGGTATAGGAAGTGATATCTTACATCATACGCATCTTCTCATCCAACAAGTACCCGAGGGTGTAGTCATTGCCGGCAATGGATATGAGAATGATCGACGTCTCGAGATGGAGCTTGAGCTCGTCTTTCATGGGGATCTGTCTCGACAGGTCATGACATACAGTGTTCTCGAAGTAGTCAACCTGTTTGGAAAGCGGCATGCATTTCCCCTGCAAGGATTTCGACTGCAATAAGCGATCTAATTCACCATGCCCATGTTCGAAGCAATGTGCTGAAATGGTTGTCTCCTTACTGCTCTTGTTCCAGTACGGTTGAGGATGCCGCAGGAGCTAGAGGCATAGTCCGGTTATGACTTTGCTCCTGGATTCCTGATCCTGGAAGCTCAAGTATGGCGGTGGTGGTGGGAGCCCGAGATGCTCCGCTGCAAGTTCCGTGAATAATTATAATGGAAAATAGCTCTATCGTATTTCACATAAAAATTCTAAAAACTATTTTGAAATCAACTAAACTTTTTTCTGTTCTGGAGAATCATAAAAACGAAAACTTGACAGTTTCCTACATCTTCTTCACCTCGAGCTCTGCGATGCTCGGCCTCATGCTTCACTTGCAGAAACTCCACGATGACTACAGCAAGGACGTGGCCGGGTACCGCAACTCGGGCGAGGAGCTTGCTTTTCCAGGATTCGCCTGCCCTCTTCCGGCAAAGCAGCTTCCATCCCTGGTGCTGCGGCCGGAGACCGTGGGACTGTTCCTGGACAATTATAGGAGGTTCAGGAAGACCAGGGGAATCATAGTGAATACGTTCTTCGAGCTCGAGCCACATCCCCTGAAGTTCCTTCAGTCAGAGCCTGGCCTGCCGAAGGTGTACCCAGTTGGGCCCATAGTCAACGTGTGGGGCTCGTCAGGCGACTCTACGAGGAGACAGGACTGCCACGAGGTTGTAAAATGGCTGGACCGCCAGCGGGAAGCCTCAGTGGTGTTCTTGTGTTTCGGGAGCATGGGACAATTTGATGAGGATCAGGTAAGTGCCCGGAACTACCCAATTGGGGTCCTCCACAACCTTCTTCTTTCTCCTAATTATGATCACCCAAACCGATTGCCTCCAGGTGAGAGAGATCGCCATCGCCATCGAGAAGTGCAAGTACCGGTTCTTGTGGTCGTTGCGGCGGTCGCAGCCCAAGGACAAGATTGGTCTTACTACTGATTATGGTGTGTATCTCCTGGAGGTCCTCCCCGACGGTTTCTTGGAACGGACGGCCGGGATCGGGAGGGTGATTGGGTGGGCACCACAGACCGAAATACTGGGGCACCCATCAACCGGTGGATTCGTGTCGCACTGCGGGTGGAACTCAATCCTGGCGGGCATATGGTTCGGGGTTCCGATGGCCGCATGGCCAATCTATGCGGAACAACAGCTCAACGCTTTCCAGCTCGTGAAGGAGATGGGGCTAGCAACCGAGGTAAGGATCGACTACAGGAGGGACTTCAGGATGGACAGCGGGGTTACCGTGTCGTCGAAGGAGATCGGGCAGGGGATTCGGGCACTGATGGAGGAATCAGGGGAGAAAAGGAGGAAGATGGGGAAGTTGAGGGACATAAGTAGGAATGTGCAGAAGGAAAGGGGGTCATCTCATGTGGCCTTAGGCGAGTTCCTGAAAGATGTGTCCGCCAATATGAAGAAAGCATAAGCATAAAACAACTAGGTATTAGTTCCCGCCTAGTTTATGAAAATGTAGCTCTGTCCGACAGATTGCTTAAATAAAGGCTTCATTGCCTTCGTATCGAAGTCTTAAGCTTATAACCGGAAATGCAGCAAAAACGAATGGGTTGAAATGGAGGGGGGAGTCTTCTTCTTCTTCTTCTTCTTCTTCTTCCCCTGTCGTCTCTTTTTCTTTTAGTTTTTCTTTTATATTAAGTTTAGTGATAATTCGAACGCGAATCTTGATGGGAATGTTTAATTGGTAGGTGTTGGATTCTTGAGTATTAATATGACTAAAGGTGAGTACATGGTGTGTGCCTTATTATTAAGGTATATATCAATTAAATTGAATAATCATTTAAAAGAGAAGATGAGAGGAGTCGTCAGGGGACAGGGTTGAAAGTACGGGTCAAGTTCAAATGATTCCTTACATCGTTATTTTCTTTTTGTTTGCAAATTGGGGAGAAGCAAATATCTCGACTAAATCAGCGTATAATTAAATTGAAACCTCGTAGACTCCACCCCTCCCCCTCCGAAAAACACACCCGCAACCCCCACCAATCAAACATATACCCTCTAAAATTCAAAAACACCGAAACTCAAATCCAAACCACCCAATGACTCAAACACTTTTCGTTCTAATTCTCATCCTCGGAACCGGTCACCTCTTTTCCACGGTCGAGCTAGCCAACCTCCTTGTTGGTCGCGATCGCAGCCTAATTACGCACGCTCAAATCGGAACAAATATCTTTCTGAATTTACAACGAGAAAAAATAGAAGAAAAAAAATCAATCATATTCCTCAATTTATGTAGGCATACATGAAACAAACTTAACACAGTTATGCTCCGACTATAATATGCGACTCTTTTATCTAGATACATAAAAGAAACCTAACTCAGTTATGTTCCGACCTATATTTGCGTCTCTTCATATAGACACACACAGAAGAAACCTAACACAGTTATGTCGCGGCTTCTTGAGGTAAAAAAGAAAGAGCAAGAGATCCATAAAAGCAAAAAGATGCCATTATATTTATGTTTTCCGCCGGCACGATGGGTTTAGGGAATACTCACTCACATACAAACCTGGAAACAAGCGAACATACACATGATTTTTCCGCTCTTGATTGAGAAAGCGCCGCGAAAAACACGAAGGAATCTAGTCAATTGCCTTTTTGTTTTCTTTCTTTCCGCTTTTCTTTTCTTTAAAGCTTCGCCATCTGTGAGATAGAATGGACGGACTAAGCCAAGCCCCTTTTCTTTCTTATTTCCAAGAATGGAATTTGCGTTGCGTTGGAGAAAGGGACAACTTACGATAGTAAAAATTCTAACAATGAACACATCATTTCTAACTTTGGTCTCAACCACTTCAACCTTGATTTAGTAGTTTGAATTCTAAAGAATGTCACTATACTAGAACTTTGATTTAGTAGTTTGAATTTAAACCTTAATTAATTTTATTGGTAAAGTAACTCGTGATTTTGTTAACTAATTAATTTCAGGAGGTATTTTCTCAACAACCGAATAATTTTTTTTATTAGGAATAATCACTTTTCCAAAATTGAAATAATCAGAATGGAAAGAGGAACATCACCCGGTCCCAAAAAGAAAATACCAAGTCCTCCTCAAATGAATGGCCGACAAGCAGATAACTCGAGTGTTTCATGTTGGGATGCATTTTCAGCAGTGACACTGACTGGATATCTGACATACCGTTCTCACATATTTAACTCTTTCCCTGATATGAGTGTTGTCACATACGCACGCAAAAGAAAGATTTTTGGCGGATCCATCCACCTCACACCCGGTAGCCTTTTTACATGTTTACAAACATATGATGATGCACTCTCCCCTGTTACTTAAAAGCAAAGAGAGAAATTATCAATTCTTGAGGGACGCTACTAGATTAGATTGGACAGACACTAACTACTAGCCATCACCCTGTTATAACCCTAAAACCTATAAAAGAAGAGGATCAAACTTCAACTACTCTACAAACTAGGAAACAAGCAGACACATACACGATATGTCCACTTTCGATTGATTGAGAGGGAGGGCGATTTTTGTTGAAAATATGATACACTTTCACCTAACAGTTCGAACTTTTAGGACAGTTGGCGTTGTCTACTGTACAACAGTGGTATCAGAGCCAGAGGTCGAGGGTTCACGCCCCGCCAGGCGGACAGAACTTGACGTGTCTTGTCTCGGTGCACTTACAAATCAAACCTCCTTGAACTCCATTATGTAATGCTCGACCCACCCCCTCTGAATACACAGTACCCGCAACCCACACCAATCAAACATATACCCTCCAAAATCAAACAACACCGAAACCCAAACCCAAACCACCCAATGGCTCAAACACTTCTCATCCTAATCCCCGTCCCCGGAACTGGTCACCTCTTTTCCGCGATCGAGCTAGCCAACCTCCTTGTTGGCCACGACCGCAGCCTAATTACGCTCGCTCAAATCGGAACAAATATCTTTCTGAATTTGCAACGAGAAAAAAGAAAAGAAAAAAATCAAACATATTCCTCAATTTATGTAGGCATACACGGAACAAACTTAACACAGTTATGCTTTGACTATAATATGCAATTCTTTGATCTGGATACATAAAAGAAACCTAACTCAGTTATGCTTTGACCTATAATTGCGGCTCTTCATATAGACGCACACAGAAGAAACCTAACGCAGTTATGTCGCAGTTCTTGAGGTAAAAAAGAGAGAGCAGGAGATCCATAAAAGCGAAAAGATGCCCTTATATTTGTGTTTTCCACCGGCACGATGGGTTTAGGGAATACTCACTCACATACAAACTTCGAAACAAGGGAACATACACACGATTTTTGGCGGATCCATCCACCTCACACCCGGTGTCCTTTTTACATGTTTACAAATATACGATGATGCAATCTCCCCGGTTACTTAAAAGCAAAGAGAGAAATTACAAATTCTTGACGGACGTTATTAGATTAGATTGGACAGACACTAAGTACAAGACATCACCCTGTTATAACCCTAAAAGCCATAAAAGAAGAGGATCAAACTTCAACTACCTTACAAACTGGGAAACAAGCGGACACATACACGATTTGTCTACTTTCGATTGATTGAGAGGGAGGGCGATGGTTGTTGAAAATGAAAATATATAGTATGACACACTTTTACCTAAAAGTTCGAGCTTTCATGACAGTTGGCGTTGTCTGCTGTACAACTGTGGTATCAGAGCCAAAGTCGAGGGTTCACGCCCTGCCACGCGCAAAAATGAAAAAAATAAAAAAAAAAAACAGAAAAGAGGCCACGTAAGCCTCTTTCTGAGGCGGACAGAGCTTGACGTGTCTTGTCTCGGTGCACTTACACATCAAACCTCCATGAATTCCATTATGTAATGCTCGGCCCCCCTCCAAAATCAAACAACACCGAAACCTAAACCCAAACCACCCAATGGCTCAAACACTTCTCGTCCTAATCCCCGTCCCCGGAACCGGTCACCTCTTTTCCGCGATCAAGCTAGCCAACCACCTTGTTGGACGCGACCGCAGCCTAATTACGCACGCTCAAATCGGAACAAATATCTTTCTGAATTTGCAACGAGAAAGAAGAGAAGAAAAAAATCAATCATATTCCTCAATTTATGTAGGCATACACGGAACAAACTTAACACAGTTATGCTACGACTATAATATGCGACTCTTTTATCAAGATACATATAAGAAACCTAACTCAGTTATGCTCCGACCTATAATTGCGTCTCTTCATATAGAGACACACAGAAAAAACCTAACACAGTTATGTCGCGGCTTCTTAAGGTAAAAAAGAGAGAGCAAGAGATCCATAAAAGCAAAAAGATGCCATTATATTTGTGTTTTCCGCCGCCACGATGGGTCCCACACATATAAACTTCGAAACAAGGGAACATACACACGATTTTTGGCGGTTCCATATACCTCACACCCAGTGGCCTTTTTGCGTGTTTACAAATATACGATGATGCACTCTACCGGTTACTTAAAAGAAAAGTGATAAATTACCAATTCTTGAGGGGCGCTATTAGATTAGTTTGGACAGACACTTACTACTAAACATCACCCTGTTATAATCCTAAAACCCATAAAAGAAGAGGATCAAACCTCAACTACTCTAAAAGCTGGGAAACAAGCGGACACATACACGATTTTTCCACTTTCGATTGATTGAGAGGGAGGGCGATTGTAGTTGAAAATGAAAATATATAGTACGACACGCTTTCACCTAACAGTTCGAGCTTTTAGGACAGTTGGTGTTGTCTGCTGTACAACAGTGGTATCAGAGCTACAGGTCGCAGGCGCAAAAATGAAAAAATAAATGAACAGAAAAGAGGCCACGGAAGCCTCTTTCTGAGACGGACAGAACTTGTCGTGTCTTGTCTCGGTGCACTTAAACATCAAACCCCCTTGAATTCCGTTATGTAATGCTCGGCCCTCATCTTCGGAATACACACAGCACCTAAAACCCACCCCAATCAAACATATACCCTCCCAAATCAAACAACACTGAAACCCAAACCCAAACCACCCAATGGCTCATGCACCCGAGTGTTTTGTGTAAGTAGCATTTTTAGTGGCCTTTTTACATTTTACCCTCCCCTCAGAATACACACATACACGATTTGTCAACTACGCTACGATCAACCACTTCGACCACCCATGACGATAGTTGCTTCGCTTTCCAACTTCAACCGCCCGGTGGCCTTTTTATATTTCACCCTCCCCACCGAATACACACACAACACCAAAACCCAAGCTCAAATCACCCAATGGCTCAAACACTTCTCGTTCTAATGCCCGGCCCCAGAACCGGTCACCTCTTTTCCGCGGTCGAGCTAGCCAACCTCCTTGTTGGCCGCGACCGCAGCCTAATTACGCACCCTCAAATCGGAACAAATATTTTCTGAATTTGCAACGAGAAAAAAGAGAAGGAAAAAATCAATCATATTCCTCAATTTATGTAGGCATACACGGAACAAACTTAACACGGTTATGCTCCGACTATAATATGCGACTCTTGTGTAAAGATACATAAAAGAAACCTAACTAAGTTATGCTCCGACCTATAATTGCGTCTCTTCATATAGAGACCCACAGAAGAAACCTAACACAGTTATGCCGCGGCTTCTTGAGGTAAAAAAGAGAGGGCAAGAGACCCATAAAAGCAAAAAGATGCCATTATATTTGTGTTTTCCGCCGGCACGATGGGTCCCACATATACAAACTTCGAAACAGGGGAACATATACACGATTTTTGGCGGTTCCATCCACCTCACACCCGGTGGCCTTTTTACATGTTTACAAACATACGATGATGCACTCTACCGGTTACTTAAAAGAAAAGTGAGAAATTACTAATTCTTGGGGGCGCTATTAGATTAGATTGGACAGACACTAACTACTAGACATCACCCTTTTATAATCCTAAAACCCATAAAAGAAGAGGATCAAACCTCAACTACTCTAAAAGCTGGGAAACAAGCGGACACATACACGATTTTTCCACTTTCGATTGATTGAGAGGGAGGGCGATTGTAGTTGAAAATGAAAATATATAGTACGACACGCTTTCACCTAACAGTTCGAGCTTTTAGGACAGTTGGTGTTGTCTGCTGTACAACAGTGGTATCAGAGCCAGAGGTCGTAGGCGCAAAAATGAAAAAATAAATGAACAGAAAAGAGGCCACGGAAGCCTCTTTCTGAGACGGACAGAACTTGACGTGTCTTGTCTCGATGCACTTAAACATCAAACCCCCTTGAATTCCGTTATGTAATGCTCGGCCCTCCCCTTCGGAATACACACAGCACCTAAAACCCACCCCAATCAAACATATAGCCTCCAAAATCAAACAACATCGAAACCCAAACCCAAACCACCCAATGGCTCATGCACCCGAGTGTTTTGTGTAAGTAGCATTTTTAGTGGCCTTTTTACATTTTACCCTCCCCTCAGAATACACACATACACGATTTGTCAACTACGCTACGATCAACCACTTCGACCACCCATGACGATAGTTGCTTCGCTTTCCAACTTCAACCACCTGGTGGCCTTTTTATATTTCACCCTCCCCACCGAATACACACACAACACCGAAACGCAAGCTCAAACCACCCAATGGCTCAAACACTTCTCGTCCTAATCCTCGGCCCCAGAACCGGTCACCTCTTTTCCGCGGTCGAGCTAGCCAATCGCCTTGTTGGCCGAGACCGCAGCCTAATTACGCACCCTCAAATCGGAACAAATATTTTCTGAATTTGCAACGAGAAAAAAGACAAGGAAAAAATCAATCATATTCCTCAATTTATGTAGGCATACACGGAACAAACTTAACACGGTTATGCTCCGACTATAATATACGACTCTTTTATCTAGATACATAAAAGAAACCTAACTCAGTTATCTCAGACCTATAATTGCGTCTCTTCATATAGAGAAACACAGAAGAAACCTAATACAGTTACGTCGCGGCTTCTTGAGGCAAAAAAGAGAGAGCAAGAGACCCATAAAAGCAAAAGGATGCCATTATATTTGTGTTTTCCGCCGCCACGATGGGTCCCACACATACAAACTTCGAAACAAGCGAACATACACACGATTTTTGGCGGTTCCATCCACCTCACACCCGGTGGCCTATTTACATGTTTACAAACATACGATGATGCACTCTATCGGTTACTTAAAAGAAAAGTGATAAATTACCAATTCTTGAGGGGCGCTATTAGATCAGATTGGACAGACACTAACTACTAGACATCACCTGTTATAATCCTAAAACCCATAAAAGTAGAGGATGAAACCTCAACTACTCTACAAGCTGGGAAACAAGCGGACACATACACGATTTCTCCACTTTCGATTGATTGAGAGGGAGGGCGATTGTTGTTGAAAATGAAAATATATAGTATGGCACACTTTCACCTAACAGTTCGAGCTTTTAGGACAGTTGGCGTTGTCTGTTGTACAACAGTGGTATCAGAGCCAGAGGTCGCCGGCGCAAAAATGAAAAAATAAGTGAACAGAAAAGAGGCCACGGAAGCCTCTTTTTGAGACGGACAGAACATGACGTGTCTTGTCTCGGTGCACTTAAACATCAAACCCCCTTGAATTCTATTATGTAATGCTCGGCCCTCCCCTTCGGAATACACACAGTACCCGAAACCCATCCCAATCAAACATATACCCTCCAAAATCAAACAACACCGAAACCCAAACCCAAACCACCCAATGGCTCATGCACCCGAGTGTTTTGTGTAAGTAGCATTTTTAGTGGCCTTTTTACATTTTACCCTCCCCTCGGAATACACACATACACGATTTGTCCACTACTCAATGATCAACCACTTCGACCACCCATGACGATAGTTGCTTCGCTTTCCAACTTCAACCACCCGGTGGCCTTTTTATATTTTACCCTCCCCACCGAATACACACACAATACCGAAACCCAAGCCCAAACCACCCAATGGCTCAAACACTTCTCGTCCAAATCCCCGGCCCCAGAACCGGTCACCTCTTTTCCGCAGTCGAGCTAGCCAACCTCCTTGTTGGCCGCGACCGCAGCCTAATTACGCACCCTCAAATCGGAACAAATATTTTCTGAATTTGCAACGAGAAAAAAGAGAAGGAAAAAATCAATCATATTCCTCAATTTATGTAGGCATACACGGAACAAACTTAACACGGTTATGCTCCGACTATAATATGCGACTCTTTTATCTAGATACATAAAAGAAACCTAACTCAGTTATCTCAGACCTATAATTGCGTCTCTTCATATAGAGAAACACAGAAGAAACCTAACACAGTTATGTCGCGGCTTCTTGAGGCAAAAAAGAGAGAGCAAGAGACCCATAAAAGCAAAAGGATGCCATTATATTTGTGTTTTCCGCCGGCACGATGGGTCCCACACATACAAACTTCAAAACAAGCGAACATACTCACGATTTTTGGCGGTTCCATCCATCACACACCCGGTGGCGTTTTTACATGTTTACAAACATACGATGATGCACTCTACCGGTTACTTAAAAGAAAAGTGAGAAATTACCAATTCTTGAGGGGCGCTATTAGATCAGATTGGACAGACACTAACTACTAGACATCACCCTGTTATAATCCTAAAACCTATAAAAGAAGAGTATCAAACTTCAACTACTCTACAAGCCTAGAAACAAGCGGACACATACACGATTTGTCCCCTTTCGATTGATTGAGAAGGAGGGCGATTGTTATTGAAAATGAAAATATATAGTATGACACACTTTCACCTAACAGTTCGAGCTTTTAGGACAGTTGGAGAAATCTGCTGTACAACAGTGGTATCAGAGGCAAAGGTCGACGGTTCACGCCCCGCCAGGCGCAAAAATGAAAAAAATAAAAAAAACAGAAAAGAGGCCACGGAAGCCTCTTTCTGAGGCGGACAGAACTTGACGTGTCTTGTCTCGGTGCACTTAAACATCAAACCCCTTTGAATTCCATTATGTAATACTAGGCCTTCCCCCTCCGAATACACACAGCACCCGAAACCCACACCAATCAAACATATACCCTCCAAAATCAAACAACACCGAAACCCAAGCCCAAACCACGCAATGGCTCAAGCATCCGAGTGTTTTGTGTAAGTAGCATTTTTAGTGGCCTTTTTACATTTTACCCTCCCATCGGAATGTACACATACACGATTTCTCCACTGCTCTACTATCATCCACTTCGACCACCCATGACGATAGTTGCTTCGCTTTCCCACTTCAACCACCCGGTGGCCTTTTTATATTTTACCCTCCCCACCGAATACACACACAACACCGAAACCCAAACCCAAACCACCCAATGGCTCAAACACTTCTCGTCCTAATCCCTGGACCCAGAATCGGTCAACTCTTTTCCGCGGTCGAGCTAGCCAACCTTCTTGTTGGCCGCGACCGCAGCCTCATTAGGCACACTCAAATCGGAACAAATATTTTCTGAATTTGCAACGAGAAAAAAGAGAAGAAAAAAATCAATCATATTCCTCAATTTATGTAGGCATACACGGAACAAACTTAACACGATTATGCTCCGACTATAATATCCGACTCTTTTATCTAGATACATAAAAGAAACCTAACTCAGTTATGCTCCGACCTATAATTGCGTCTCTTCATATAGAGAAACACAGAAGAAACCTAACACAGTTATGTCGCGTCTTCTTGAGGTAAAAAAGAGAGAGCAAGAGACCCACAAAAGCAAAGAGATGCCATCATATTTGTGTTTTCCGCCGGCACGATGGGTCCCACACATACAAACTTCGAAACAAGCGAACATACACACGATTTTTGGCGGTTCCATCCACCTCACACCCCGTGGCCTTTTTACAAGTTTACCAACATACGATGATGCACTCTACCGGTTACTTAAAGGAAATGTCAGAAATTACCAAATCTTGAGGGGCGCCATTAGATCAGATTGGACAGACACTAACTACTAGACATCACCCTGTTACAATCCTAAAACCCATAAAAGAAGAGGATCAAACTTCAACTACTCTACAAGCTGGGAAACAAGCGGACACATACACGATTTGTCCACTTTCGATTGATTGAGAAGGATGGCGATTGTTGTTGAAAATGAAAATATATAGTATGACACGCTTTCACCTAACAGTTCGAGCTTTTAGGACAGTTGGCGTTGTTTGCTATGCAACAATGGTATCAGAGCCAGAGGTCCACGGTTCACGCCCCCCCAGGCGCAAAAATGAAAAAAATAAAAGAACAGAAAAGTGGCTACGGAAGCTTCTTTCTGAGGCGGACAGAACTTGACGTGTCTTGTCTCGGTGCACTTAAACATCAAACCCCCTTGAATTCCATTATATAATGCTCAGCCCTCCCCCTCTGAATACACACAGCACCCGAAACCCACACCAATCAAACATATACCCTCCAAAATTAAACAACACCGAAACCCAAACTCAAACCACCCAATGGCTCAAGCACCCGAGTGTTTTGTGTAAGTAGCATTTTTAGTGGCCTTTTTACATTTTATCCTCCCCTCGGAATACACACATACACGATTTGTCCACTACTCTACTATCAACCACTTCGACCACCCATGACGATAGTTGCTTCGCTTTCCTACTTAAACCACCCGATGGCCTTTTTATATTTTACCCTCCCCACTGAATACACACACAACACCGAAACCTAAACCCAAACCACCCAATGGCTCAAACACTTCTCGTCCTAATCCCCGGACCCAGAATCGATCACCTCTTTTCCGCGGTCAAGCTAGCCAACCTCCTTGTTGGCCGCGACCGCAGCCTCATTATGCACACTCAAATCGGAACAAATATTTTCTGAATTTGCAACGAGAAAAAAGAGAAGGAAAAAATCAATCATATTCCTCAATTTATGTAGGCATACACGGAACAAACTTAACACGGTTATGCTCCGACTATAATATGCGACTCTTTTATCTAGATACATAAAAGAAATCTAACTCAGTTACGCTCCGACCTATAATTGCGTCTCTTCATATGGAGACACCCAGAAGAAACCTAACACAGTTATGTCGCGGCTTCTTGAGGTAAAAAAGAGAGAGCAACAGATTCATAAAAGAAAACAGATGCCATTATATTTGTGTTTTCCGCCGGCACGATGGGTCCCACACATACAAACTTCGAAACAAGCGAACATACATACGATTTTTGGCGGTTCCATCCACTTCACACCCGGTGGCCTTTTTAAATGTTTACAAACATACGATGATGCACTCTACCGGTTACTTAAAAGAAAAGTGAGAAATTACCAATTCTTGAGGGACGCTATTAGATTAGATTGGACAGACACTAACTACTAGACATCACCCTGTTGTAATCCTAAAACCCATAAAAGAAGAGGATCAAACTTCCACTACTCTACAAGCTGGGAAACAAGCGGACACATACACGATTTGTCCACTTTCGATTGATTGAGAGGGATGGCGATTGTTGTTGAAAATGAAAATATATAGTATGACACGCTTTCTCCTAACAGTTCGAGCTTTTAGGACAGTTGGCGTTGTCTGCTGTACAACAGTGGTATCAGAGCCAGAGGTCAGCAGGCGCAAAAACGAAAAAATAAAATAACAGAAAAGAGGCCACGAAAGCCTCTTTCTGAGGCGGACAGAACTTGACGTGTCTTGTCTCGGTGCACTTAAACATCAAACCCCCTTGAATTCTATTTTGTAATGCTCGGCCCTCCCCATCCGAATACACACAGCACTCGAAACCCACACCAATCAAACATATACCCTCCAAAATCAAACAACACCGAAACCCAAACCCAAACCACCCAATGGCTCAAGCACCCGAGTGTTTTGTGTAAGTAGCATTATTAGTGGCCTTTTTAGATTTTACCCTCCCCTCGGAATACACACACACGATTTGTCCACTACTCTACTATCAACCACTTCGACCACCTATGACGATAGTTGCTTCGCTTTCCAACTTCAACCACCCGGTGGCCTTTTTATATTTTACCCTCCCCATCGAATACACACACAACACCGAAACCCAAGCCCAAACCACCCAATGGCTCAAACACTTCTCGTCCTAATCCCCGGCCCCAGAACCAGTCACCTCTTTTCCGCGGTCGAGCTAGCCAACCTCCTTGTTGGCCGCGACCGCAGCCTAATTACGCACCCTCAAATCGGAACAAATATTTTCTGAATTTGCAACGAGAAAAAAGAGAAGTAAAAAATCAATCATATTCCTCAATTTATGTAGACATACACGGAACAAACTTAACACTGTTATGCTCCGACCATAATATGCGACTCTTTTATCTAGATACATAAAAGAAACCAAACTCAGTTACGCCCCGACCTATAATTGCGTCTCTTTAAATAGAGAAACACAGAAGAAACCTAACACAGTTATGTCGCGGCTTCTTAAGGTAAAAAAGGGAGAGCACTCGAAACCCATCCGAATACACACCGCACTCGAAACCCAACCCAATCAAACATATACCCTCCGAAATCAAACAACACCGAAACCCAAACCCCAACCACCCAATGGCTCAAGCACCCGAGTGTTTTGCGTAAGTAGCATTATTAGTGGCCTTTTTACATTTTATCCTCCCCTCGGAATACACACATCCACGATTTGTCCACTACTCTACTATCAACCACTTCGACCACCCATGACGATAGTTGCTTCGCTTTCCCACTTCAACCACCCGGTTGCCTTTTTATATTTTACCCTCCCCACGAATACACACACAACTTCGAAACCCAAACCCAAACCACCCAATGGCTCAAACACATCTCGTCCTAATCCCCGGACCCAGAATCGGTCACCTCTTTTTCGCGGTCGAGCTAGCCAACCTCCTTGTTGGCCGCGACCGCAACCTCATTAGGCACACTCAAATCGGAACAAATATTTTCTGAATTTGCAACGAGAAAAAAGAGAAGGAAAAAATCAATCATATTCCTCAATTTATGTAGGCATACACGGAACAAACTTAACACGGTTATGCTCCGACTATAATATGCGACTCTTTTATCTAGATACATAAAAGAAACCAAACTCAGTTACGCTCCGACCTATAATTGCGTCTCTTCATATGGAGACACCCAGAAGAAACCTAACACAGTTATGTCGCGGCTTCTTGAGGTAAAAAAGAGAGAGCAACAGATTCATAAAAGCAAAAAGATGCCATTATATTTGTGTTTTCCGCCGGCACGATGGGTCCCACACATACAAACTTCCAAACAAGCGAACATACACACGATTTTTGGCGGTTCCATCCACCTCACACCCGGTGGCCTATTTACATGTTTACAAACATACGATGATGCACTCTACCGGTTACTTAAAAGAAAAGTGAGAAATTCCCAATTCTTGAGGGGCGCTATTAGATTAGATTGGACAGACACTAACTGCTAGACATCACCCTGTTATACTCCTAAAACCCATAAAAGAAGAGGATCAAACCTCAACTACTCTACAAGCTGGGAAACAAGCGGACACATACACGATTTCTCCACTTTCGATTGATTAAGAGGGAGGGCGATTGTTGTTGAAAATGAAAATATATAGTATGGCACACTTTCACCTAACAGTTCGAGCTTTTAGGACAGTTGGCGTTGTCTGCTGTACAACTTGGTATCAGAGCCTTTGGTCGCGGGCGCAAAAATGAAAAAATAAATGAACAGAAAAGAGGCCACGGAAGCCTCTTTCTGAGACGGACAGAACTTGACATGTCTTGTCTCGGTGCACTTAAACATCAAACCCCCTTGAATTCCATTATGTAATGCTCGGCCCTCCCCTTCGGAATACACACAGTACCCGAAACCCATCCCAATCAAACATATACCCTCCAAAATCAAACAACACCGAAACCCAAACCCCAACCACCCAATGGCTCATGCACCCGAGTGTTTTGTGTAAGTAGCATTTTTAGTGGCCTTTTTACATTTTACCCTCCCCTCGGAATACACACATACACGATTTGTCCACTACTCTATGATCAACCACTACGACCACCCATGACGATAGTTACTTCGCTTTCCCACTTGAACCACCCGGTGGCCTTTTTATATTTTGCCCTCCCCACCGAATACACACACAACACCGAAACCCATGCCCAAACCACCCAATGGCTTAAACACTTCTCGTCTTAATCCCCGGCTCCAGAACCGATCACCTCTTTTCCGCGGTCGAGCTAGCCAACCTCCTTGTTGGCCGTGACCGCAGCCTTATTACGCACCCTCAAATCGGAACAAATATATTCTGAATTTGCAACGAGAAAAAAGAGAAGGAAAAATCCAAACATATTCCTCAATTTATGTAGGCATACACGGAACAAACTTAACACGGTTGTGCTCCGACTATAATATACGACTCTTTTATCTATATACATAAAAGAAACCTAACTCAGTTATGCTCCGACCTGTAATTGCGTCTCTTTAAATAGAGAAACACAGAAGAAACCTAACACAGTTATGTCGCGGCTTCTTAAGGTAAAAAAGGGACAGCAAGAGGCCCATAAAAGCAAAAAGATGCCATTATATTTGTGTTTTCCGCCGGCACGATGGGTCCCACACATACAAACTTCGAAACAAGCGAACACACACACGATTTTTGGCGGTTCCATCCACCTCACACCCGGTGTCCTTTTCACACGTTTACAAACATACGATGATGCACTCTACTGGTTACTTAAACGAAAAGTGAGAAATTACCAATTCTTGAGGGGCGCTATTAGATCAGATTGGACAGACACTAACTACTAGACATCACCCTGTTACAATCCTAAAACCCATAAAAGAAGAGGATCAAACTTCAACTACTCTACAAGCTGGGAAACAAGCGGACACATACACGATTTGTCCACTTTCGATTGATTGAGAAGGAGGGCGATGGTTGTTGAAAATGAAAATATATAGTATGACACGCTTTCACCTAACAGTTCGAGCTTTTAGGACAGTTGGAGTTGTCTGCTGTACAACAGTGGTATCAGAGCCAGAGGTCGACGGTTCACGCCCCCGCCAGGCGCAAAAATGAAAGAAATAAAAGAACATAAAAGAGGCCACGGAAGCCTCTTTCTGAGGCGGACAGAACTTGACGTGTCTTGCCTCGGTGCACTTAAACATCAAACCCCCTTGAATTCCATTATGTAATACTCAGCCCTCCCCCTCCGAATACACACAGCACCTGAAACCCACACCAATTCATATACCCTCCAAAATCAAACAACACCGAAACCCAAACCCAAACCACCCAATGGCTCAAGCACCCGAGTGTTTTGGGTAAGTAGCATTATTAGTGGCCTTTTTACATTTTATCCTCCCCTCGGAATACACACATCCACGATTTGTCCACTACTCAACTATCAACCACTTCGACCACCCATGACGATAGTTGCTTCGCTTTCCCACTTCAACCACCCGGTTGCCTTTTTATACTTTACCCTCCCCACCGAATACACACACCACACCGAAACCCAAACCCAAACCACCCAATGGCTCAAACACATCTCGTCCTAATCCCCGGACCCAGAATCGGTCACCTCTTTTTCGCGGTCGAGCTAGCCAACCTTCTTGTTGGCCGCGACCGCAGCCTCATTAGGCACACTCAAATCGGAACAAATATTTTCTGAATTTGCAACGAGAAAAAAGAGAAGGAAAAAATCAATCATATTCCTCAATTTATGTAGGCATACACGGAACAAACTTAACACGGTTATGCTCCGACTATAATATGCGACTCTTTTATCTAGATACATAAAAGAAACCTAACTCAGTTATGCTCCGACCTATAATTGCGTCTCTTCATATAGAGAAACACTGAAGAAACCTAACACAGTTATGTCGTGGCTTCTTGAGGTAAAAAAGAGATAGCAAGAGACCCATAAAAGCAAAATGATGCCATTATATTTGTGTTTTCCGCCGGCACGATGGGTCCCACACATACAAACTTCGAAACAAGCGAACATACACACGATTTTTGGCGGTTCCATCCACCTCACACCCGGTGGCCTTTTTACATGTTTACAAACATACGATGATGCACTCTACCGGTTACTTAAAAGAAAAGTGAGAAATTGCCAATTCTTGAGGGGGCGCTATTAGATCAGATTGGACAGACACTAACTACTAGACATCACCCTGTTACAATCCTAAATCCTATAAAAGAAGAGGATCAAACTTCAACTACTCTACAAGCTGGGAAACAAGCGGACACATACACGATTTGTCCACTTTCGATTGATTGAGAAGGAGGGCGATTGTTGTTGAAAATGAAAATATATAGTATGACACGCTTTCACCTAACAGTTCGAGCTTTTAGGACAGTTGGCGTTGTCTGCTGTACAACAGTGGTATCCGAGCCAGAGGTCGACGGTTCACGCCCCGCCAGGCGCAAAAATGAAAAATAATAGAACAGAAAAGAGGCCACGGAAGCCTCTTTTTGAGGCGGAAAGAACTTGACGTGTCTTGTCTCGGTGCACTTAAACATCAAACCCCCTTGAATTCCATAATCTAATGCTCAGCCCTCCCCCTCCAAATACACACAGCACCCGAAACCCACACCAATCAAACATATACCCTCCAAAATCAAATAACACCGAAACCCAAACCCAAACCACCCAATGGCTCAAACACTTCTCGTCCTAATCCCCGTCCCCGGAACCGGTCACCTCTTTTCCGCGATCGAGCTAACCAACCTTCTTGTTGGCCGCGAACGCAGCCTAATTACGCATGCTCAAATCGGAATAAATATCTTTCTAAATTTGCAATGAGAAAAAAGAGAAGAAAAAAATCAATCATAGTCCTTAATTTATGTCGGCATACACGGAACAAAAATAATACAGTTGTGCTCCAACTATAATATGGGACTTACATAAAAGAAACTTAACTCAGTTATGCTCCGACCTATAATTGCGTCTCTTCCTATAGACACACACAGAAGAAACCTAACACAGTTATGTCGCGGCTTCTTGAGGTAAAAAAGAGAGAGCAAGAGATCCATAAAAGCAAAAAGATGCCATTATATTTGTGTTTTCCGCCTGCACGATGGGTTTAGGGAATACTCACTCACATACAAACTTCGAAACAAGCGTACATACACACGATTGTTGGCGGATCCATCCACCTCACACCCGGTGGCCTTTTTACATGTTTACTAACATACGATGATGTACTCCCCCCGGTTACTTAAAAGCAAAAAGAGAAATTACTAATTCTTGAGGGACGCTATTAGGTTAGATTGGACAGACACTAACTACTAGACATCTCCCTGTTATAATCCTAAAACCCATAAAAGAAGATGATCGAACTTCAACTACTCTACAAGCTGGAAAACAAGCGGACACATACACGATTTGTCCACTTTCGATTGATTGAGAGGGAGGGCGATTGTTGTTGAAAATTAAAATATATAGTATGACACGCTTTCACCTAACAGTTCGAGCTTTTAGGACAGTTGGCGTTGTCTACTGTACAACAGTGGTATCAGAGCCAGAGGTCGAGGGTTCAAGCCCCGCCAGGCGTAAAAATGAAAAAATAATAAAAAAAAGAGGCCACGGAGGCCTCTTTCTGAGGCGAACAGAACTTGTAGTGTCTTGTCTCGGTGCACTTACACATCAAACCTCCTTGAATTCCATTATGTAATGCTCGGCCCTCCCTCTCCGAATACACACAGCACCCGCTACCCACACCAATCAAACATATGCCCTCCAAAATCAAACAACACCGAAACCCAAACCCAAACCACCCAATGGCTCAAACACTTCTCGTCCTAGTTCCCGTCCCCGGAGCCGGTCACCTCTTTTCCGCGATCAAGCTAGCCAACCTCCTTGTTGGCCGCGATCGCAGCCTAATTACGCACGCTCAAATCAGAACAAATATCTTTCTGAATTTGCAACGAGAAAAAAGAGAAGAAAAAATCAATCATATTCCTCAATTTATGTAGGCATACACGGAACAAACTTAACACAGTTATGCTCCGACTATAATATGCGACTCTTTTATCTAGATACATAAAAGAAACCTAACTCAGTTATGCTCAGACCTATAATTGCGTCTCTTCCTATAGACACACACAGAAGAAACCTAACACGGTTATGTCGCGGCTTCTTGAGAGAGCAAGAGATCCATAAAAGCAAAAAGATGCCATTATATTTGTGTTTTCCGCCTGCACGATGGGTTTAGGAAATACTTACTCACATACAAACTTTGAAACAAGCGAACATACGCACACGAAATGTCCGTATGTGAGCTTGAAGTGATTGTTTGTGTCTGATTTTGATGTTAATCAAACTATTTATCCTACCCCTAAACAAACTATTGAAGGAACATGTGGAAATCAAATGGATAGAATCATTAAATATGTGTTGAAATTAATATTAAACTGTCGTCAATTATTATCATGTGCTGAAATGAAGCTTCAACCATCTTATTCACTTGCAAACGTCATTACTCGAAATTATCGGTAGTATTTTTACTTGGTCGACCCGTTGAATTCCATGGATGCCAAGTGTCCATGATAAACCTATCTATCTCGAATGTCCACACTAAGCTTGTCAACGCATCAATCTTGTCGAAGACCTCATAATTTTCTCCTTTAGTATCTTCCTAATCCAATGAACTTCATGGGCATTAGGTTCATGAACTCAGAATCAGTTTACATGTAAACAACAAGGTCACTGGATTTAGTTCCTGTTAGAGATGGGCTGCGCTTTTTTTCGAGTGGGAACGTGGGAATCACTAGTAGATACGTCGAAACCTATACAGTCATTATAATTTATGATGAGTTAGATGATCACATTAATGATCTTCATGTATCCAAACTACGACATCTTGAACAGAGTATCCACAATGCTTCCTACATCGCAGAAAGCTCAAAGATGAAATATGGCTTGCACGTTCCGCCCTTCCCGTCAAAGTAGCAATCCGCTACGAACTTGTGAAATACTTGGGTCAGGTGAGCAGCGTCAAAATGCAGGTAGTCGTCTTTGTTCTTGCTGGGCTCTGAGTCCTTGATGCGACCCCCGAAGTCATTAATCTCACAGCACGGCTCATAGGTGAATTTTGATCCTGCAACATGTCGAGTCAGTGTCGTCTTTCGTGCTGCACTTAGACGATAGTCTACCATGGATCTGTACCGATTTCTACTTCGACTGTGCTTATTTCGATCTTCTCGGGCATTATTATTGTGTAAAGGATGCCATACTCGGCTTTTAGGCTGTCCAGGGATTTGAGTAGCCGGGCATTGTACGACGGGATGATTTCCTTCCCGAGTTCATCACACTGTTGCTTGATTACCTTAAAGAATGGGGAGAGGCAACTTATCTTTGGCATTCCCCTCACAATGAACTTCTTTGCCCCTAGCTCGGCCATTCTCTGGGAAAGTGAAATATTAGCCGCCTCATGACGTTTCGCAGTTGTGATCGTTTTCCATAATCAGGGATTACCTTTATGTGTGTAGCAAAAGAATGAACGAGAAGTTCGGTATAGGAAGTGATATCTTACATCATACGCATCTTCTCAACCAACAAGTACCCGAGGGTGTAGTCATTGCCGGCAATGGATATGAGAATGATCGACGTCTCGAGATGGAGCTTGAGCTCGTCTTTCATGGGGACGACAGGTCATGACATACAGTGTTCTCGAAGTAGTCAACCTGCTCGGAAAGCGGCAAGCATTTCCCCTGCAAGGATTTCGACTGCAATAAGCGATCTAATTCACCATGCCCATGTTCAAAGGAATGTGCTGAAATGGTTGTCGCCTTACTGCTCTTGTTCCAGTATGGTTGAGGATGCCGCAGGAGCTGGAGGCATAGTTCATTCCGGTTATGACTTTGCTCCTGGATTCCTGATCCTGGAAGCTCAAGTACGCCGGTGGTGGTGGGAGCCCGAGATGCCCCGCTGCAAGTTCCGTGAATAATTATAATGGAAAATAGCTCTAACGTATTTCACATAACAATTCTAAAAACTATTTTGAAATCAAATAAACTTTTTTCTGGAGAATCATAAAAACGAAAACTTGACAGTTTCCTTCTGCCAAACTGGGACTTGGCTTTAATTCCCCTAGAACATGAAAGGGAAGTCCGCGTAGTTGAGGCCGTTGGTGGCTCTGCCAAGGGGGAGTTCCCCACAGAGGTCAATCCCATAAGGGGTGAAGTTGGTCTTGACTAGGGTGTTGAGGAAATTGTTGTTGCCTCAATCAATGGTTGAGTCGCCGAACACGTACGGGGCAGGAACAACGTGTGCTCGAGCAGATAAAGGGCAGGAGAAGAGCACGACGGCCACGAATGTCACAAGTGATCTGCAGATGGGCGCCATCTTTTGAGTGTAAGAGATTTTTGGCGATGGAATAATGCGTGGGCTTGTGTTTTCCTGTGTGTTAATTATATACAGCGTTTTGGGAAATGTCCAAGGTTGATAAAATGTGGTGTTGATTGAGGAGATAGCGGGCAGTTGGGCCTTCAATCATAAACACAACAACTTTTTTGTTTGGATAAAATTAACGTCGAGTTCTTCTTTTGATTAGTTTGTCCACAACTTTTTTACTTTAATTATATTTCCCTAACTCCTTGATGCCCATCGTCAGAAAATTATAGTATACGATATTATTGGACGAGAGTTTATGAAAATAGATGTTATCTTATGTTAACGTATTTGTTAAAACAATGTGTCAGGTGTACGTTTTCCCAAATGTGATATTGCGATTAGTTAAAATAACAACCCGTTTTATTAATTAAAATCTTATAAATTTATAAACCCTCGTGCCAATAGAGCATAATTTTTTTTATTGATTGTTTTTCTGGCATAATGGACACCTGGACTATTACGGGAAAAAAATCCTTACACAATGTTTGATATATATGGGATTTTCTTTCTAATAAAGAAATATAAATTTAATATGTCCAATTTTTAAGTAAAATCAAAATCTAATATCTGACTTAACAACCAATACTTTATTTGAAAAAAAAAAGTTGGAGTTAAGATTAAACTAAAACTGCAATATACATAATTTAACGTGACAGTGTTTTAGTCTTTGTTTGACAAAGGCCAGAGAAAGGAAAAGAGAGTAAAATGAGTTCCGTTTTTGTTATTATAATATATGGAAATTCAATCTTCTAATTTCGACATAATATACCACCAAATAAGTGAAGAGGGAGGGGTGTCTTGGTATGAATTTGGCTACAATAAAGGGGACATATACATTGGTATACAAGGGAATGAAGACTGTGTTAAAGTCGCTTATTATTTGATCATTCCCGGAGTAAAAAAATTAGGAAATTGGGTATGGAATGTTACCGAGGATGAAGATGATGGATGGATGGATGGATGATAACCATGATTAGGTGGCCGTTAAGCAGTCGTAAATAAATAATTGGCCACCCCCATTAATCCACAAACCCTAAACCCAACTTGAAATTACTAGAGTTTTGGGATTAACCAGGGGTCTGGGTTAAACATTCGGTTATTTATTCCTCTCTCAGAGAGGCATTCCAGGTAGCTTGACAGTGGCTGACTGTCTATTCCTCGTCCGGCATGATCTGTTTGGGGGGGGGGGGTTCATTTCGATCTCTCTGTGTATCTCTCTCCTAATTTTGAGGCGAATGGTGAGTTCTTGTGGGTGGTTTCTTCTTCTTCTTCTTCTTCTTCTTCTTCTTCTTTTTTCATTTCTAGTTGTATGTAGATGGTGGGTTTCTGTTTTCCTGGCCTGCTCTGTTGTCTGGTGTAGTGTCTGTTTCTACCTCTCATTAACTGAATGTGGCTCTTCTTTTCTTTGCTTCGACCTTCCATGTTTGTTTACGCTTTCGCTTGTGATTCCCACTTCTCCTTTTTTGATCTGATTCGATTCTGTTTTTATTTTTGTGTGTGTGGGTAGGTGGGGGGTTCCTCCGGCAACCAATTCCGAAAGATTTCGAATTTCCGGGATGGCGGGGTACATCTTTGGACTTTGATCTCTTCCATCCATGATCTTTAATTTTGTCCCATCTCGGTCGTTCGGGAACTTGGTCGGCTTTTGCTCTCTCGGACTTTCGCTGGCTGCAAAGTCGTGTGAAATCTCCCTTCTCATTTCATGTCTCGGGAAAGGGATAGCCCCGTTCAGGTGCAGATGGCCACAGCTCTCCTCGAGATCCCTCATGGCCGCGACTACCACCGAGACGAGCAATATGAAGGGAGACAGCCTTCTGGGAGGAGGCGGGTGTTCGTGCAGACAGAGACCGGTTGTGTTCTTGGCATGGAGCTGGACGGTGGCGATAATGTCCAAACTGTGAAAAGGCGGCTGCAGGTTGCCCTTAATTTCCCCACCGATGAAAGCTCGCTGACTTGTGGCGATGTGGTTCTGAAAAATGACCTCAGTACAGTCTGGAATGACTCCCCGCTTCTCCTTACTCTGAAAAATTTGCACAAAAGTTCATCGACTCCCTGCCTTTATCCTACTGGCGGGGAAACCTATCCCAGAGATAAGAGCAGGCTAATAGAGGTACTGGGTCTGTCGAGCAGGTTTGACTGGACCAAATCTTTTTTTGGAGACATTGTCAAGGCAATCAAGATGGGAGTTGATCCCATTCCTGTCCATTCTGGACTAGGAGGGGCATATGTTTTTAGAAATTTCCGGGGTGAATGTCTGGCTATTGTCAAGCCGACAGATGAAGAGCCTTTTGCCCCTAATAACCCGCAAGGTTTTGTTGGTAAAGCTCTAGGACAACCTGGGTTGAAGCGGTCTATTCGTGTTGGAGAAACAGGGATCAGAGAGGTTGCTGCCTATCTTCTGGACTACAATCGTTTTGCTAATGTTCCTCCAACTGCGCTGGTAAAAATATCTCACTCCATATTTAATGTAAACAATGGGGTAAACCCTAACAAGTCAAACGAAAAGAAGGTGGTCAGCAAGATTGCTTCGTTCCAGCAATTTATGCCCCATGATTTCGATGCCAGTGACTGTGGTGCCTCAAGGTTTCCGGTTGCTGCAGTTCATCGCATCGGGATCTTGGACATTCGAATCTTCAATACTGACAGGCATGCAGGGAACCTTTTAGTCGAGAAACTGGATGCCATGGGGAGGTTTGGTCACGTGGCGCTGGTCCCCATAGACCATGGTCTATGTCTGCCCGAAACTTTGGAAGATCCTTATTTTGAATGGATGCATTGGCCTCAGGCGTTAATCCCATTCTCAGAGGAGGAGCTGAAGTATATCGAAATGCTTGACCCCCTAACTGATTGTGTCATGCTGCAAGCCGAACTCCCAATGATTCGTGAAGCTTGTCTTCGGGTGCTGACTCTGTGTACTATTTTCCTCAAGGAAGCTGCTACTCATGGCTTGTGCCTTTCAGAAATTGGTGAAATGATGAGCAGGGAATTCCGCAGTGGTGAGGAGGGGCCAAGTGAACTTGAGGCTGTGTGCATTGAGGCCGGGAGGTCTATTCAATCAATTAGGGAGGAAACTCTGCCCCCATCTGATGCGGGTGATGAAGAGTTTCAGTTTGACATAGACTGTGAAGAACTAGAAACAGACGTTGCTGCAAAGATGACCACGGATACACGCATGCACCAAGCGCATCCCCCTTTTGTTATTGGCAATGGTAGCAAGGACCACAATCCGCTTTTTCAACTAGATGAAGTTACTGAGGAAGAAGACAGCGAGGAAGAACATGATAATTGGGGGGACTTGGCCAGATGTCACGCATCTGGGAGGGCCCCATCCGTCTCAAAGCTTTCCATGTCGCTTAGAAACACAACCTTGGGCAAGAAAAATGTGAAACAGCATAAATACTCATACGAATTGCAGGCGGGTGGTTGCATGGCAAATTCATCATCTGGGCACAGAAGTGCTGACGAGCAGCTCCCAGCAAGACTGAGTTTTGTGACTTTGGCCGACATGTCCGAGGAGGAGTGGGGTCATTTTCTGGAGAAATTCCAGGAGCTGCTGCAGCCGGCATTCGCTAACAGAAAATCGATCTCGAATCAGAGGCAGTGGCAGCGGCTTGGCACTTCATGCCAGTTTTGAAAACCAAGTTTAGGAATACGTGCAAAACAAAGAGGACCAGAAAATTCCTAAAGGTTTAGTCTTTCAGGAAGTGGAGGTGTGTCATCGGTAGGATAGGTTGCTAGTGAGATATCTGGGGCAGGGTAGCTCTTCTTGTAAATATTCTTTCAATCAGTGAAGTTCCATGCCGTTAGAATCTGTTTATCAGGTTTTACCTCTTGTTGGAGGGTTGTTTGATAAATAATATGTTGGCTGGAAAATTCAAGTGAAAGTGAATCTGGAGTTGTTCCGTTTGCTATATCCAGGTTTCTCCTAGATGTTTTCCTGTTCTGTCTCCTGAATGCGGTAGATTGGGACTTATTAGAAAATGGGCAGCAAACAATTCTAATTGTAACTGGAAATTCAAATATGTTCAGTAATTGGAAATTCGAGCTTAAAGATGGATGGAAGGCTGCACTTGCATGATTTCTCTTTGTTCAGATTATAATGCATCACTTCATAAAAACACATAACAGCCTCTGTATTTGGAAAACTATTCGATTGAAATCTTGCTCTACTTCATGTCCTGTTTCAGTTTCGATTTGAAAATAACCTACTCTTGCAGCAATGCAGCAATGCGTCATGGTGATTGAATTCTACCATTGCATAGAATGGAGGACTCTAAGATAGTTCAAGACATGCTGACGTGGAGAGCTTAAATGAGGTATCATTCATGTGACCCTTATTAGCCTTAAGTCTAGTTTCTTAAGTCGTACATTTTTCGCATTTCAAGTCTTAACTCCCTTATCCTCTTTTTCTCGCTTAACAGGATTGATTGACCCCCACCTCTTTTATTTGCTTATACGTCCCTCTCTTTTGATATTAATCATAGGGGGACTTAATTTTTCGTTTCTTTTCTTGGTGGGCAGTATCTGGCAGCAAATGGCAGGCAAGGTTCTTATCCAAAACTCTTAAAAAGAGTCAAAACCAAGGGTTTGGTAAGATTCTCCACCAAACTGTCATGACCAAAGCAGATGAAAAGGTTCTGTTCTGGGTCATATGAGGTGCATTTCTTCTCTGTCGACTAGATTCAAATCCTTGTTAATTACATCATGAATCCAGGTTTAACTTAAAAAGGAAAAGTACGGATGGATATTTTATTTAAGTAATCTTCAAATGGGAGGTGTTTTAGCTGTCCAAATGGTTTTGGAGAGTGGTAGATTACCTGAGCATCAGCGAGGAGTGCTGGATGATAGAGAATGAAGTCATCCATGTCCTTAAATTTGGACTCGGAAGATGAACGTGGGCCATCTGATCTAACCTTGTTTGGTCAGACGGAGATGTTAAATCTTTAAGTTTCAGCTCTGGGGTCAAGTTGAGAGGGGTTCGGTTGGGTTTTGTTGGGTCTTAGGCACTGAATATTGAGCTTTCATGTCTCTTGTGATGAAGGTTGGTCTTAATGGGGTTGATTGTGACAAAGAAGTGTGAAGTAACAACACTAAACCACAAGTTGCATACGTCTGAGTAAACCATATTTTGGAACCTAATTTAGGGTTATATGCATAGATTCATGAATGGGAGTTTATAATGAAATGGCGTTTGTCGAAAAGATGATGTTGGCAAAAATCATGGAAGCCTTTGCCCACATCCCCTAAATGCAGATGTGCTTTGTTTGGGAGAGCTCTGTTCCATATTGGTCGACAAAATAATTTATCTAATAGGGCAGTAATTTTCTCAAATAGGTCGAAAAATCATTACTTTAGATGACAAGTTCCATTTTAAAAAAATAACTAGAAACATCGAACTTTTTATAAATATAATAAAATTTTAAAATTTAATCCGCTGGACAAAACATTTTACGGAATAACATTATAACTTATTGAAATAGGTGCTTCTAAACAACAAACATTTGTTCAATTAACCGCTTTGTGTTGTTCTAAAGACTTGGCGTCATGCATCCTTTTTTTTTATGAACGAAGAAAACTAACGTGGCAATCCAACTTATTCCAAAGGCCCATGGCGGTTATGAAACGAGGCATTCACCACAAAAAGTAAAAGTAACCAGACGGGAGGCATCATTTGGGGTGGGTTATGATTGGTTGTAATCAGGTTTACAGTAATAGTTACTTAGAAAGCTTTGTCTAGAATAGGATACATTCGATTCACTCTCCCATTCAATTCTATTATTAATGATAGTTATCCGTTTATGTTTTTTTTTTTTAAGTAGATGATATCCTTATGAATTCAAAACCCATCGGCATTGTTGAATTTATCTGAATCCACTAAATTAGGTTAATCTTGACATGTGTAATTTAATCATGTATAATTTTCTGTTCCAAAATACAAATACTATTAATTGATGTGTAATTTAGCTACTTCGGGCGCCACACTAATTGATGTTGCTTGGACATACCATACAAATTTTTACTTTAGCAAATTGAGGCATAGATGTAACATCGCTGAAAATATTTAGGATGGTAGAATTACGTAAAAATGCAGACTCTCTTTCAACATAAATCTCTGTCTGCAGACCTATTCAAGCCAATTCAAGTCAAGAAACCCAAGCTCAAAAAATTATTGAGCTTACCTAAAATGCGATCCTCCAACATGTTGAAAAAATGACGGCAAGTTGGCTGAGGATACCATCTCCTGAACCACACCTACTCCTCACACAATATGTTCTGTTTCATGGATGAGAATTTGGTTGAGAGACTCTTTGCACGGCTGGGCCACGAGGATCCTAAAGTACTCAAGGGCAGCTTATGTGCCTGTGGAATCTACCTGATGAGTGGACATGGAAAGAACATCAGTATGTTGAGTAGTTGTTCAATCCAGCGCATGCTAGAAGTGGAAGGATCATGGGAGGGAAGAGGCTGAGAAAAAGAAGTCATCTTGACCTACTGAGAAGCTCCTAAGCAAGGAAGGAAGGGACATCTACATAAATTTAAGAAGAACCTATTTGTCCTCAATGCTAGTGTCGTGCCATCATAAGGATGACACAAAGAAAATGGCTGAGAGGACGCTAAAGCTCTAATAAGATGCCTTACACCTGCACCGTCTACTCTTCCCAATAGGATTAGGTCCCAAAAATCTGAGTGGAATCAAGACGAATGTCTTTGATCTCAGAATGCAACTGCTAGCTAAAATTAGGTTATATTCCTATTCGGACAAAGTCACTTTTGTCATAAAAATGGTATTATGAGTATTATGATAGTTTTTGTCTAATAATGTTAAGGTTGCGATTGATGCAGTTGCTGCGTATGTTTCTGTATGCTTATATTCTTGTCCATATTTCTGCAGTTTGATTTGGTCCACGAGACAATTCTGGTTTTCTGGAATCACCGAAGCTGGAATGAAAACTATGAATCAGAATAGAAAGAAAATGTTTTTCTTTATATGTTTCTGCTTCATACTTCTTAGATTTCTCACCTGGATGTCAAACTTTTCTGCAAGTTGAAGGGAATAAGTATTTGTTGAACTACTATTATCGAGTAAAACAATTTTGCCGCTCTTTTGAATAGAGGAATTGTGAGGATTTCAACCCGTGATCATCAGTTGTTGAAAGGTTTGCCATATAGCAAACTCAATCCCTGAATAGATAAAAGAATTCGGCCTAGTATATATAGCCTAGCGGGCTTAGAGTGGAACCCCGCTGAGCTTGTATGCTGGGCTCGGTATATGGGCCGGTCCGATATTCTAACATCTGTATTGCCATGATAGGTTGGACAGATCGCATGATCCAATAGCCTTGTATCCATATGAGCGGTACTGAATTAAGGCAAATCACTGTTCAACCTTCTTGTTTCTGTCTGGTTTTTGTCACAATTTGCTGCTCTTAAATGTTCACTGTACTTTGTAGGGCATACCATAACTTAAATGCTCCGGTGGTAGCTTTTAAGAAAGAAGTCATTTTTCCTTCAAGGATATACGATGGAAAAGATAACTAATATATGTATGCTTTAGATGTGGCGAATTACTGATTTAAATTCATAAACCTATTAATAATAATTAAATTAGGTACTACAAATACTGATGCATATTTCTTTCATTTTGTATTATCACATTTTCAGATTTGTAGATAGGATGAAATAGGTAAAGTGATGGTCATGTGAACAAAAAAAGTAAGAAAAAGTAAGCTATAGAATGAAGAAAATATTAATAGCCTTAAAGAGCGACAGCTCCTGCCCACAAATATATGAGATAAGCATTGACATTGATTTATCAAAAGGGAACTGCCAGTGTTCTTTCCCATTCATGGAGGAGGATCAACTTCATTATAGGTTCAAAGCGTGAAAATAGAACTTTGCCTTCAATTATAAGGGTAAAGTTTCATATACATACGCTAATCCTCCTCTTACTCTCGTTAGTTAGTCGGGAATTCGATTAAGCCATCGAAAAGTTGATGTTGATTTCGAGATCTCGTTAACTTTTGATCAATAAGGTATACAAAAAAATAAAAAGCCATAGATGGAAACATGGTTTGACAAACGGTTTTGGATAATGATGCAACAACATACGCATGTTTTTATTAATAGAACATCGATATCAAATGGTAACTGTTGGATACATCATGGCCATCCCTAGAATTATTTTTATACGTAGGCCGGCAAGACAAAGAGATATTACTCATCTGTCTCCTGTTTGCTGACTCTTTCGACAGCCACCTGAACTTTGGACCAAGGAAAAATGACTCATTATCTGATGAAACGCCGCGGTTGCCTGCTGTTATTATATTTTGCCGGAATTATTTAGAGACAAATTCCGTAGCCGAACCTTTGACAATGCCCTAACTTATGTGTCACCATGTGCCTCTTTATCTACCTTATTAATACTATTCTATGAGATTATTTCCCACCGGGTGACATCATAGTCTTTGAAATTGTCGCTTGATCATTTGATTATCCTGATTGGTTCGCCATTAATGTTAGAGTCCCGACGGCTACGATGTCAAGTATTTTACTTTCTCTGCTAACTACCCTTTGAAGGGAACAACCAATTTGAGTGTCCCCAGGTATTTTCTTAAATCATTATTAGAGCATGGCATCTTTCTCCTTGGAGGAATTCGTCGGCAGTGGCAGCTTGCAGGAATCGCTGCCAAAGTTGGTCGAGGAGGGTTGGGACGATGTTCCAACGTTGAAGCTCATGACTTCCGAAGAGATGGATGCAGTTGGCATGAAACCGCAGCAAAAGGTAAGTGGGATCACTTCTTTAATTTCGGCTTGGTTGATCTGCGATGAAATTTGTGTTTTTCTCATTTCTGCTCTATTCTAGGAGGCGCTGGAATTGAGATCGTACCTACACGATCGCGCGCTGCTCCAGTATGGCAACCGGCTCGAGTCGTCTGGGATGTCCCTTCCTGATCTACTCAGCATGAGCAACGGTGATCTAATGTCGCAGTTTGGGTTCAAACGTGGACATATGGCTCGGTTCCTTGACAGGACAGGCCCCTGCATTGAGTCCCTGCCTAAGTCCCTTTCATCCAGGACACGGGGTAGCCTGTCCTCACCGGCCCCTGGATACACCAAAATGCGGCAGAGCATGACGAGATCGTCAACGAGTAGCATGTCGATCAATGGTGGGAAGTCGCTCGAGCAGTCGCTCTCTGACCTCAAGCTGAAGGAAGGACATGTGTTTAAAGGGATAGTCGCTGCAGGACCAGCCGAGCCAAGGGTATGCGGCTGTGTCAATCCCCCGCCGACAGTAGTTGACCAGGTTGCCCCGTACTCCACAATCAAGGACATCTCAGTCCAGAAGCTGGCCCCTGAGCACAAGGTCAGGATGGAGCGGCTTGTGAAGACCAGGACACCACCAATGAAGGCGTCTGACCTTTGGCGTGAGAAGGCAGCTGTCCTGCTCTGCATCCGCCGACCCGGGTAACTATTAATGATCCACTTGTTCCCTCCCCCCTCTCTCTCCTTTCAGATCCATTTCATCCCGATGACAATTGTTAGATGATTCAAAATCAGGTGCATCATGTGCCGAGCAGAAGCGTACCAGCTATACCTGAGGAAGCCGATCTTCGATGCGCTAGGGGTCCAGCTCTTCGCGGTCCTCCATGAGTACATAGAGTCGGAGGTGAACGATTTCTGGCCGAGATACTGGGGCGGGGCCGTGCTGTATGACAGGAGCATGGAGTTCTTCAAGGCCCTGGGGGGCGGGAACCTACTGAAGGACAAATTCATCCCCGGTTTCCTGATGAACCCGAGGGCGATCGCGAACTACATGAGGGCTAAGGCGATGGGGATGGAGATGACCCTAAGAGGGGAAGGGGAGGTCAAGGGAGGGCTGCTCGTGGTCGGGAGCGGGAGGACTGGAATCGCGTACCAGTTCATTGAGCGGAACTTTGGCGACCGGGCGCCCATTGCAGAAGTCATAGAGATATGTAGCAAGCTACAGGTAATTAAGTGATCCTCGGTGGTTCATTCTTAATATTATCACATTATTAGATGCAGTCTTATTTTTCTTTATAAAAATTTTTGGAGCAGAACCACCTTTATTATTTATTGTGGGCAGGAAGAAGACGCGGAGTAACTTCATTCCTAAAGCTACAGAGTTTATCTGGAAATGGGGGCCCTGGTTTTTTATTTATTTATAATGAGTCGGATAAAAATCTTGAAAGATAAAAAGAGTATATGAGAACACCTGAGATGTCACGGTATTATCGATATTGTTTCACTGCCAATTATGTTTTGTTTAGTTATGAATTGGAATGCCTAAAGATTATATGAGCAGCTCTCACTCATGATGATTTATTCTTCTCTGGTAAGAATATATTAATAAAAGTTTATAACAAACCAACGACCCCTTATCGATAAAATCGATCGTCAAAAATCTTTAAAATACACCTTCGTTATCAACAATGCAATGAATTACAATTAAAGGTAATATTCGTTTCAAAATTAATATTCTCCCAACAAATAAAACAATTAGATAAACTTACTTGTTTTATCTTCATTTTTGTTTCATAGGTTTATGAGGTGAAGACAAACAGTAAAGTTTCAAACCGAGAATCGAAATTAGCAAACTTCTATATATACCCCAAGGAATCATCCGGGATAAATAACATTAAAAATACACGTGAAGTAATTTGAAAAAATAGGTTTTGTATCAATAACACTAATTCTCGAGAAAAACTTCATGAAAAACTTTGTTTCACGAGATATATTATTATATTATATTTAGTTTTTTTTTTAGTTACGTGTTCTTGATGTTGTTTTTAGATTAATTTTTTTTCTACATTTGTACATGATTTTAAAATTTTTATTTTATAAAAACATATTTATGACTAATGAAATAGTTTGGGACAAGAGATTTACTACACGGAAAATGTTTTTTAGAAAAATGACAATTATCTAGAATATGTACTGATGAGAAATCAAAATTTTCATAAACCAATTATAGTAAAAAGATGTCAAATATAAAATAATTTTTCAGAATAAAAAAAATCAAAAAATTATATATGTAATGAAAAATTGTGACAAATTTTTCTATTACAATTGAAAAATATTTTGAGAAGAATTTTACTTTGTCGCAATATACATATATACATAATAAGTAATCTGAGGAATGCAAATTTTAATGAGTCACTGTACCATTTCGTGCAAATTCCACGAAAACATGTGACTCGCCATTAATTGTTTCCTTAAATTAGCAAATATTGTCTAATTTACTTTTGGTAATCGATAAAAAGAAAAGAGAATACTAATAGATATATCTGTTTATAGCTCGTGTTTCGCCATTTTATTTTGAAATATTACTTTTAACTCTTTTTTAGAAATTATTTGAAATATTACTATAATCCAAAATCTCTCTCTAACTAATTTATCATATCAACATATTATCATTTCATTTTCATTACGCAACAAAGCAGGACATCATAGTTTGCTTGTTTGGCGGAATGAAATCAGCAACAAATTCGATTTTGTTCGATTCCCGAAACAAAACACGACCTTTAGATGATTATTTAAATAATTATGTTGATTTCAACAGTTTTAAACTATAAATTGAATCCAAATTTGATGATGAATTTTAAATTTAAAATTTATGAGGCAGTTAGAATCTATAAGTACAAATGACTCCAGATCTAATTTATGTCAAAGGAAATTGGTTGAGCCATAATTTTTGGTTGTTTGGGGTTTGGAGCAGTTAAATTGGAACCTCCGTCAAATAGGGTGAGATAAAGAGAGAGAGAGGCGGGGGATGCAACAGAGGTGCGGATGGATCTACTGATAAGGAGAAGTGGTCGAGGAAGGTGCGTTTTGTTAGGAGAGGCAGTTAGCGTTGGTGTGGACGTTATTGGAGAAACTTTAAAGCGATGCCCAACCAGCGTTTGCCGCGCATTGGCACAAGAAATTAGAAATAATAATAATAAATCTTTTATTTTTTCTTGTTTTTTTTTGAATTTTTTACATATTGTACAATTATAAATATAAAATTTATTATTGAATTTTGTATCACGACGATACTTTTTGAAACATCTCCGATGTTATTTTATTTTAAAATTTTGATGGCCACATGTTGAAATTAGACGATAATTAAAGATGCTGTAAAAAAAATACATAAAATTAACGAAAATCGAATTATTGCTGTACAGGCCACGGGTAAAGTGATTATGAGGCAAAGGAATCAGTGTTGGAATTACATTATTACAATACACGAGTTTAACAAACTCGTTAAAAAAATTCAAGATTGTCTAAATAAAAATAAAAATTTATAAAAGAATTATATAACAAACTGAAATAATTACGAACTACAAAGTTGAGTCAAAGTTAGGCCATAAATATATAGGTTTTCTTATAAAATTAACTAAGGAAATAATAATAATAATAATAATAATAAATAGATGAAGATAGCGTTTGGCTATATGCCAATAGTTGCCCCCCGTCACCCTTCTCCTCTTCCTCCGGTCCCTCCGCCTCTGCCTCCGCCTCCGCCCGCCGCAGGAGCATCTGCCGTCATTGCTCGAGTACCTCGCGTAGGACCTCACCTCTTCCCCCCCGGGCTGTCACCTTTCTACGTTTCTTTTCCCAGTCTGATTCTCTCTGCAGTCTCGTCCCGTCGTTTTTCGTCACTCCGCTGTTCCCTTTGCTTCATGCTTAGGTCTTTGTGTCCGGACGAGCCTGATTAACGCTGTAGAAGCCGATCCCTACGGAATAAGGCCTTTTTTTTAGCTTAAGGATGGGTTACATTGGTTCCCACGGTGTGGCCTCTCTTCGTCGCTACAAGTACAGTGGCGTCGATCATTCCTACGTCGCTAAGTACGTGCTCCAGCCCTTCTGGAGCCGTTTCGTCAACCTATTCCCCCTCTGGATGCCGTGAGCCGCCTCCCCTCCCTCTTGCTTCTCAATGCCGTCTCCCTTTTGGCCGGAAATGATTTGATGCCGAGCTTGTGTTATTGCATTTGAGCGGTTGGTACTGTTACTTCTTTGTTCTGTGGATTGAGAACAGCTGTGTAGCCTAGGTATTATCCAGTGGAATCATATTGCTTCTGGTAAATTCGCGAGTTTGATGGCCGTTATATTTGCGAGTATCTGTCCTTGTTATTTATTTAGATGGCATAGTTGATGGTTTGAAAGTCTGATCGTTGCAATGCTCATATGTTACTGACTTTTCATTTTATTGGGTTGCATGGGCGTGGTTTGGCAATCTTCAGCCCTAATATGGTGAGACATTCGACGCTCCCTTATAAATTATTTGATTCTTAATAATAATTGGTTCGTTTTGGTTGTTGACATTGGCTTATTGTTTTCTCAGATTACGCTCACAGGATTTCTATTTCTCGTGACCTCAGCATTGCTGGGCTATGTAAGTTATCATTCTCTAAATGTGAGAGATAAGCATTCTGGGCCTTCAGTGGCACTGCTGTTTTCAATTACAGTTCTCTTTTCAGAAGAGCGACGATTGTGAAACATATTACACTTCGAGCCAACCTCAAAATCTTCATTTGCAATGTCTGTAGCTGTACAAAGTAAAGTTTTGGCACTAAAGTCAAGGGACATTGTCAATGTGCCTGGATTCCTTGCTTATCTGTCAAACAGAAACTGGAGGAAATTCTTTCGATATATTAGCTGGATGTGGAAACACTTCTGAATTCGACTCCTTGTAACTGGTAATCAGATGGTATCCTTAGGCATCAAGGTTCTTATTCAGTCTATCTTTATTGTGTTTCCAGATTTATTCCCCTCAATTGGATACCCCTCCACCTAGATGGGTCAATTTTGCACATGGATTACTTTTGTTTTTATACCAGGTAAATTGCTTTATTTGATGAATTAGCTTCATTATGATCTTTCTGGATAAGCAGTCGTTTGCACCCCGTGTATGTCCTGGGCACTCTTTGTCCTGTTGCCACTTATTATATTGCTCTTTGAGAAAAGATGCTGTCTTTTGTTCTATAACTGGTGACGTTTCAGTTAAATTAGATACTGGCAGAATATATGGCCATCCAAGGACATTTGAGAGGTTTTGCTGAATTCACCAAAAGTGGACTCAATGGTGATTGTGTCAAACATGATAAAATCTGATAATTAGCTGAGTTTTCAGGCCAGCTAATTTTCTGTAGATGCACTTTTCCCTTATTTTCTGGCTATTTTTCTTGCAGACTTTTGATGCAGTTGATGGAAAACAAGCAAGACGTACAAATTCTTCAAGCCCTCTGGGGGAGCTTTTTGATCATGGTATTTAATATTCTATGAGTGAGGTGCTGCGATCTGCTGAATATTGCTCCAAATAACTCTTCATCGGCATTTTTTCTTGTTGTTGACAGGATGTGACGCATTGGCATGTGCGGTAAGCCCTGTCCTTTTAGCCAACATTGTTTACTTTTAATGTTCAGCTGCATTTAACGGCAGTTTATTTTTAGTTTGAGAGCATGGCTTTTGGCAGCACTGCAATGTGCGGAAGATATTCATTTTGGTTCTGGTTCATTTCGGCAGTTCCTTTCTATTTTGCTACTTGGGAGCAGTAAGTTATGAATAATATTTCGATCTGGTCCCCTTGAGTCAACCTAATTTTTTATAAGCGTGTACTGCATTGGTATATGCTTCCTTATTAGTAATGCTTAGTATACGTCCCTCCTGTGTGGAGAAGTGATGTGACCGTCGTTTCTATGACTTCATGCAGCTACTTTACGAATACACTTATTCTTCCCGTCATAAACGGGCCCACAGAGGGTCTCATGCTCATATATGTATGCCATTGTTTTACAGCAGTTGTTGGTAGGTCTAATTCTAGCAGTACTTTTTCCCTTGAAAGTTCAGTTGACGCCATTCCTACATGTTCATGTTCTTTTACTTATCAAGAAAAAACAAAAATGTAATGACTTCTTGTTTGTCACAATTTAGGTTCTGAGTGGTGGGTTCAGCCATTTGGAGAGGCTGTTCCCATTTTTGGGTGGTTCCCATTCATCAGTGGTAAATTTCATCAATGGGCCCACTACCTTTTGTTCACTGAGTAGTAAAAGTGAAAATTCAAGTGTCTGAACTGATTTTCTTGCTGGGAAACAACTAGCTCCTTCCTTTTAATAGGATATTGTGCCAGATAGTTATGATCTCAAACACATACCACTCCTTGCTCCTTGTGCTTTGGTTTTAATTTAGCCATTTGGCATTGTATGACAATGTACATGCTCTCAATGCTGTTGTAGAAAATAGAAGAAGCAGTAGTTTGATAGTTTCAGTTGGCACCTCTAATTTATTACTTCAACCAAAGGAAGTGACAAGCAGCCTCTTGAGGACCCTGATTGACATCTCTGGATTACCTTGGTTGCATGATGACCACTCTGATATTTATATCTTTTGAGCATCCTAATACAACCTTCTATCAGTGGTTTCCTTTTTGCATCTCTTCTTTTGCTGTTGCTCTATCTCATATTACATATATTATATTGACACTCTTTCTAGTCTTACTCGATTTCTTCCTGTTTGCTTCAGAAATCACTATGTTCAAAGCTGCCCTGTTTATTATGATAGCTGGTGGTGTGATACCAACTGTCTTATTTAAGTAAGCGTTTTCATTGGTTCTGTTACCTCTTTCTATTTTACATGCTGACATTGATGAAATTCGCACCTGGTCTACCATACGAAAGCTTTCATGTGTCATAACATTTCTGTGGAAAGGGAGGCTGTTTCCTGATCTTTGGAAGATAGAGAAGAAAAATATGGCTATAAATAATTGTTGCATCTTTCCTAGAAGTTTGACATGACTGAAAATTTTGGCTGCCTTTTCTTGAAGTGGCCTTTTTAATATGCTACTTCTTTTGATTGAATGATTGTAAAATATGTATACATTGTCTTCTTCTTGGAAGAGTAAACGGTGAAACAATTTCTGCTGCTGTTTGTCAGCTTTCAGTGTTCCCTCTCAAATTTGTTCACAGCAAATAACGGTTGTTGAAAATTATTATTGTATGATTCAATTTGAGATTTGTATCGGCATTTTCTTGTTCATTCATTCCTAGTAAGTGAATATACCGTAATACAAGAATGTAAACGTGTTTTCCATTCATTGTTCCAGTTGAACTGTCCCTTCTCTTCATGGCACTGATGGTGCAATCTCTTGTGTGCATCATCATCTGCAAACTGAATGTTCATGTGATTTTGTGGTTTCCAGTTTTTCTGGTGATATTGAAGTCTGGTGTATCTTTCCCTTAGCCTTGTACTGTGACTGTCTACAAGAGCAGATGGCAAGCTTGTGTGAATAATAAGTTTGTGAAAAAGTCTCAAATGATTATGATGATGTTTAAGCTTGGTTAATTGGTATATGTTCTTTGTTTATGATTTTTGCAGCATTCAGAACGTTTACAAGGTTGTTCAGTCCAGGAAAGGGAACATGCTGCTAGCATTAGCAATGGTATTGTCCAAATATTCTCCACCTTTATCTATTTGCTTTTACTGATCATCATCAGAAATTGAAAGATGGGTTGATGAGCGCTTTGCAGCCTCTGCAGATAGTTTTCCGCCTTAAACTCATTAAATCTTTGCAAAGACATTGTCTCCACGAACAACTTAGACTAGATCAACTAGATTAAAGATTTATGCTTTTAATTGATGTAATTTTTTAATTGTGATTTCATTTTTCATGTTTCACCCTTTTTAGCTTTATCCTTTTGCCGTTCTTCTTGGAGGAGTCTTGGCATGGTAACTACTCTGTACTTTCATTGCCCTTCCAAGATGAATTTTTATCCAGTCTGTCATGTTATACCATAATGCAGGGATTATTTGTCACCTTCTGATATCATGGGGAACTATCCTCATTTACTCTTACTTGGAACCGGATTAGCATTTGGATTTATGGTGGTAAGTATTTTGTCTGTACAATCAAAGAGAAGATTTATGTCTTTGCACGGCTTTCTCTAAAACATCTGTTGAAAGGTTTGCATTGCAAACCCAATCCCACATCGGATAGAGAAAAGAGTCCGGCCTAGTATATATAGCCTAGCGGGCTACTCTCTCTACAACCAATTGGTTTTAGAGTGGAACCCCGCTGGGCTTGTATGCTGGGCTCGGTATGTGGGTTGGTCCGATATTCTAACAACATCGTTATGCTCTTTTTATTGGGTTTGGCAGCGGCTTCTCAAATTACATGATTCTGTACTTCAATTGGAATTTTGCTATAGATAGTTAGTAATTCATTTTTTTTTCTCTGCTTAACTTATTTGTCTCGTAGGAGGACTGGATTTGACAGGATACTAATAATTTACGTTTTATACAACGAAGTGATCGTTAGATTAGCTGTTGGTCACTGTCGGTCGTTATCCTGTGCTAATTAGGAAGTCTTCATAGTGAAGATGCCTGATAGATTGATGTTCTTATGAGGTTCCTTACGAGTGCTAACTCCTTCACTTTGTCAATGTCGAACTTTGTCACAGGGTCGGATGATTTTGTCCCATTTATGTGATGAACCCAAGGGTTTGAAAACACATATGTGCATGGTATGGAATACATTTTGAATGTATTAAATTATCTTGGGTTGTGTTTTAATTTTCCTTTCAGCATATTGCTTTTCTCCGAGAAGGCGTTTGTCGGAATATTTTTCTGTTGTCTTTGAAGCTCCCATAGTAAATGGTATTTACTACCCTAACATGATTTGTTATTTTTCTCTTGCAGCACATCTAGAGTAATTGAATACTTCTTTAGAAATTCTATTTCTAAATTCTTTGCTTGCTGTCCTTTGTAACTGCAAAATTGTCGCTTGTGCATTTATATTGTGTTGTACTCCAAGAATTTGTATCTCGGAAAAGCATAATAATGTGGAACTTGTATGATGAAAATTTCACGAGCTAATTGGTTTACTAAGTTTGGACTTCTTATTGATGCAATGTGCTGTTTTTGTGCTTCTAATTTCCCTTTCGAAGGGTAATAGTCACCGTAAGTTCTATCTCTTCTGTGTGCAGTCGCTCTTGTACCTTCCATTTGCCCTTGCAAATGCCCTCACTGCCAAACTTCTTGATGGGTATGTTATCGGTCAATTATTCTTTCCACACGAATAGCATTTTCCATCTTCGGAACGTTTATGCTTTCCCACCTTTCAATATTCCATGGTATTTCGTTGCAGAGTTCCTCTGGTTGATGAATCATGGGTTCTTTTGGGATATTGCTTATTCACAGGTATGTATCTTATAAATTTGGTCGGGCAGGAGTCATGCTTTGGCATATGTTAGTTAAAGGGAAGCGTCGCATAAAAAAGAAGTTGCACCTCTTGTCATCCATTACTTGTGGATGTATTATCGCCATAGTTCGATCAAAGTATAATCTCTGTTTCTTAATTCAATGTTAAGAATGAAGGTCGAATGATCAGGCTAGTTAATTTCAACTCTAGTGCAGAATTTACACATTCCGTTCATATTGTACTCATCTCTTTTTGTAATTGATCGACATGGGAAGAATTTAATCCGTTCATCTGCCACTCTGTATAAATGCTTATATCGTCGTTATAGTTGCTTTATTGACGACTATGTATGGTGTGAATTTAATGGCCTATCTCTGGGGGTATGACTTATTAAGCTCGAAATTCTACCTTTTGTCTTACAGCTGGTTTATACTTGCACTTTGCTACATCCGTCATTCAAGAGATCACAACGGCACTGGGAATTAATTGCTTCAGGTAATGCCATCATATGCTCATGGAATTGTTACCGGTGTCCTTGACAAGTGCTGTTCCTCTTCCAGCATATGATTGACTACCTACCATGGGCTCGGCCTTTTGTCTTGTGGATTGAGTTGCTAATCACGTGTTATTAAGGTTTGGCTGTCACTTTTCGCAGGATAACTAGGAAGGAAGCATAAGGCTTTTTCCGGAGCACAACGAACTTTCACGTTAGCCACCACCTTCTAATGGGAAAAAGAACGAGGAAAAGTCTCCGTTCGTTGTGGTCTCAACTCAGCTAAGAGTGCCAACAAATTATGGGTTCGTTTTCTTAGGACCTTCAGCCAGTGGGCAAGTCGTTCGTAATATTTGGAAGACAATTTAAGCTGAAAAAGAAAGGAAGTTAGTTAGAATTAATCCCAAAACGGAAGCGAATTGTACGATTACTAAACATAAACTAAACAAAAACATACCTGTTTGAGCCGGAAACGTTTTTCGAAGCGCGACTAGGTCTTCTCTCCCGTCTTCTTTCTGTACGGTTCAACTAGATGGATCGGCAAGAAATTGAACGGATTGTTTTTAATTGAAACGATAACGTGATCCCTTATATATCAACATGGTTCTATTCACATGTGCAACGGGCTACACAACGCCCTAACTCGACAAAGTGGATTTTGAAGAAAGCTGTGGAAGCACTCTTCTAAAGCGTCCCCAACTGACGATGTATTATTTGATGAAATGCCATCTCGACGGACCTCAGGATGTGCAAGCCTCCTCGAAATTTCTAAATCCACATGTAACTGGTCGTGGCCTAAGTGCATAGGCCCATGATCATCACCCCTCTTCGTCTACTTTGATCTAAATAATTATCTGTGTTTGTTTGCATGCTATAAAGACTATAGGTTATTATATCTCATGCTCCTTGATTATCGAACGTAAACTAAACTAAACCATACATGTTTGAGCAATCTCAGAATCGTTCTTCGAAGAGCAACTAGGTCTTATCTCTGTTATTCTTTGTGTACGTCTCTATCGAATGGATCGGCAAGGAATTCAGCATATCGTTTTTAATTGAAACGATAACGCCACTCCCTTATACATATATGAAAAATATAATAATATAATAAAGGAGTGGGAGAGGCACCTAGCTATCATAATAATCTTTTTCCTTTTTAACCCTATCATGTATTGTCCTGTGTTATAACACGTTTTATTAAAATCTCGAAACGCTATCGAATAAGTATGTTGCGTCTTAATATGCGTAACACTATCGAATAAGTTTGATGTGAACGGAAATATGAAACCTTAATAAAAATAAATACTTTGTGAAAACAAAATTCTAAAATAAAATAATTCTAATAGGTTATACTCAGAGATAGTTTAAATAACAAAAATTATCCAAGTCTCTGTCTCCTCCTCAGACTTTATTACTAGAGAAAAGAGTAAAAACCGAATATTTTTTGTTTGCATTTGGTGTTTTCGTTTTGCAAGAACCGAGCACATTTACTCGAGCTGCATATTATTATTATTATTATTATGAAAGAAAACAGAGGATTTCAGAGGCAACTCACCCCCAATGCTAAATGTTAAACACGTAATCGAACTTGGTGAGGTCATGGGGTGGGGGGTTGTTATCAACGAGTCTTACGAGTAACAAAAGCGAGGCCTTAGCCCAGACCCAGAGGGCATCAAGTCTCTCCTCCCCCCCTGTTTTTTTGTCTGTAAAAGAAAAAGCTGGGATTCCCCCCAGAGCTTTTGACTTTAATTAATTTTCTTGGAGCTATTAGGTTTAATTTTAACGTAATATAATAAATACAATCAATCATTCCGTCTAAAAGAGATTCCCTTTTTTTTTTGTCCTTAAAGAATATGGCAAGCAAACACCCACATTCTCTACATACAACTACAACCCCAAATCTCTTTCCTTTATAAAAATCACTACAACTAGTATTTATGCCTAGTCCTGAATTACGCTCATAATTTCCTTTGTAAATATATATATATTAAAATGACTAAGCCAACCAGTTTCCTGATGCCTTTAGTCTTTCCCAAATCTTCAGACTCATCACATTTTTGGATTTTGCTGGCGATGCTGGAGTTGAATTTGAGTTTGAGTTTGATGATGATGCCTGAAGACGCCCCATTTCAGTCCCATGAAGCTCTTGCTCTTCCTCATCCCCTTCCCCTCCCTCGAAGTCACCCTGCACGATCCGCTCCTTAGTAGCTCGCCTCCCTCTCCTGTCGCAGGACCTTTCCCTCGCCAGTCCTCTGCCCTTGACTCGGTTGCGGAGCAGAACCTAAGGTCAATGAAATTCCTCTCATCCATTCTGCTGAAGTAGTCGCTTTCCCTCAGCGAGAATATCCTCCTGTTGAGCCTCGGCACATCCATGTTCCCCATCCCAGTCTCGAACACTCCTCCTTCAAGAACCAAGCTCTTCCTCGCATCAGTCTCGCTGAAGCAGCTCTTCCTCATCTCCGTTTCACTGAACCCACTCCTTCGCATCTCTGCCTCACTGAAGCAACTCTTCCTGTCCAATTCGACCAGGCTGGGATTTCCGTTGCTACTTGAGCTCTGGGCAGCGGAAAAGTTCCAGTTCTCGCCCCCTCTGAAGCTGTGGAGAGACCGTGATCTGGATACCGGATCCTCGTCAAATGCCCAGCGCTCGCTCTGTCCCTGCTGATCTCCACCGCTGCGATCCTCCTCCGATCTCTTCTTCTGCTTCTTCTTCGTCATCCCCCGGAGGAACAGCTTTCCAACCCTCCAAATCCCACTCTGCCGGCCCTCTGTGCAACTGCTGCTGCTCCTCCTAAGGACGACCACCTCCTCTGGCTTCTCAGGCCCAAACGAGTTCGGTGGCCCGAGCCCGGCAACACTCTGGCCGTCACCCTGCTTCTCGTTGTCGAGAAGGAAGGAGACCCTGCCCAAGCTGGCGACGTCGTGGGCACAGGAGTTACGGTTAGAGGAGAGGTCGTCAGAGCAGGAGCAAGAGGAGAGGCGCTGCTCGCCGCATTCAGAGCAGACGAGGTTGAGGAGGCGGTCCTTGAGGCAGTGAGCGCAGACCCCAACATTGGACGAACGAGGGTGATCCCTGCAGGGGATGGTCTCCGGGTCGAAGTCATTGAGAGCCAACTGGGCAGCAATTCCCTTCCCTCGATCCTTCATCTCCCTCAATGAAATGAAAATGTTTTCGGAAGACAAGAAGGCAAAAAGATCAACAGAAACATGGAGGAGAATTGGAAGGAGAGGAAAATGGCTTTAAGAGAAGACGAGACCGAAGCTTTCCTTCCGTCTTTTTTTTTTTAAATAATAATAATAATAGTGTTGACATTTTTAAAGCAAATTCATTCATTTCATGTATGGACTGACTATTTATTATGTAAGTCACACGTGTCCGAATAGGTATGAAACATTAAATTTGTACATCTTTGTATTTATTGATTCATGGGCACCTCAATCGAAGATAGGGGTTGAAGAATAATTCCGAGATGTTTCTTTTTAGTTAGTGACAAGTATTTCTTTTATTAAGGGACTGTTGTGATTTAAATTCAATAATTTAATATTTAATGTCTTTTAGGTTTGTATTTTCCTTGATTCCACGAGATATTAAAATTATAAAATTAAATTTTAATGACGTTAATAATTATGTTTTTACGTGGGAGGAAATGTGAATGATTTTGATGGTATTGAAGCATGGGATTTGGGAGTGTGATGAAAATGCTGAATGCACCACCACATGTATAATGAATGTCTGGGGGGGCTGGTAGTGAGGTTGTCTGTCGAGATGGGGCGTGGTTTCCATGGTCAAGTAAATTATGTCAGCAAGGAGCTCCCTCCCTTTTTTCGTCAGTTTTTCGGGATGTGATTTGGAGTAAGATCTATAAAAAAAAAAAAAAAAAAAAACAAGCGCACGCATGATGCTCGTTCTCTCTCACTCATAACATTTTATTTCTTTCTCCCACTTCTTTTTTGTTTCGGAGATTCCTTCCTCCTTTGCCTTTGTTCTGTCTCTCTTCTGTTGCTGCTGTCTGTACCCGACCATGTCCTCCTTTTTCTTTTATTTTCCTTTTGTCTAAAGAGAGATGATGATGGGTTGGCCAACGCACAAAAGCATATCATTCTATTTGAAAAACAACCAATACACAAGACCAGCTACTACTACTACTACTCCTCCTCATCGTAATCCCATCCCCCCCTCTCACCACGTAAACAGGAAAACTTGTGATGATGTTCGAAATAAGAAAAATGCTTTAAGCACTCTTTTTCTTTTTCTTTTTTTCTATTGGTTTACCTAAACAAATAAGGGCAACATATTGCTTAACTGAAGAGGAATGCTAGATTCTCTTTCCAAGTAAATCAAGAGCTTCTTCTTTTTATTTAATCGGAAAAGGAAATGTATTTGGTGGGGGGGGGGAGGGGGGGGGGGGAGGGGGGGGTAAAAAAGAACAAAAAATAAATAAAAGAGTAATTGTGGGAAATGCAAGTGAAGGAAAGCGTGTAAAGGCAAAATTAATAAGAGGAGACGACAACAACAACAGAGTATTATTGTTGTCGGTGATTGGGGGGGTGTCACGCCCTTAAAGAAAAAAAAAAAGAATCAAGTGAAACAAATGATAGATTGGGACCAATGAATCAAAAAAAAGGCTTTTTTGATTTGGTCCACAAGGCAATGGGCGGCATAGCATGCCTCTCTCTCTCTGCCTCAAAGGCTGCTCGTTGATCCCGATTTGAATTCCCCCATCGTTACTTCCTTCCCCCCCTTTCTTTTTTTCCCATACAATATCACCTCTTTTTAATTCCTTAACCAACAACGTTATGTCCTCCACGAATCCCAATTGAATGAAACGAATCAAACTTCCCATAAAATGTCCTAAAAATTGAGTTCCACAGCGACAACAAAAAGGGCAATGAATTAGGCAAACTTTGTTTCCCTTTATTTTCTTGGTCATGTTCTTTGATATGAGCATGTATGGGTTAAGTGGAAAGTTCCTAAGCCTAATCATTTTGTTTTTTGTTTTTTTCTTTTTGTGAATAAGTGTTCTTGTCCTTACTCCCATTAAATGAAACTCCACCCTTTTTGACCCCACATCCATCCCATTTTTCTTTTCTAAAAGAAAGAAAAGAAAAGATGATTATGAGGATGGGATGATAACGCATTTCATGAATTAAACTAGTACCAGTACGAGAAAAATTGACAATAGATGGGTTTGGTAATGGGCCTGTGTGATAAACAAGCAACTTGGATCAAGCCCATGAGAAATAAGAATTCTGGAAAGATACCAAGTCTTTTTTCCCCCTGTTTTTTAACCAAGGATGTAGTAAGTTTACCATTGTAATACGACTGACTCAGAGCCGGATAACTAATACTTTTGAGGATAAATTTTCCTCATGGGCGAGACTTCGGTAATACCCGAATCGACTAATCAGTTGGAGCTAAATTATAAAGTCAAATGAACCACTAAACAGCAAAACATTAATTTCAAGTGAACGGTGTCTCATGACAATAGACAAGAAAGTCCTCCTATCTAAATTGGAGATGTCCCGCCGACATGACATATGTCAAAACAAATAGGAGGAGGAGGAGGAACGATGAAACGTGACAGGGTTGTTGATTTTAGGGCCGGCGAGGGTCACGTGGCCCCGGGAATCTTATTCAAATCACCGTCTCCATCTCGTCGTGACCAACGTTTTCCTCACTTCCGACGTGGCAAGTCACAAAAACAGAATTAAAAAACAATTTTGTGGACATCGCTCGACGTAAATCCTGACCTAGCCATCTAATCACCTTCCGAGTAGAATTTACACAAACTCTCTGTAGAAAAAGTATCAATGATTTGCGTGGCCCAAACTACAAGGAGAAGTCATAATCAAAGGTTGTGGAGAGTCAGGAATTTATGTGCGGGTACATTCGAGTGAATGGAGATCAGGAATTCACAACCAGTCTGCAAGAAAAAATTAGGGGAAATAGGTGGTCATGAAATAATGAGGTACAATAGATATGCAGTGTCCTTGCCAATAAAACTTGTGGACCATAAACAACGGGCGTAAATATCTTGCCACCTTGATTTCTATTAGATTGATTTATTTTGCATGATTTGGTGATCAAAACCCACAACTAACTCCCAAATTGATATAATTAGATCGACACATAGTAGTTTTGCCAAAAGCCTTCACTTAGAAAAAGAAAACATAAAAAATTATGTAGTTTATGACGGGTGTTCATAACAATTAAGACACTTTGAAATTATCAAATACACATTTTCAAATAAATATATTACTTAAGTTAGAATTTCGGCCTATCCTTGTTGGTTTGTTTCTACTAATAATATTGTTATAAATTTATGCTGTTGCTTCTACTAATAATTATATATTATTTTAAGATAGGATATCTAAGTAAGAAATTAAACAGATCGTTGACTCGTCACGCGTGTCATGTCAGCATATTTAATTTGTGCCGTCAAGTACACCGGACGTGCAATTTGTGGAAGCCGATTAAGTTTATGGAATCGGGTTTATTCGACAACATTTAGTAAACATACATACATTAAGATGAGTTTAATATGCACCCACGACCTTCTAATTACCGACATGAAAATTTTTGTCTCCCCACTTGGATGTGTTGCGCTGCATAAATTAGAACTGACCACTTATTTATCCTAATCCCACCGTAGTCACTTCAATGCCCCCATTCATGGTCAACCCCTAATCCATCGACCGTATTTGCCTCCTCACCGGAGCCACCAGTTGCTCTCTCTGTCTCCGTTGCCGGAGAAATCCCATAACCGGAAGCTCAACACCTCCACGCCGTCCTGGTCGGAATACACCTCAGTGCCCCTTGTCATTCGTCGGCAGAGGGGACACGTTGGGTGCCTGCAATGGCCCGCCCACCTGTCAAAACAAACCATGTGAAACACGTGATAGCACCCCAGCTCTTTAATCTGGTCCCCGACCTCAAGCCTGCACAGGCACACCGCGCAATCCTCTTCTTCCTCCTCCTCCTCCTCCTCGTCTTGAGACAACGACGGGCGGCGGTTCCGTCGCCTGCCCTCGTACCGAGATGATGCGTGGAGTTCTGCCCAACTGACAGAATGAAAAGGGGGGTCCATCCACATAATCGCAAGGAAGAGGAGGCTGGAGAAGGTGACCAAGGATAGGGCTAAGAGGGTGATCGAGGCTGGCAGCGCCGGCACCATTTTTATTTGTGAATATGTTTCAATTTCTGTAAGACAAAGAAGGACGGGAGTGATTTAAGATTTCGGGTAAGGGTGAAGCGTGCTATCATACTTTTATAGGGGAGGAGAAGCAATCCCGACAATGAAACATGCTTTATTCAGATTATTTAATTTTTTTAGATATCACTGACACTTATATTTAAATCACGTAAATGCATGAGCTTATATTTGAATCATCTACTCGCAGCTGGTGACGGATGCATGGGCCCCGCGCCCACCTTGATTTCAGATTGGAAAGGACTCTCTTCGTGAGGGCAGGTTTTCAAGATTTTTGCTTCATGAATTGATCAACGGTCCGCGAAGCGAAAGACCAATTTCGCAACAGAGGAAGGAGATCCACATAATCTCCGCGGCAGCGTAAGCAAGGGCACGATACTCAGCTTCAGTCGAGCTGTGAGATACGATGGGCTGCTTCTTTGACCGTCATGAGAGTAAAGTGGAGCCGAGAAAGACGGCATACCCTGTAGTGCTGCGACGGGTGGCAGGACAACCTGCCCAATCTGCATATGCATAAGTCGTTAAACGTGTTAGATCTGTTTTCAGCAAGGGTAGACCAATAGTGGGTGCCTTTTAGGTAGCGGAGGATCCTTTTGGCAGCACAAGCATGTTCAGTGGTCGGCGAATGGAGGAATTGACTCAGCTGGTTGACAGAAAGGGTAATGTCTAGGTGAGTCATGGTGAGGTACTAGAGTGATCCAATCAATTCTCGAAATTCAGTGGGGTTGTCAGTAAGAGGAGCGTCGAGACGCGGCTGAAACTTCGGCGCTAAGGGAGTTTTAGCTGGCAGGCACTCACTAAGATTATATTTCTGCAACAATTGCTCGGTGTAGTGAGCTTGGGAGAGAAAGATGCCCTACACAAACGACTCGATGTGCACGTTGAGGAAGTGGGATGGAAAACCAAGATCCTTGAGAGCAAAGCGACTGGAAAGGGCTGCGACGAGGGCATCCAGTTTGTTGCAATCGGGTTCGACAAGAAGCATGTCGTCAACATAGATGAGCAGTAAGATCGTCGAAGTAGTCGTGTGCAAGTAAAATAAGGAGGTTTTCGATTGACTCTACTTAAATCCCAATGACAAGAGAACTGCAGAGAAACAGTCGAACCAAGCGCGGGGTGCTTGACAGAGGCCGAAGAGGGATTTCTGCAGTCGACACACATGGTGTGGAAGCGGGCAACGATGTAGTCGGGCGGCTTCTTCATGTACACAGCTTCAGAGAGGTCGCCGTGAAGAAAGGTCAGCCGAACATCTAGTTGACGAAGGGCCCTGCCAAGAGAAGCGGCGACGGTCAAGACCAGACAAACGGTGGCAAGTTTGATGACATGGCTATATGTCTCCTAAAAATTGAGTCCTGGACGTTGGTGGAATCCTTGTGCAACCAAACGTGCTTTATGACGTACGATGGCGCCGTCGGGGCGCGTTTTCAGTGTGAATATCCATCGACAACCGATAACATTCTGAGAAGGATGTGGAGGGACGAGGGACCATGTGCGGTTGGAGAGGATAGCTTGATATTCTGTGTTCATTACTGCCTTCCAAGCTGAAATTGAGAGCACCGATCAATAGGATATAGGGACTGGCGTTAGAGACCGAGCCACGAGACTGAGAAGGATGCGGGGACAGCGTGTTCCATCACGCGTGCGAGTCACCATGGGATGGCAAGATGGGGGAGCTGTTGCGTCAATCGTTACAGTTGATGACGGAGCCGCGGTGGAGGAAGGTGCATCCACAATAGGTGCCGTAACTGAAGGGGAAGGCAAATGAGTCGTCTGCAGTGATGAGATAGATCCCATCGAAGCAGGTGATGTGGCGGGAGGCACCAAGACTGTGGGAGTAACATCTTGCACCGGCTGCGAGTTTGGAACTGGCAACAAGAACGGTATTTGGGCGGCACTGGGATCGTCGAGTGATGTTGTGGGATGTCGAAGGAGAAGGTCTCAATAGGGAAAAGTATCCTCTTGAAATTGGACATGACGACTATTGTAGAGCCGCTCAGTAATTGGGTCATAATAGAGGTAGCCTTTGTGAAAATCAGAATAACCGAGAAATACACAGGGAACAGCCCTGGTTGAAAGCTTGTGCCTTGCGAGATGTCCATTGTAGGGAAAACATACGGCTACACACCATCGGTGTAATGAACACTCATGTAATCTCGTCAGACACAGAATCCACCGAGTGATAAGAGAAAGATAGCCTTAAAGAGTTTCTGGGGTTTAATTCTGATTTCAAGATCAGTTGTTCTCAAAGAAAGATTTCAAACTGTGATTGAAAGAAATGTTCGATAATTGATTCAAATGTGTTTACATGATCCTGTCTTTATAGCCAATTTGAACAGTAATGAATGCAAGACACTAAATGTTCCACTACTAAATCACTAAATGTTCCACTACCAAAAGTGGATGGCTCGAGAATGTCATGGGAATGTTTCTATAATTAATGCCGAGTAGTAACTCTGGTTTTCACTCAAGAGTCACAGGGGAAGGCTTATGTAGACTGTCCAAAGAAGAGAAAATAACGAAAACAAAATAAAAAATAATAGAATAAAATATGAACATAAGGAAGGGAAAGATATTATTTGTTCCCGACAATGTCGTTGGGTGTCACGTTGTCAAACCTGAACAGTGAGATCGTACCAGTCCCTTGCGGTGCCCATCGCTTGGTTTCCAGTCGCTTCAGCTTTCACTCGATCGAGGATATTTCCTTTGCCTAATAGCTTCGCTCCTTCGCCCTTCGCTATATTCGTCCATTCCGATAGCATGGAACCAACTTGTCGCCCGATCACAATCAAGGCGAGGTCAAAACACCATCCTTATTGCTCAGGCCTATCTATTCTCGCATCAATAACTAAATCACTCAAGTGGGGTTAGGGTTGGGGTTGGTAGATCCCCCTACTAGACGTCTTAATTGAGCGTGGGCGTTTGCGTGTAACGGTGGATCCTTGAAACACATCAGCGAAAGAGAACACAGATTAAAATGCTCATTTCCATATATAGAATGTCGTTGTTTTCCCGCAATTAATTTTTTTTTGCATGATATTTATTAATTTATTCCTTTTCTCTTTTTTTTTTTAAAAAAAGAAGGGCCTGGTTGGTAAGATTACTGGACGGTAGCTAATTGAGGTCGTGTCTATTTTTGTCTATGTTTCGCTAAGATTTTTTCCACGTAGAAAAGGAGTAACAGAAAAACCTGCTAAAATAGTGTTTGTGGGAAACTCGAGATAAAATATTATGAATGATTAAAAATAAGGAATTGCAAAGTTTCAAAACATAAATTATTTTTGTATTTTATATCCCATTAATAGTACGATCAATTACTTACAGACGATGACGTGAAATATTGGTATTATCCTTCTTAATAAAAAAAAATAGGATCCATTTTTTTTCAAAATTACCAAATCATAAAATAATAGAATTAATCAAAAAAAGGTAATTAAATTTTTCACGAGGGAGAAAACGGAATTAGTAGTACTTTATTTTTTTAAAATGATACCCTTGGAAGGCTACTCTTTTCTCTATCCGATGTGAGATTGAGTTTGCTATATATGATAACTCTGTCAACATGCCCCCTCAAACCCAAGCCCACATACGGGCTTACATACGGGTCCACAAGCCAGTACCTTTTTTGGGTTGAACTGGTCCACACATACGGGCACCCTTTTTGGGTTGCACCACACCACACGGGCGAGGAGGGCCCACTATTGGTTTTATCGGACTTAACCGGACTCTGAAACCATGTTAGAATATCGAACCTACCCATATATCGAGCCCGGCATACAAGCCCAGCGGAGCTAAGTTATATATACTGGACCGAATTCCTTTCTCTACGATGTGGGATTGGGTTTGCTATATATGACAACCTTTCAACAACGACAATCCCGTGACTTTTCGTCTACCGTATTTCCCACGTGAAAATGAACAAACGTCCCGTGACTTTTCCTCGTCCACCGGGGTGTTGTCGGTCTTTACTATCATGGACGGTCCATGATTTTCTGTTCCATTATGTGGACAAGCATGTGTCCGGGGGTAACTATCAGATGTGATTGTGAATGATGTGAACAACGACAACTAACACTTCCGATGTTTCTTCCATCTTAAACTTAACGAGTATAAAACACCCTGTTATTCCAATAGAGCCTATTTGATTTGAAAATTAATTACTCAATTCATGATAATAAAGATGCTACAGAACCTTTAGTATTTTATACCTTCTACTGAAGACAATCTCTGCAAACAAAAAAAAAAAAACTTCTGATGCAGAAGCAAATAAGGATGTAAATCCTTCTATTCCGGATTGTCAAAATGAATAATGAATTAGGAATTTGATTGTGATGCATGGGATGAAAGTGACAACTGTGACGACGAGAAAAAAAATAAGCATTTGTCTGTATCTCGTACAAAATTAAACAACATAACAAAAGGATCAATCTGTCTGAGAACATAGCTTAAGAAAAATGAGCAGTATCTGGACATTAGATGTTTTCGGCACTTGGCTGGTGATCCCTTTAACTTTCGAACTCGACACTACAGAACAAAGGTTCTATAAGTTTTGAAACAAGAAATGTTTTGTAATTGGAACATGATTGTTCGTAGTCTAACAACTATGGTTATTGAAGATGCTTTACATATGAAAGAATTGAAACCTAACATGTCGAGCATTACCTTCTCTCTACAGCAGAAATTTATCTTCTATATGAAATTATCAAAACTATACTAACAATTTGACACTGCTTTGACGGTAACACCCGGTTTTGAATCTCTTTGTTATTGTTCTCAACAAAAAATGCTCGAGTGCTAGGTCGATCGATTACCTAATGGACAGACTGCTCGGTGGTGAAGCCAGAAAAAATAATCGAGGGGTCAAATTTAAATTTTTTATGCCCTGGCCCCTTTGTGTCCCCTACCTCCGGGACTGCATTCGATTGATGCTGCATGCATGCTAATGTAAAAACAAAATTGTAATATTCACACACAGCACAGATATTTATAAATCACGTCCTACCTCACCATTATAGAAACATCTTGAGGCTGTAAGACATAGAGATTAAAATTCCAGGTCTTTCTTTTCTTGCAAGAATTGATTTGCATCAGTATTATTAATACAGTTACTATGGTTAAATAATCATGGTCAATCAGTATTATTGATACACTTGAGGAAAGAACTGCCAAAGTTTATTCCGACATAAACACGAACATTCGATTTCCATGTATTATAAACAAACAAAATTCCCGTAGATTGCTTAAGGCGCCATTACCTGGGGGGAGGCGCCATTACGAGAGGTGCGTGGTTTCGAGAATAAGCAAAAGACGTCCCAGAGGGAGTGACCATACCGGGTTTTTTTTAACCCTCCTAAACGCAGTTAGATATGATGGAGTTACCTCTGCTGATACGCTGTGGAGGAGTCGGACGTTGATCAAACGGACTCATTTGGGCGGTCCTCCATTACTTCTCATCCATCCCTATTCAATTATTCAAATAATCGGCCTAAAATTGTAACCAGGCCCAAACCCACCAAACTTTTTGAAGTCTCCCGTTGGTAAAAATATTTTATATACTATTTATGTCACACCCACATCATTAAATCTTTTAATTTTGTGCCAATAAAATATTGTCGAAATTGAATTTTGACCCTTTCGATCTTTTCCTTTAGTTCAATTTGACAAGCATAAAAAATAGCATGCCATAAGACTAAACTTAAAAATTAAAAATAAAGACATCAAATGGAAAATCATTGGACTTGGGAACGCCAGGCAAGGCGGGGGGGAACATTTGGTGCTGATCTTACGCCGGAAAACAATGGCCAATGTACAGCAAAAGGGAAAACGATGTTTTCAATTCGACCGGGGACCAAAAATAAGGAGACAAAAGGGGGTAGTTTAGTTTGGAACTAAAGTAAGAGTATGTTTCGCCGCGTCTGAATCTGATCCCAACCACTGACTCCTTTCATAAATCTTCTTGACAGATAATGATACATTCGTGTGAAAATACACATTTCATGCCCTTTTAGATACACATCTATGCGTCGAGACCCAAAAAACACGCCTACATCCCAGGCTCCCAGCAATTGTGAACTATTAAAAATCCTTTTTAAAAAAGATGTATAGGGTTTTTGCATGCCTCTTTTTTCTCAATCTATGTTGGAAAAGCTCATTAAACTCTGGGTAATCTAATAGGAAGCATGATATTTCGTACAGTATCAATGTTACTAGCATTGAAGTAAACCACAGATTGAATGGTTTTTACTCGAAGCAGGCAAGACTGAATGGTGGGGTGGGTGGCGTATTTCCAAACAACAACAGCACGACTCCATCCACCTCCCAAAAGAGAATTCAATGCTCTACAGAAACGTGCGGAGGTGTCGCCACAAGTCACATATGTAAGTTTCCAACCCAGGGCTAGTTGTAAAAAGAAAAGTCAAGGAAAGTGTGGTGGCATCCCAAATATTTTATTATTATTTTTTTAAATTTGAAATTGAATTACTTTGTAAGTATTACATTTTTATATATATTTACGATTGTGGGATTCTATGGAAGTTTCAAAGTTGGATTAATCTAATTTCTTTTACGTTGTGAGGGAGGGAGGGAGGGGGCGGTGGTCCCTAAAGAAAAGGAAAGGCATGTCCAACACATCGCCAACAACGTGAACCCCACCACCAAACCAACTTCCTCTTAAGGCAACAAATCATAATTTGAACCCCTTTTCTTCATTAACCTTACTATATTAACAATTACATGTAGGCTGACCCATTTGTGTGTAGCATGTCGTTTTAAAATGGGTTGTGTTTTAAAACTTCAAATACGAGAAAAAAAATCTCATTTAACTAATTTTACTCATTTACTAAATCTAGTTAAAATTTTCTTAAAAAATCATATTAATTTTAAATATCGAATGAATATCATAAACTAATTCTTCATAATTCAAAATTAACCTTCTAATTCAAAAGAACTAATAACCACAAGTTAATTATCACATATGATTATTTCAAAAATAAATAAATGATAAAATCGTTTTAGAAAATAAGAAAAAAGTTAAATAAGTAGTAACTTAAATAAATAGTTGATGGAATAGTACCGTCCATTTGTAGATTTATTGCATCATTAATTAAACTTCTAAAACTACGCCGACAACTAAAAAAAAGCTAATATAAACTAATAAAAAACAATTAATTATTAAGTATTTAATACTTATTACTAGTAACCTTCTCTTTTATCAAGTCAGTTCAATGAATATAAAATATCTAACCTAAACTAAAAAACAGAATAAATAAATGAATAAAATTAATTTTATTATATATTAAATGAGTTATACGATTTTGAAAAGGTATCTTAGTTTAAATCCCACTTCCGAACACTCGTGTTGTATCATAAGTTAAATTATTTAAATAAAAGGCACATTTATTTAAATAAAAATCCACAATAAATCCTATCGTATAATATCCGTCTTACTTTTTCCATGTCTCAAATTGCCGGCAATAATTACATATACTTAGTAATCAATAATAGTTTGTATTATCTGGATTCTACCACACTGACAACCCCAACCCCCACCCCCCCCCCCCCCCACCCACAAAGATTCCGTGGAAAACTAAAATCGGTGAAGAAGAAGGGGGGGGGGGGGGGGGGTTAGGTCTCTGTCCATTTACTTTTAAGAATATTAATTACCGAACTTGTGTCTATTTTCTAGCAGGGCGGTGCCAAGATTTAAGAGTTTAGGTTACTCGAGACAATACATGATTCTTTCTTTTACCAATTATATATTCCAATTTCTTCTCGAAACTAAACAAAATTTAGCGATTTATTGAGTAAGCATATGAATCACAAGTTGTTACACAAATAAATAACTACATAATATACATATTAATGATAGAAATCGCGTAAAAGAAGGTAATGTGTTTTCTCCAGGTAAGATCCAGTTTCGAAAGTTTCGGAAAAAAAATAGGAGAGGATAGGGGGTGGAATATGCCTATTTGGGTCTCTGAGACAAAAAAAGGCCCGGAATTTCATTCGCCCTTGTTCTTTTTGGCTACCTCCAGATATCATCCCCTCCCCCTTATTTATCAATATTAAATTATGTGATAAGTGTGCACGAGGACACAAATAAATCATGGCCCTTTTGATTTTGACTGTGATTTAAATTTCTCCCCAGATAAGGAACCCGGGAAATGAGGTGCGAAAGCGTGGAGATATTTAAATTTGCGTAATGATCGGGTAGAAAAACCATAATTTTGACACCAACAATCCACTTTTTTCTTAACGTATTCTGATGTTCGAATGTCGGGGGTTCTGTACACTTCCTTTTTCTCTGTACAATATATACACTTTCATCTCAGTCTTGCCATGCACATAAAACTTGTCCCCCACTTTTTGCACCCCCAAAATAAATAAATAAATATTATAATGTCTCTCATTTAAAGCTTGAGGCCCCATCCCTCCCCCATCTCTTAAATCGAGCTTAGGCCGAAATTCCAGGATTAGATCAGGGACTCATGATGCTTTTTGATGACCTCCCTCGAACCAAGTATAGATACATTGTAGTTGTGCACTAGTTTTTGTTCGTATATGTAGTTTCATAACCTATGCGAAAGGCGGCTACATCGCAGCGGGCCTTCATCGAAAGGCACATTATTAGCATGTCCCATGGAACACGAGGTTGCCTGAAATCAAGGGAAGAAGGATCGAGTCCATTGAGGCAGCTTCAAAGTTGGCTGCCTTTTGAATCAATTGATCATTCGTTCTTTAGTTTTTTCAAAGTCAAAATATCAAACACGTTGAATATATATAAATAAAAAAAATAGAGTTTTCACATTGCGATTTTTACCACTAAATCGTATGCGACCATCTACGAAGAAGAACCCAAAGTTTGCCTACAGAAAACTGCAGAAATCCCCTCACGAATCGAGCGAGATCGATAGATCGCTCTCTTTGTTTTAAGGGGGAAACAAATGCAAAAATGGGGAATGAATAAATACAATGAACAAATGCGTCACCTATGACTGCGCACAAAAAATTTCATGTATATCTTCTTTGTATAAAAGCCATCGAATCTCAGCGGATTCTGGATGTCAGTCTTTAGGAGCGGAGGCGATCTCAGAGTTATGCCTTGGGGAAGGACCGGAGGGTGGAACCGAGGATCCTTTTGGGAGGAAGCCGAACACGTGGCCGCCGTATCGGAAGCTCATCTTGTGCTGATCGTGACCGTCGGTTGTCATCGATATGACCTGGTAGGTGATGGTGGATGCGGGCGGCAAGGGTTTAAGAATCCTCGTGGCACCGCAACCCTGGGGGCAGAGCACAAGCAGAAAGATGAACAAGGAACAAAAGAATAAGGACTTGTAGGAGGAAATGTTTCTGGGCATTGAAGAAGAAGAGAGAAGAGCCATGGGGAGGAGTTTCGCCTGTGAGTTTTGTTCTGAGGAGAAAGAAATGGGGTTGGAGGGTGTTTTTCTGATTTAATATGAATTGTGGGGATGGGCAAAGTCCTTTTTATTTGTGGGAATGAAGACCGTGGAATATCTTGGGTGCTCAATTTCATGGAAAGCAGTCGGAAAAATCTTAGGGATGCAACAACGAGTGAGCGACACGGCACCGTGTGAGAAGAGTTCAATGTCAACGCGGTTGAAGCTTGAGGCGGAAGCGAAAGGATTTTAACGAGTCAATCATGGGCCATCATCCATATTTACATTCTGTTCAGTAATTTCGACAATACAAAGTCGATTATTGCCATTAAATCAGGAAATTATAGAATTTATTATCATTAATGCCCGGTTCAAAACATTTCGAAATGTAAAAGAAGAAAGAAGACAAATTTAGACAAGTATCGTGAAGCAAAAGTGGAGTTAAATCGAGAATTTTTGATTCCGCGTTAAGAATTTAGCAACACCGACGAAATGTTATATTTGCTAAATATCGTCGTCAGTCATATAAACGAACGACAGATGATATGGAGACGATGTCGTTGAATTGAACCGACTGGATTGGTGAGAAGGGTGGTGGGGGGTGACGGAAGGGAAGACCCCACAACTACCACCATGAGCCAAGGAAATTTGGCACACACCACTCCCCCTTACGGCTTGGTCAAAAACTTTGAAATTCATAGGAACGGTGGAGGGGGACATACGCGCCGGTTGTCTCACGAAATTGCCACGTGCCATCCCCTCACTGCATCTTAAGGAAAGCAAATCCCAAACTCTGCCCAAATGACCCCCCCACTCCATTTGTTGTAACCTCGCGCTGACTTTTTCTCTTCCTTTTTAGCACTCCTCGTGTGATTAATTTTTTTTTAAAATTTTATTCGTAAGAGAGATACAGAGACATAAATTCGGAGTCTTAGCTGGAATATTTGGCCGGTAAGCATCACACCGACGACCAAAATCCCTCTAATAATAATAATAACCACCGTCTAAGAAACTAAGTTTGCCTTTTGACCGGATCATTTCTTTTCGTGCAAGCTTTTTCCACCGGCGTAATCCCAAGGCCAATGGCGGTAAACTTAATGTATTTTTTTAATGAGTACAAAAAGAAAAAGGAGTTAGACATTTAAGTGCTAATTTATCATCTGTGATGACACGTGGAATTGATTAAGAAGAAAGGAAAGGGACGATGGGAGAAGTCAACCCCCACCGCGCCCTCCTCCTCCTCCCTCCATCCTATTTGTAATTATTTGTACATTAGCAACAACAGGGGGGGTCCGATGCTATGTTTTGCACAGTTTGGAGTCCGGCACCCACGCGGGAACATGTCCCCACTGCCATAACATTCACAGCGCTTGATGCTCGCATATACAACCACAATCATTGGTCCGGGGTTCAAATAGCTAAAACTTGTTAAAAGTAATTTATAATCTCATTTAAGTGGATAATTAAGTCATGGTAATGTATAATAGTAAATAGGGTCATAATGACTATGTAATTTAAGGTAACGGTTTCAGTAATTTTTTAAGTTTTCTACTCCTTCTTGAAGGGAGCTTGTAATCATTTCATGTAATAGAATAAGAAAAGAATGAAGAAAGAGAAAGGCATTTTGTAGCCAAGGTACTCAAACATCCAAACCCAAATAGGTGCAGAAGCTATACAGAAGCTACCATCTATCATACAGAAGGTCGTCAGTAGTACAAAACCTACATTCTGCGAGCACATTTCTCATATCCTACCCAATCCTTTTACACAATCCCAAACAAGTTTGGTATTAGAGCGCAGAAGATCATGTCTACATCCGCTGGCAACATGTTCTTTACCTTTTCTCCCAACCAAATTCCTATCTTTGTTGGCGAGCACTTCGATTATTGGAGTTCTCAAATGTAGACCATTTTCCTTTGGCAAGATCTATGGAAACTTGTAGAGGAAAGCTATGAAGAAGTTTCATAAGGAATCTCTCTCCCAGAAGGTGACAACACCTTCGCATAAGGTGGTATCAACCCCACAGAAGAGGAGCAGAAGACGTACAAGGAGAACTTCATGAAGAATGTCATGGCTTTGCAGATTCTGCAACAATCCGTGAGCAAGACCATCTACCCAAGGATATTCGGCCTGAAGAAGGTGAATGAAGCGTGGGAGGTGTTAGAAATAACAACACCTCTCTTATGAGCTCGAGAAAGTTCCTAAGATTATCCTAGAAGGGTCATAAGATTAGTGTAGAAGGTTCTTAAGGTTAGTCTAGAAGGTTCTTAAGATTAGTCTAGTATGTTGTAGGGTTAGTCTAGAAGGTTCTTAAGATTAGTCTAGAATGTTGTAGGATTAGTCTAGATAGGAAAGTTCTAGAAAAGTGGAGAATGAATCCATCTTAGACCCTCCCTATAAATAGCGGTCATTGGTTCATTTGTAACTAATCCTGAACGAATAGAACTCTTCATTCTCAAATCATTCCTTCTCAACTCTACATTTGGTATCAGAGCGAGGCAGTTGGGGTCCAAGCGTCAAAGTCCAGCGGAAGTTCTGCCGAAGTCCAGCGGAGAATCTGCCAAAATCTAGCAAAGGTTTTGCCGAAGTCCAGCAGAGACTCTGCCGAAGTTAAGCGGGGGTATTGCCGAAATTCTGTCAAGGAAGCTGCAATTTGGGATTGCGTCGGGCATAGGTCGGGGACCAGGCTACGCTTCTAGATGATAAATTCGGTATGGCAGAGTTTAATACTGTCGGCATGCTAAAGAAACTAAATAACCAAAATTATAGCACGTGGAAGACGTGTATGGAGTCATATCTCCAAGGCCAAGATCTCTGGGAGATCATTGGTGGAAGTGAGACGACCCCACCGAAAGAAGATGATGCCGCTTTGAGAAAATGGCAGATTAAGGCAGGGAAGGCCATGTTCGCCATTAAGACCACCATCAAGGAGGAAATGCTTTAGTATATAAGGTACGCCACTACTCCAAAGGATGCCTGGGATATACTAGCGACTAGGTTCTCAAAGAAGAATGATATGAGGCTACAATTGCTAGAGAATGACTTGCTGGCAGTTAGACAAGGAGATTTAGGAATTAATCAATTCTTTACAAAAGTAAAGTCTATCTGCCGGGAGATATCAGAGTTAGACCTAGGATCCAAGATTAGCGATGATAGAATGAGGAGGATTATTATCCATGGCTTAAGGCCAGGATATAGGGGATTTATTGCGGCGGTGCAAGGATGGCCCACGCCGCCGTCGTTGGAGGATTTAGAAAATTTACTAGCTAATCAGGAGACGCTGACAAAACAGTTGATGGACGTAACCTTGAAAATGAAGAAGAAGCGTTATACAGTAATAAGGGAAGAAATTATAAAGGGTTTGCTAAAGATGATGAGAGAAGCTTCCCTCGAGGTAGCAAAAACGGTCGACGTGAGCAACAAAAACATATCTGACCACAAGAACAAAGGAGACAAGAAAGGCCAACTCAACGGAAAAATGATGAATGCTTCAATTGTGGTAAGAAGGGGCATTACGCTCGAGACTGCTAGTCTAAGAAGAAGAACATAGAAGGAAATATTGCCACATCAAGCAGTCAAGACAGAAATAAATTCGAAGAAGAGTGGAATCTGGAAGCATCCCTCACCTTGCTAGAAGAAGAGCAACCGTTGGAAGACCAAGCTCTTGCAGTGGTCAACAATAACTCTGTGGATATACAGAGAAATGGATTTTTGACTCTGGGTGCTCCAACCATATGACGGGTGACCAAGAGAAGTTGCAAGAGTTGTCGGAATACAAAGGACAGCGAGTCGTCGTCATCGCGAACAACTCTAGACTGCCCATTACCCATGTTGGTCAGACTATTATAGCTGCCGATGATCCAGCAAGGTGCAACTACTAGAAGTATACCATGTCCCTAGAATAAAGAAGAATCTTTTTTCAGTAGCCCAATTGACAGCCCCAGGCAACTTCGTGGTATTTGGGCCAGAAGATGTGAAGGTTTACCGTGAGTTAAAGTTTTCAGGGACACCGTTCATGAAAGGGCGGAAGGTCAACTCTATCTACGTCATGTATGCAGAATCTGCATACGTAGATAAAGTGAAGAAGAACGAGACAGCGGATCTCTGGCATTAGAGGCTTGGGCACGTTGGTTACCACAAGTTGAAGGTAATGATGAACAAGGAGATGCTGAAGGGCCTTCCGCAATTGGAAGTGAATGTCGACAATGTATGTTCAGGCTGTCAATATGGTAAATCACACCAGCTACCGTATGAAGAGTCCAAGTACAGGGCAGATGAACTACTCCAGCTAATCCACTCCAATGTGTTCGGTCCAGTGAAGCATCCATCAGTTGGTGGCTGCAAATACATGGTGACCTTCATTGATGACTACTCCAGGTATGTCTGGGTAGACTTTATGAAGGAGAAGTCAAAAGTCCTATAAAAATTCAAAGAGTTCAAGATCAATGCGGAGAGCGATTTGTAGACAAAGGTGAAGTGCCTACGTACTGACAATAGGGGGGGAATATACCTCTAGGGAGCTTGCAGAATACCTAAAAGAGAACAAGATAAGACGACAGTTGACTTCTCCCCACACGACCCAACAGAATGGTGTGGCAGAAAGAAAGAACAGGCATCTTGCAGAAGTATGCAGAAGTATGTTGTATGCCAGAAATGCCCCAGGAAGATATTGGGCAGAGTGCATGAAGATAGCTGCAGATGTTGCAAATAGGCTACCGCAAGCCCGCCTTGACTTCAAGACACCATTCGAGCTACAATGGAATATGAAGCCTACAGTGAGCCACTTTCGAGTCTTTGGGTGTGTTTACTATGTGTTCATCCCTGACCACCTACGAAGTAAGTTCGATAAGAAGGCGACCAAGTGTATCGTCGTAGGATATGACACGGAGAAAAAAGGATGGAGATGCTGCGATCCTATGACTAACAAGTGCACTGTATCATGGAACGTCGTCTTTGATGAAGCAACTTCCTGGTGGGTGCCTTCAAAGGAACCAGAAAAAGAAGCTCAATTGAAGCAGGGGGAGCAAGTAACCCTAAAACCAACCATTGAGGAGACTGATGAAGGGCCCACTATAACAGGGAATAATGACATAGAAGAAGAGAGACCTTGGCAAACAGGAGTGTACCAGAGGTCATTCGAAGAGAATGTAGTGGAAGAAGAAACTGGTGACGGAACGACACCACTGAGGAGGTCCACAAGGCAACGAAGGCCTCCAACAAGATACATAGATGCATCACTTACAGAAGACGTTGATCCACAAGAGCCATCAAGCTACGAAGAAGCATCAAAGCATAAGGTATGGCAAAAGGCAATGAGTGAAGAGATTCGAGCATTGGAAGAAAACCAAACTTGGGATTTGGTTCCAAAACCTAGCGAGGTAAGACCCATATCCTGCAAGTGGGTCTATAAGGTGAAAACTCCAACAGATGGTTCGGTGGAGAGATACAAGGCTCGTCTCGTCGCTCGAGGATTCTCTCAACAGTACGGCTTGGACTACGACGAGACCTTCAGTCCAGTTGCGAAGATAACAACTGTCAAAGTTCTACTCGCCTTAGCAGCAAGTAAGTCCTGGAAACTCTGGCATATGGACGTGAAGAATGCATTCCTACATGGAGAGTTAGACAGAGCAATCTATATGGAACAACCTCAGGGGTTTGTAGATAAGAATCGTCCGAACTATGTCTGCAAACTAAGGAAAGCATTATACGGACTGAAGCAGGCTCCAAGAGCTTGGTACGGCAAGATTGCGGAGTTCTTAGTGCAGAGTGGATATACTCTCGCTGTCGCCGACTCAAGCCTCTTCGTCAAATTCAAAGAAGAGAAAATTGCAATAGTATTTGTGTGCGTGGACGATCTCATCATCACAGGAGATAATGACAATGAGATTAAACAGATCAAGGAAAATCTCTCAGTGCGCTTCCATATGAAGGAGCTTGGAGAACTCAAGCACTTCTTGGAATTAGAAGTTGACCGCACTCCAGAAGGCTTGTTTTTATGTCAAGAGAAATATGCAAGGGAGCTGCTAAAGAAATATGGGATGTTAGAGTGCAAGCCGATATCAACACCTATCGAGTTCAACGCTAAGCTTAGTGCAAATGAAGGCAAGGATCTTGAAGAGCCAACAATGTACCGTCAGCTGGTTGGCAGTCTGATCTACCTGACACATACAAGACCGGACATCTCTTATGCAGTCAGTTTGGTGAGTAGGTTTATGCAAACTCCAAAGAAGCCTCACCTCGAAGCAGTTCGGCGAATTCTGAGATATATTAAGGGTACGTTGAACTATGGGTTGCTGTATAAAAGAGAAGGGGATTGAAGACTTGTCGGATACTGTGATGCTGACTATGCTGGTGACCATGATACTAGAAGATCAACGACAGGATACGTCTTCAGTATTACAGGGGGAGTAGTATCATGGTGCAGTAAGCGACAACCAACAGTTTCACTCTCAACGACAGAAACGGAATATAGAGCTGCTGCAACCGCAACACAAGAAGCTATTTGGCTAATGCAACTCATGCAAGATCTTCACCAACAAACTGACGATGGAGTTCTTCTATCATGCGACAACCGATCAGCAATCCAACTAGCAGAAAATTTAGTGTTTCATGCACGAACTAAGCACGTAGAAGTCCACTATCACTTCTTACGAGAGAAGGTGTTACAAGGAGACATCAAGCTACAATACATTGGAACGGAAAGTCAAATAGCCGACGTCTTCACTAAGGGACTTAACACAAATAAGCTTGAAGAGTTTCAGACAAAACTTGGCATAACAAGAAGAACGAGTCGGCGTTGAGGGGGAGTGTTAGAAATAACAACACCTCTCTTATGGGCTCGAGAAAGTTCCTAAGATTAGTGTAGAAGGTTCTTAAGGTTAGACTAGAAAGTTGTAGGATTAGTCTAGATAGGAAAGTTCTAGAAAGGTGGAGAATGAATCCATGTTAGACCCTCCCTATAAATAGTGGTCATTGGTTCATTTGTAACTAATCCTCAACGAATAGAACTCTTCCTTCTCAAATCATTCCTTCTCAACTCTACAGGAGGTCCTAAAGAAGGAGTTCAAAGGGTCACAGAAGGTGATCTCTATAAAGCTGCAGAACCTCTAGAGATACTTCGGCAATCTAGCCAAGAAAGATGCAGAAACCGTCAAAGACCACTTGTCAAGGAACGTGGAGATCCTCAATCAATTGAAGAGTTGCGGAGAGGTTGTCCCGGATAAAAAAGTTATAGAGAATATCCTTAGAAGATTGCCACAAAAGTTTGAGAATGTGGTAACCGTGATTGAAGAGATGAAGGATCTCGCATAAGTTTCAATCTATGAGTTCGTGGATTCTCTAGAATCTCATGAAAAACAAGTTAGCAAGTACACAGCTCCGGTGGAGCAAGCATTCAAATAAAGTTGAATGTTTTTTAGCATAAGCTAAAATGTTCTGGAAACAACAGAGTAACATAGACAGAGGACATACCAACAGGTCTCGTGGTAGATATTAACGTGTTTGCCCTCAAGACAAATATATACATGATATTCTCCTATTAAATATTTTGTTCCTAATAGACTCCAAATTATTTCTGAAAAGACCTAGGCGCCCCTCTGAAAAAAACGTGTTTGCCCTCAAGCATGCGGCACGGCAAATGCCCCGGCACCTTGCAACTCAAATTCAACATCGTCCCCCATCTCTGAGTTAAAATGTAGTCTGCATCGGTTTTGTGGAGTGTTCAGCTCATCACAGTTATAGTACAAATTAGCTTTCGAACGGCAGGAGGTTTGTCTGTGGCTTTGCGACGTTGTGGCTGCGTCGTGACGGACTTGCTGACAATTGGCACATTTTCACCTGTTATCATCAGTTGCTCAAACATCCTTGCAATGTTCATGGCCGCTGATTATTCTGGAGGTCGATGAAGCTGATACCGAGATCCTTCAATCCGTTAATACACAACTGCTATGGTCATGCCAACTCTCCTAGCCTACTCGATCTTAACGTCGACCCAAATATCACATGAAAAAAGCTTTTTTGAAATCCCCCCAATGCAAATTTGAATAAATATCACTAAGACGAAGGAACCAGAATTACGGACTCCATCTTTACTTCTTCTTCTTCTGGAGTATTCTGATTTGAATAAATAACACTCAACCAGATCTTCGCTGCCGTAATAGTACGGAAAATTATTCATTTTAGTGAAGCGTGGCATGGCCGTACAGAGGAAGAACGTAGCTTGTTTCTTCGCTGAATCGACGTCAACATTTTCTGGCATATCGAGACTTGGTCCTGTTGGCTGTTCTTGATTTGAGTGATATCGTTCAACAAATGCTGCGACCAGTTGCTCCTATTTTTGTACCTCATGAATTTTTTTGCACATCACCCATGATCAGCACTTGCTGCAATCTTTGTAGCTTTTCTGCACATACCTATGATCAGCTGTGATACCAATGTGTCATTCTCGAGAAACGGATCGGTTGCGATTTACGACAAAATTTGTTGGAACCTTAGCTTTCTTATGATGGTTGTGACAAATAAGGGCTCGTCCAGAAGAAGGCTTTGATTCCATTCCGTAAGGGAAAAGTAAACTCTCTTTTTTTTTTCAAATATTATTTGCCTCAACAGATGAGTACGTTTCAAATAGAATTACAAGTTCCAAAAAGACAAATTGCTTAATAAACTAAAACAAAGTAAGAGATTAAATCCATAAAATATTTTTTTCCTAGTAGACCAATTCATTTTTAGAGAAGACTTTCAGTAATCTTCTCTCTTTACCCTGGCTTGATTGAGAAGCTGCTGTTGTTGTGTACTGCTCCTATGAATCTGCCCGGAGTTCATCTGATACTCACCCTTTTCTATTTTTGCTTATTGATGAATTATGGTCCAAGTATGCAAACAAGGTTTAAGCCACCAAGTTTCTTGATGCCTGTCCTGCAACTATATGGCCATTATAATTGAAAGTAATGACAAAGGCGGAATGACATAACATTGTGGACTACTTTATGGTAATGACCAGGCTTCTGTTGACGAATTTGGCACCTCCAACTTTTCCCTGAATCTCTGGAGGCAGCCGGATCACACGCCTTTGATCACCGGCTTCCACCAGCAGCTCAGCCCCACCCCGGAACTGCATTTCAAGAAAAGTTCAGAATTCTGTCAAGGAAAGATAAAGAATGCCACGAAAAGGACATTTTAAGTAAGTCGAGAATCCAATATGCTGGTTGAACTAACTTGGTACAGTTTTATGTCCGACTTTCGAAAGCCTGGCATCAGAAGGCTAACAGATTTCTCTACTGGATCAAACTTTACTGAAGGCAATGACATCAACATGTCATTTTCTGGGGTCGAAAGAAGTTTTCTTGCATGTTCACTGCATTTATTCACCGTCGTTGTACCCGAAAGTTGTGGGTTCGCGAATGAAGGTAGTGTAAGCGACGAGATAGGCAGGGGTGCAAAGAGATCCTTTATGCTTTCTGAGAAGTCCACACCAGGTTGCAAGGAAGAAATGGCAAATGCTCCCGAGACAACAGCGCCAGCTTGAAGCGTGCAACCCCAATACCGAAGAGCAGAATCCACTGATGCCGGATTGCATGGGTCCATTACAATAAAGCATCCAAATCTACTCGGATTAGAGAATGCTGAAGATCCTCTCTGCATTTGAGCCACAGAGTTGTCATACTGTGCACATGGGTTTTGTCATGCACTGTAAGCCAATCGTAATCAGAGCAACAAAATAAATTACAGAATACATAGTCGCACCTCCAAAATCGTTTCCATTGTCTCCCATATCTTGTCGCTGGTGGTGATATCAAGAGCAGATTGACTTCCAGTCAAGCCCAAAGCATCATCTATCAGTGCTAAGACTGAAGGAACCGCCAGCCTTCCCAGATCAGTCTTCTTTGCAATGTTTCGGGCATATCTTAAGTATAATCTGCGAAATTGCGTCGTTAGTCAAGATATAGAAAGATTAGAAGGTTTAGGAGATGCAACTGAAGCAAACCGACCTTGCTTTACCGGAAGCACCCATCATCCTGAGTGTATCCTCACTAGAAATCCCATCATAAACGACCACGTCAAATAGCTCACTTGGGTTTCTTCTGGGTCCAATTCCCAAGAACTTGGCATATCTCTCAAGTGCAAGAATAGAAAAGACGGAATCCATTCCCGGAAGCACGCCTAGCTCTTCTCCAACCACCTAATAGATTATAGCAAATGGCAGTCAAGGGGGCTAATAGCAAGTTAAATAAATACACAAACACAGGCTGTATGATGAACGAGTAAGGAAACCAATGACCGGGTACTCTGGACTCAATGTCCTGAAATCTCTTCCAGAAGTGGGAGAACATACCTACCCCTTCCAGAACTCCTCCGGACAAATTAAGGCGCTGATCTGCTTCCTTGATCTTCTTCAGGGGCTCTAGAATCATCTGCAACCTCGCAAACCACACATCTGAGTATATTTGCAACATCTTGATCCACCAAAAAGATGAAGGAAATAAAAAAAGGGAGCAAGAAACAGACTTTGGTTGTATTCAACCGGACAGCCGTGAGGTTATCCTTGCAAGTCGTTGGAGAAGTCCCGATCTCACAATTTAAAAGACGGTCCGCAGTGGAATCATGGGAACTTACAAGTAAGCATGTCTTGAGACCCGTCTCCGCGTAATGCTGAATCCCAACACATCAAATCAGATGGATTTGGCTTATAACCATGAAATCGACTCCGGGTACCGAATAGAAACGAGGAATTCACTAGCTCGGGATCGAGAGTATGTGTTTCCCAGACGCACGCCCAGCATTACCTCCGGGTAGCAACGAGAAGAGGAGTCCTGACCTGAGCGGCGAGGACGGAGGCAGTGGTCTTGCCGGAACCCCCTTTACCCAAGAAAGTGACCAACTTGTTGGGGAATAGCTCTTGATCGACAGCAGCCCTGATGGCCGTGGAAGCGAGGGGGCGGACGAATCGGCAGGAATTGGGTGGTGGTGGGATTAGGAGGATGGAGGGGGAGCAAGTCGTCAACCCAGTCAGCATCACTGTCGTTGTCCCCAGAGGCCAGAGGAGAGGAAGAGGTGGAACCAACGAGAACGCCAAGGACAAAATATGCCTCGGGGTCTGGGTTTGGAACCCCACCCCGTCCGAATGCCGCTTAATTGGTTTCGTTTCTTTCATTAGTATAATTGGCCCATAAAATTTATTAAGTTGATGAAAGCTGTTTTACTAAACAGTATAATTTACTAAGATGACGAGTAAAAGCTGTCTACATTTTACTAATACAAGTGACTTAAATTTAATAAACTTTACTAAATGTTTCAATATTTTTCCTTCTTTTCTTGTGAGCACTATATTTGCAATTCTTAGTATTTCAAGCATTCATGGTTTTTGTTTCCAAGGTAGTTAGAACTCGACTCTTGGATCATGAAGCTCGACTCGAAAGCATACATAATTAAAACTCAGTTCGACAGTCTCGAACTCAACTCGATTGGCTCAAAAAGATATTTATTAATTTATTATATAATATTATACGGCTCGCGAGCTATCGAGTTATAAGTATTACGACTCGAGCTCAGTCAAAGTCGAGTTCGAACCGTACTTTGACCGAGCCAGTTCGCGAGCGGCTCAGTTCGTTTTTTACTTCTAATCCGATTTCATTTTTCTTTTATGACTGTCTCCGCCTACTCTTGATTTCGTTTTTCTTCTTTTTATCATCTAAAGGGACCCTAGCTGACCATTAGTAACGGTGGTGGGCTTCGGACTATATCCGTGTAAGATAACACGAGTTTGGATCACTCACACATAAAAGAAGATAGCCCAACAAAAGCGTGGACAACTAATTAGTTCACCTTATCCAGGATAAGAAAATCTCGTGCCCAAATAAATTATATACTTATTGGGGTTGTCATCAGATGCCTCGTGCGTGTATGTAACAACAACGATGTATTACACAATTTTGGCCCGATCTCCCCCACTGTTAGCTCATTTATGGGCCATCGGGACTGTTTCTTGGCATTTGATGGACCACCATCCACCGTAATAAAGAAGCCTTTTTTAGGGATGGGCAAAAAGTGTGGAATTCCAAATATCGAATAGAAATTTTAATATTTTAATATTTGAAATTCGGTATTTAGTATTTGGTTTTATTTGATGTTTATAAAACTATTCGGTATTCGATTAATTTCAGGTTTTAAGAAAAAAAAATCGATATTCCAAACCAACCGAAATTTTACTCGACTCTGATCGTTTTTGGATTTTGGCCATTTTGCCAGCCATTTTCAACCTCTTCCGGCTCTGTCCTCTAACGGGTTCACCGACCATGAAGACACCAAAACCTTTTGTCTTCTCTCTCTTCCTTAAACTCCAATTCCTTCCACTTCACCCGAAATAATGTTAACGAACTAACCTATTTCCTCCTACCCACCTTCCTCCATCAGATTTAGCCCCGATCGACCACCTTGACAGTCTCCCCGACCCTCCCCTCAAAATCCTCAATGACATCTCCGATATCAAGTCCCTCGGCCGCTAATCTGCCGTCTCCCACCGATTCCTCCTCCTCGCCCCCTTGTCTCCTCCGTCCTCATCTGCGTGGACTGCATCATTTCGGACGAAAACCCGATCCCTCCCCTTGTCTCCCCTCTTGTGTCGAGTTTCAAGTACTTGTCATCAATATTCGGTTTTTTAAATATGGCAGTGACCTTATCAGGCATGTTTTTTATAAAGAAATTGATAACCGAGGAGAAGCTCATAGTCCGTGATTGGCTGAATTAAAAATTTAGAATATTTAAATATTGAATTGATCGATATTTGAAATATTGCCTTTCAATTCATTATTTAAAAAGACAAAAAATTAAAAATTTAGAATTAAAAATTTTAATATTTGATTTAATTCGAATTTGAAACACAGCGTTTCTTTTTTGGTCTCTTTTATTTTTATAATAACTATTTTGGCATGTTAATATTAATTTTTAAAAAATTGTATGGGGATTTTACGAATTTACCTAAAAGATCATTAAATTAATTTTAAATACTCTCGACGACGTATTTATAGTTATAAAGAAGTTTGGGAAATTGACCTTCCCCCCCATCCCCCCCCACCGCCCCCAATCGTCTTCGTATAGAAACACCCCTCGGCAGTCTTCATTCCTCTGCCTGTTGATTGGAAAGAGGAGGGTTACGTCTTTTGCCGATTCTGCCCCGTACAAGAAGATTTCGCGATGGTAACTTGGATTCCCCCTTGCGATTAATCGCTGCGGTTTCTCTTCGGATCCTCAATCGACTCGTTTTTGTTGTCGGAAAATTAGGGTTTTTTTTTTTGAAGCTTACCGGGTTCCCTGCTTTGATATGATCTGTCCCGTGTGATGATACTTTACGATGTTGAACAGGCTTAATTGCCCCTTGTTTCTATCAATTCTTGTTAACCTGCGATGGATGATTTTCCGGATGAATTTTGTGTCATGGCTTTTGGGAGTTGTTTTGGCGATGAATTACTGGACTTTTATTTGGTCGGTCATCGTCGATCTCTTGAGTGGCTGGTCTCAGTGTTTTGTTTCCCTGTGCAGTCTTCGCTCGCTGCTGCAAGGGCTGACAACTTCTACTACCCCCCAGAATGGACACCGCAGAAGGTAGCCTAACACAGACTGCTGTGTCTTATTTCAATGTGTTCCACCCCGGGACTTCCTTTTCTTATACTTTCTGTCTCATCTTGTCAGGGTTCTCTGAACAAGTTTCATGGTCAACATGCTTTACGGGAGAGAGCACGGAAGCTAGACCAAGGCATCTTGATCATCAGGTTGGGGAACCACCCTTATTTATTTCTTGTCGTCCTGCCTACCATGAGATGTTCGACCGAAATTGGTTGACTTACTCATGATGTGCCGATTCTGTAGAGACTCTTTATACTTACCCTGTCATGGAACTTTGAATTTGTGTAACTGTTCTGTCACAATTGTAATTTCTGCCCATTCTTGGGGGAATTTAGTTCCATCTGGTAAGTTCTAAGCACTTTGCAATGTGCTTGGGTGAACTATAGTTTAGTTCCGACCATTGGGTTAGCTAGCTTGTGATTTCTACCCATACACCGTTTTGCCCGTATTGAAATTTGTTTTTTACTTGTTTGCTTTCCACGGTAGTTTCAATGAACCTTCTGTGTCAATACCATTATATATTTCAACTTTCTGTGGTCGTATTTATTTATTTTAGCAAAGTTAGCATATGTCATTGTCCATTTTGGCCTGTTTAGTGGGCTGGTTATTTTTCAATTGAATCTGGAATTGTCACGTTTTAGTGGTTCTGCTCTTTCAAGAAACTGGATATCATCTCCTGTTTTGGGAACTCTGATACTTAAATGTAAATTGGCACCTTCATCTTGTTATGAAGAACATACTCTCAGTGGGTCATTCCCGACCTGTTTGTGAGGGATGCTTCTTGTCTACATTTTTCTGCTATGCCACAAAGCCTCTTTAAGTTTGACTTTCTGTGCAAAGTCATGCAACTTTGGGTGCTTTTCCCGGGGTTGTTATGGTCGTCTCTGTCTTTTTATTGTTGGAGAGAGATGTGACTTACTGCTAGCATGCCCTGATGCCTCTGGGACTTTCTTTTCCTGAGATGTATTCTTGACTGCTGCTTTTTCCTAGATGATTTTATTATATATATTTTTTCGTTTGTAGATTTGAGATGCCTTTCAATATCTGGTGTGGGGGATGTAATTCTATGATTGCAAAGGGTGTCCGTTTCAATGCCGAGAAGAAGCAAGTGGGAAATTACTATTCTACGAAGATATGGAGTTTTACAATGAAGTCAGCATGCTGCAAGCATCAAATCGTTATCCAAACAGATCCCAAGAACTGTGAATATGTGATTATTAGTGGTGCTCAAAAGAAGACTGAGGAGTTTGACGTTGAGGATGCAGAAACCTTTGAACTTCCAGCAGATGAAGGTTAGTTGTGTTTTTGTTCTTGTTATTCTCAGAACAACTTATTCATTGTCATGATTTAGAGTACTTGTCTCGTAGCCCACCAATCTTTTTTTAATTGCAATTGAATCGAACTGAAAATGATCCATCTTTTCAGAGAGAGGAAAGCTCTCCGATCCCTTTTATCGTCTTGAGCACCAAGAACATGATTTACAGAAAAAGAAAGAAGCTGAACCGGTGTTGGTTCGACTCCAAAGAGTATCTGATGCTAGGCATGCCGATGACTACTCCCTAAACAAGGCCCTACGTGCACAACTTAGGGTTCGTAACGTTCTCTATCTCACATTGATTGTACTTTATGTGACCTTTCATGGTACAAGTCATGAAAGAAACCTTTTCACCATACAGAATCAAAAGAAAAGGGTTGCGGAGGAAGAGGCCGTGTCCAGGAAGATGGGCCTTGGCGTTCGGCTCCTCCCAGCGGCAAAGGAAGACATGGATGCAGCTGCCATGGTGAAGTTCTCCTCCAAGTTTGAGCGAAATAGGCAGGACAAACGGGCGCAGATCAAAGCAGCTTCGATATTTTCTAGCTCTGGGTCCGCATCATCATCAGATAGCCAGAGGTTGTCATTGCTGTCCAAGAGGAGGAGGATTAATGCAGCAGCGGCCTCCAACGTACTATCGGGGGGATTCAAGCAATCTTCATTGTCTTCAAGGAGGAAGCTTTAGGATGTATGTCTATGTTTTATGTGAATAAGAAGAGGGAGATGGACGGTGGGGTTGATACTGGGGATTGACAACAAGAGGGAATCCAATCCCTGTGAGGGGGAATGTAATCAACCAGTCGTCGTTTGTGGTCGTCGGTACAATTTGTTGGTTTTGCGTGCGTCTGCTGGGGACAGGCCCACCACCGGGCTTGACGGCTTTTATTCCCATCATTAGATACCCAATTATGTCTCTCTTCCTGTCCCATAATATTATTTATTTTATCTTTTATATAATAATAGTGGTAATAATAATCATTGCTATTTTAGTCCTTTTAGCAGGTACGAATGAATGTAAAAAAATATATTTTACGTGAGGCAGGCGTATAAACAATATCGTCTCTGGGGCCAAATGTTTACGGATTAACCCCAAGTTTGTGTCTGCCAACCATATAGTGTGGTGGAGGCTTTCCCCACCATCTTAAACATGCTGCCATTAATAACACTGAGTGGCTAAGACTTGGCGAGGTGGTGCTTTTGCCACTATTACTGGTGGTAATAAGCGATATGGAGGACTTTTTTAGGTTAGTTTTTGGGTTTCCAAAATGATTTATTCCATTGCTGGTCTCATCATTGTGAAAGGGTATCCAAAGCCACAACCATAAAGTTAGAATATTGTCCAACGAACAGCGCCTTTATCTAATTGCCTCATTCTATGTTTCACAACAAGGTGTGTTTGTGGTCACAATTCGCGGAAGCAACACCAATTGGTTTGTTGTGGCCAGACAGAACGGTGCAGCTACACCCAAAATTTGGTGCAGTTGCGCTGCGTTGTAATTTACGGCCAGACAGAATGGTGCAACTTCACGGAAAAGTGATGCTGCTATACGGACCGATACATCTATGGATGGTATTTCAAATCAAGCATCGATCAAATTGTGGAACAAATGGTACACATTTAAATTTCTTCATGGCAAATAATTAAATCTAGTTATTTGGAGGAAGAGGTGACTGTTTCCCGAAAACCACGACCTCTCGTGTTTGAAGAACTTTCCCTTCTTGTTTTCAAGGAACCACCTCACGTCTTCTTATCTGGAGAATGTTTGAATATCTTGAATAAAACAAAGTATATAAGTTTATATAAGTTCAGGTTGTACCATAAACAAAGGTGTTGTGAATCACAGAAATATAACATTCCGCTGCTGTAGAGTTCTATCAGTTATAGAAAGTCTAATTTTAGCCAAAACAACCCTTAAATAAAGTTTATTTTTGAAGCTTTTTTCCTTTATTGGTAAAGAAGAATATACCACACGATAAAATAGGTTGGTACCATCCGATATTCTTTTTATTTCGATTCTAAATAATGTCATTTTTTATGTCGCCCACACTCACGATCTGGTAAATGCTTTACATGTCATGCCCATGTGTAAGAGCAATCACAAATTATGCACCAGACTAAGCTCCCTTTTGGATTCACTCATTGTCTTGGTTGACTGGATTCATTTCATTTTCTTTTGCCTTCCATTTTACTTTATATAACTCATAGCAATTAAGACGACAAATTTAATCCCACCAACCAAGAAATGACGATTCTCCCCAGAACTTACAATTAAGGGGACATCAATTAAAGTTAAAATGACCATAGTAAAACAAATGAATCCAAAAAAAATCATTAATTCTTAACAGAAAAATGACATAATCTTATGGTTAAAACCATTCCACGTTAACGAGCTCGTTTTATTTGATAACGAAAAAATAACATGTTTGCAAAACTAACGAAATAATAAATTATTTTTAATCGATATATTTAATAAAATTAAAATTATCATAAGAATGAAAAAGCAAAACAAAAACGCCCTATAATTTATTGACCAAGAATAATATGCGAGGGCACATTTTACTCCAAAAACCCCATATAATTTATTGACCAAAGCCACAAATGAAAAGAAATAAATAAATTCTTTGTCAAGCATAGAGTTTCCGACGCGTCTCCGATTCAAAAGGACTAGTCAACTAGTTTATTCAAACAAAGTGCACGAGTGAAGAGATATCTCTGCATGCACCTACCCCTTCCCCTATCATACCAACTTTTTGAGGCGGTCAAATTTTGATAACCCTTCGCTTTTTTTTTATGTATGTATTTTGGTTAGAAAGCGGTGTCGTATCTCTAGACAAGTTCGGTCGCACCAAGGAAGTCTACTTTGTTGAATGTACATGACGAAATAGGTAACCATGACAAAAAAATATAGACGAGTTCGTATGTATGTCAAAAGAAATGAGTTCACAATCTATATCCACCTTTACTTCTAGAAAAAAGAAAGATTATTATTTATAAAGTGGCGAAGGACCTCCAATCGATTATTTAAAAGTGTCATCAGATTTGTTTTGATCTGGCCCTCATATCAATTGATATATATGGTACTGAAAGTGTTGCAACTCATAGGTGGACTATAGACGATCTCATCTCTACTTCATTGCAGTGTTCATGTTCAGACAGCCTTGTCGACTGCATGTTCCGTGTCAAGGTCATCCATACACCAATAGAATTAGAGTAGATTAGAGTAGGGGTTTTTACCCGCAATTAGTTGACACCATATGCGCCTTCAAAATCGAGAACCCAGAAATCTCGCTGAATAATATTATTATATTTTTATTCAAATGGGAGGATATTCTCATTTCCGAGGGCTTTCCCCCCGCAAATGTAGGAAAAAAGAGATCAGAACTATAAATCAGTCTGAATGTTGGTCCTCCGGTCAAAGAAAGTCAGGAAAAGGGTTTTGCCCCAATAATAAGCGTAATATCAGAAATTTTTCAACAAATATTTTTTTTTAAATTTTCAAATAAAATTTAATCACTTACTATCTTCTAATCACATTTAAACCTTTCAAGATTTCTAATCACAAAATTACTCACCTTATTAGAATTCAATCATCTCTGTCACTCCCAAAAAATAACATATTCTCCATTAAAATAATCTATATTACCTTCTTTGTCCCATGCACAATTCCTCTAACCCTTCTCACGTTCCTATCACCTTTAATACGATACCCACACACAAAAAAAAATAAAACGACTCCCCATCAGATGATTTCAAAAATCATCTCATTTCTAAGAGCCAAAAGCCTCCACATCCCCTTTTAGACAATTATAAGATAATCAGGACACATACGTCCCTCTCCTTCCGTCCCTATCCTCGGAGACGCTCCACCCCTTTTGAGAATCAGAGGCCAACTCCTCCCTACACATCAATGCCGGAGGCCAACTCATCCCGACGTAAAACCGGAGCCAAAGACTTCCCCTCTCCAGTGCTGACGAGCCAAAGCCTCCCGACCAGCCGACCAGCCGATACCCTTCTCTCCGACGACACCGTCTCCTGCCACAGCCACAACCCAAGCATGGTACTCCAAGGCAGCCTTCTAACGGACTCTCCAGGGTCCTTCTTCCTCCCCGGGCAATCCCAGGGCGAGGCAACCCCTCGGTGAGTTTCAGTCTTTTTACTCATAATCATGCAGCCACTCTTTCACCTTAGAGCATGGCTGACTACCTTTCGTATTTTTTTTTGAACTCGTTGCATGTGACATGGGAACGTGAAACCGAGCCCCGACAGAGCAAGACAACCTCGGCCAGAAAGCAGGGGAGGTATTTGACTGGTCATAACTTTCCCGTCCGGTGTCGGATCGATACAAAATTAGGTGATATCTCTTCCTTACTTGATTATGCTTCTTTTCCAATTTATTTGAGGGTATTTGGAGTCTCGTAGACTGAAAACCGTGCTTGGGAGCGCCGGAGAACCTTCGAGTTTCCTAGTTCCGCCGTCTCCCTGCATGGCATTGCCGTCTCCTTTTCGAAGGGGTTATGCTTGTCGGCTGACCCCGACTTCTTAATACCGAATGATTTCCAATGGGTGATGGCCTTGAAAAATTTTTGTTTCATTTTTATGACGATCGAGGACCGAGATATTACCCCGAAAACTAAGGGCGTGCATGCAGTTTGCGGCTAGCCTGCATACTGCAGTCTCACTTTCGAGGGGATCTCGAAGATCCGACCGTTGGATCATCTCCAAACTTTTCAGACATAAAATAGACTGAAAGACGGTTGGACATATACATTTCGACCGTTGAAGTTTCTTATTGATTCGAACGCGAATCAATAAATAGAACACATACGGGGCTGTACTTTCTATACGTCGCATTCCTGTTCTTGATAAGATCTCAATTGATCTCACCGTTAGATCGCCACCAAACTTGACAAACATGTTTGTCATTTAAATATAATCATTTAGACATATTGTACGTATTTTTATCTTATATACACATTACTTTTTCTATTTTCTTTGAGGACTTAATTCGCGGTAAATAAGAAGTCTGCGTGAATGTCCGACTTTGTGATCCCATAAGTCGACATGCCGCCATTCGATTAATATGTCATCTTAATGAATGATTGGATTTTTATTCTTTTGATAGCATATCCCACGTTTTCTTGTTTCCGTTGCATAAAAATTCGACAAGACGGATCTCGGAGATGATTTCAAGAATGGAGGCGTGCGAGGGGAACCCGTGGTGGAGACACGTCACTAAAGCGGCCCCAACTGATGAAGCATTAGCCGATGACATGCCATCCCGATGAGCCTCAGGTACATGAAGGAGGTGCGAGCCTTCCGATTTTCTTTATTTCCACATGTAACGGGCCGTAGGCCCAAGTGTATAAGCCCACCTTCCCCGCCCCCTTTGATCTCAATAATTGTATGTGCTTGTCCGCACCCATAGGTTTATTGTCGCATGTTATTTGTTATCAACAAATATGAGGTCGAGCCCAAAATCCCGATTCGGATCCAACGCCCGTAAAATATTGACATGAGTCCGGAGTCATGCCCGGATCGGGTCTAACGCCCGTTAAACAAAAGCAAACATTTTGGAGCAAATGTCACCTCCTTTTTCGCACGTTAGAATGTAAAAGTTAGTAAATAGGAATCCCCGAACTCACTTTGGTTTTTCCGACTTAAACTAGTTTTCAAAATTAAGTCGGTGGCAACTCCGTATAGATTAGCTAGGTTAAGCAACACTGTTTTTACGGAACCATTTTAGATAGGTAACGGCGACACGAGCCGCTCCCTAAGTCCTCTCAAAAGCTCCCAATGAGGCCTAACGCACTATTTCACCCGTCGCCTTTAGGGAATCGGAGACGATTGGCGAAATGACCCATAGGCCCATTCAGAAACTAAGGGAGGGCCCAACCAAATTCCCTTCCGCAGCGTCCGACGCTCGAGTCGCGACGCCGGCCGAATTGGGCCTCAGAGTTGTTTTGCTCGTCCCATGGTCTTTTACATTTGATTAAGTTAATTCCGTAATTCCTTTCTTTTAAGGGTTTCTTCATCGCATCTGGCATGGAAAAGACAGCCTCCTCAAGCATGATTGTCCATCGCTATCAGCTTCCTTTTTCTCCTTGGGGTTCTATCTTTAAAAATGAAACACCACCCTCCTCCTCCTGATCTAATATTTCCAGGTTAATACTTACATAAATGCATCCGAGTACCACTTCCATGGGACAGCCACATAGAGATGATCGCCATTAACAACATGGTAAATGTCGCTTCGAGGCCGACTTACCATACCATTCTTGTCAAATCCATCGACTTCCATTTGCTTAAGCATTGTAGTACATAGATAACCCCTATATACATTTGGGCTAACAAGAGATCGATGCACATATACATGACTTAGATTTGAAATTTTTAACCCATAGAATACCAGTCATTTTCTTACGCATTATTTTACCTCAAACCAAACAGGGTGTCGTCGTTGATGCCAGATAAAAAAAAAAAAGTGACATTCAAATAATGGTAAAAGAGGCGACTTTTTTGTATTTAGTGGAGTGAATAAATTAGAACCGTTTATCATGGGAGAAGCGATCCTCATCCCCCACGTGAAGCTTATCTCTTCCACCACCACTTTTCCCATGCTTTTAGTACATCCATCTGTCTCTGCACGTGCCCGTGAGGAAATATTAAATATATAAGCTATATATGAATGTGATGAAATAGCTCCGAATTGTGATTTGAAGATTGGTTAAACATTTGAGGCATTTCGTTTGTTATACGAGGCAGACTATATCATTCGTATATTACAATTTTTCCCTTTGCAACATCTCATTCACTCCTAGCCTCTTCGTCATTACCACTCCCGAAACCCTCGCTCGGAAAACCTGTTCCCCCAAACACCCGGTTTTTTGCTTTTTGGCAACACTCTCTCTCTCTCTCTCTCTCGCAAGTTTTTCACTTACAATGAACAAATCATTTCTCATGGTTTCAGGTCATGACCCGATATCATCAGTCCCTCCGAATCAGCCCCTCACATGCCCATTATCAAAGGGTTCCTTCTTCCACGCCACTTAGTTAAGATTTCAGGCCAAAGGACAGCCAGTAAATGAATCGGAGGACAATGCTGCCGGCGGAGAGTGCTTCTGGTTGCAATCCTAAACCTAGCTCTAACCCTTTTGTTTACCCTCACGATAAAACCTTGTTAGGCTACGATGATTTCCACGTGATGCCTGTTCCTAGAGGGGTGGATGAGGATGGCAACGACGATGAAGGGCTCCTCAGACACATCTTCTCTCAGCATCACCTTGCGATTGAAGGAAGCGGTGGGGAGCCTGTGGAAGCAACGGAGGAGGCAAATAAGGGGATGAGAGTGGAGGTGAAGACTGGTCAATCGACAAGGAAAAGGGCGAGTGGGAAGACGGATCGGCACAGCAAGATCCGTACGGCACAAGGGCTCAGGGACCGGAGAATCAGGCTGTCAGTGCAGGTTTCTAGGAAATTCTTTGACTTGCAGGACATGCTGGGGTTTGACAAGGCGAGCAACACCCTTGAGTGGCTCATAACCAAGTCTAGAGGTGCAATCAAGGGCTTATCTCTTCGAAGGGGCAGCTTCTCCTCGAAGGGGGCCCCTGAGATCGACAATCAAGAAGTTCCCCACATAGAGGAAGTCAGTTCCGCTGAGGGCAAAGCTGTTGAAGGGACCCAGAAGGGGAAGTCATGGGCGGAGCGCTCAAAGGTTGATACCAAGAGGGATTCACGGGAGAGGGCAAGGGTTAGGGCGAGGGAGAGGACAAGGGAGAAAAGGACGGCAGAAACGTGGAATTCTGGCATCAATGAGGGACAACCTAACCAAAGCCTTAATCTCAGCGTGTTGGATGGGCACAGAGATTTTAGTTCGATTGATGTAATCGAGAAATTCCTGGGAATCACGTGTGGCTGTGAATCTTCACTCAATGCTGATCCTAGTGGAAGTCGCAGACACTACTCAGAAAATGCGAATTACTCCGGCGATGACAGATTTCAGGACCCTTACACGGGGAATGGGTCTGATGGTCATTTTGGAGGTCATTATCCATGATATTTATTTCTTTCATACATCTTCATCATCGGGTCTGAAACTTAGCTTTGCTATTCATGTCAAGTGTAGAAATATCAGGACCTGATCAAGGTTTGGTGGTGTAGTCAATCCCGACGTGTTCTAATTAAGCTTGTTCTGAAGTCATTTTCTGTTAGTTTATCTTATCCTTTCAGGTAGAATATTTTGGGAGATGATAGGAGATCAGTCATGGTGTTACTCCGAAGAATTTCATCTTGTTTTGGAAGTTGTTGTATTCTCTTTTCCTTAGCGGCGTTCCACCCCTTTAGTCTTCTCCATGATGGGGGCAAAAATATAACGTGGACATGGCGCTTGCCCTTATCTGTCCGACATAGAAAGAAAGACATACCCACGGATCTGCTAACCGGTTGCTTGCTCACCTCAGATATATGATCGCCCTTCGTGTGAAGTACTGAGTATATTGATTCTGCAGAGCAACGCACGATCTTTCATTTGGGATTTTTTTGGCTTTTGTTTTTTGAATCCAAAGCCTATGAAGGAAGGTGGAGATGTTTTGAAAAGAGAGATCAAATATCAAGAAATCCTTGGAGAGACTGCCATTGCTTTTAGAATCTCCTGTGAGTAAATCATCCCCGACAACATTTATGGCTCCAATCATCCTAAATGCAAACTTATCAAGGTATGCCAACAAGATAAAATCTTTATAAAATATAATTTTTAAATCTTTGTTACCTTTCTCCCATTCGTTGACATTTAAAAAAAAAAATTATTTGGGTTCTTTCTCTTATGCATCGACCAAGGCTTATTCGAAATGAGTGCGCAGCTGACGACGTTACAGGGTGAAACCCAACGAAATGAAATACGATTGTAGAGGTAATGTTGATAAAAAAAAAAAATGAATCAGTTGTTCATCCTTCCATTTTTCTCTAATTGAATCTCTCCTGTTTTGCCCCCTTCATCCCCTTGTTTGCATTGTGGCGAGAACCAATCTTGACATTACTTACTTTAGTTTTGTGACCAGCACGGTTGAATACTTCTAATAGAAAAGAGAACCATATATTTCCTGACTCACTCATGTTATCTTCCATCTTATTCAGTCTTCAGGAGATGTGTCAAAAATCTTAATCGCACTCGTTTTCCTCAGTGACCCTTAAATCGGGAAACAAAAAGGAAAAGGTAGGGGAAAATAGGGAGATTTTGAATTACTACTGACCTGCGGTATGGTCGCGTAACACATCACCTCCGAAGGAAGCATCAGCTTGTCTGAGAACGATCATCGAGAGGTAAAGTATGGCTGAGTTTTCTTGATTCTCGAGGTTTCTCTGCGGAAATAAAGGAACAAGTTTAAAAGAAAAACATATAGGGAAATCTCCGTACGAGGGAAAGGGAGATTATTATTTCATATCATATCATACATACAGTTAGCCTATGCCATTCCAACAGTTGGTCAAGCTATTCAATTCAAAAGAATATTGAATTTACATCAAAGCTACTGATAAGTTATTCTTCTTTCTTTTCGTTTTGGGGTAGGAGCACTGTTAATTGTTCAACTACATCAAGAGTATTTTTTTTTTAATTATAAAACAAAAACAAAAACAAAAAATGAGAAATATGAAAAAGGCTTCCGACAGTTGTTTACTTTTGGTGTGTTAAAGAGGTAGAAATTTCAGGCTGGAAAGTACCCCAATTATATGACATGAACGGTGGGGGGTTGTTTAGCTCATATTATATCTGATGTAAGCGGATATTCAGCCGACTATGGTTTAGAATTTCGGTTTACTTTGAAATGATTATTTTTTTACTTTTCTTTGCATATGAAGTTTTGTCCCCATTAATATGGACTCAAGTAAAAATAAAATTTAAGGAAACTAAAATTTTAGGGTTATGAAATTCGAATCAGAAATCTTTTGCTTTAGAAAGAATGCCCCGAGAACTGCGAACGGAACATCGAAGGAAGTAAAAAAAAAACAGGGGCCATAACGCTAACAAGGATCAAGATACGAGTCCATTGGGCTGAAAGCATCAATCCCCTTTGCCTAAATTGGACCACTGATTAAACTCTGGAGCAACATTGTTGTCATCTTTCCTAAACTAAACTCCAACTTTTTTCAGATTGTGTCAGAATATAAGTTTGACCCCTTCATGCATGGGTCGACCTAATTCGAATGGGACTACAAAGGCTAATGGGCTTCCGAAACCAGTTGGTATTCATAAAAAGAATATTTAATAATTATTTCGAGAATCGTAATTATACTATCTTTAGAATTTACATGGGGTAGTTTACTAATTTTATATATCCAATACCGTAGAGTATTGTACAAATGACTTCATGTAAATATTCCTTCCAACTTGGGACACAACGTCCGACAACGAAGGACTAAGGATCCATATTCTACTTTCCGCACTCGTGATTATGACATCAACCACTAGCTTTTGACCTCATTTGAGATCTACGAAAGAGATTGTGTCGATTTCACTTCATTTTTTTATTAGAAAAAAAAAGATCTTTGATAAATATATTATTAGTTTTTAATTCTTTTCGTGTTTGCGTTGTACATTGATAAAAGTCGATTGTCTTAAAAGCGTGACATATTATATATTTTCATTTTTAACATATCCTGGCAATGAAATTATAACACGAATTATTTGTTTTATTGATGGAAATAATCAATGATTTTTCTTTAAAAAATTATTCGTTATAAACATTGAATATAAACGTAATTCATATGATTTGTATGATTATTGGATGTTTCTTATTAACATTATCTCTTTACTTAATAGGAAATTTCCATATTTAATATTATAATTTAAATACGAAAAATATATTGTTTATTACTTTTTGTTACCATATAATAAGTTTATATTAATTCAAATAATATTCTAAGAAATATTCTTCATTTGAATTAATAAAATAATTAAGATAATTAATAACTAATTAAATATTAATTAATTATTAAAATATCTAATTGTGAAAATATTTTCCAATCATATAATTTGATGTGAAATGATTATGAGATGATGTAGAAAATATTTTCGTAATATTTTTCCTATTTTAGTAAGTATATTTTAGTTACAAAAGGTTACAGTTGCTAGGCTTCTGTAATGGTCAGCTCAACTTCTGTAAAGTCATGACATATCAATCTGTTGTGTGACTCATTATCAAAACTATATCAGCAGCCACTGCCATTTCATCAGGGAACAATTGTGCAAGCAAACACCGTATGTTTCGTTGGGTGAAGTTTGTACGGTCCAATTACACGACATCACGTTTATCTTCCTTCTTATATCTACTTTTGAGGTACATGCTCTATAATGCAAGCTTCATGGGGACGATTAGTACTAGTCTGGGGTCTCCCATTTCCACGTTTTCATCCTTCCCCCCCCAACTTTTCCATAGTTCTAGAGCTGCATCGATGAAAATTTGATTGGACGTGGAGGACATCGTCCATGACGTAGTCCGAACCATGTGAGTCTTCTTGTAGTATCAATGGATTATACAGGATATGGAGCACAACAAACAAAGGAAAGGTGACCTAGCTGTGAACTCTGCCGCTTAGTTTCTACTTGATTGTTTTATTTTTTTCCGATTTCGTTGTGCCGTTCTATTTTGAGCCAGGGACCATGGATGTAGGACTTCATTTTGGCGTATGAAAAAATAGATTGAGTAGGGGTAAACGTATAGGTTTTGGTTGGGTGCAACATTACCATTCCTCTAATCCGGTGTAACATGTGGTGGCTTCTCGCTAACTTGACCAGGGCTTGCCATCGTTTTGTTTATCCACTTAGATATACCTCTAATGGTTTCGGTTAGCGAGAAAAAAAACTCGATCATCGACACTTTGTAAAAGGAGATCAACCCTATGGACCAAGAAAACAGTAGTAATTTTCAACAATTACCGCAGAAATGGGACATAGTTACTGAGGTACCAGTTTCGACCAAACAGAAGAAAATGACAGAGTTTGTCTCACAGAGGGAGATATCGGGCTAAAGGTAAAGCGATGGCTTGTGAGGGTGAGAAATAAATGTCGTTTCTGGAGCTAAGAGCTCTTTTTTGGTTTATCAGAGGTTGTCGTTGGTACGGAACAAAGTAACTCTGTTCATGGCGTCACCCCAAAGACACAATGGACAAGCGAAAAATAACCTTGTACGAATAATCCCTTTGGTTGAGGAGTCCCTGGAGCCGTAGGTTGGATTTTCCCCTCTTGGGTTAACATTGTTTCCATAAATAATGCAAAGGAAGAAACCGATGTTCAAAATCGGTGCTTTTCGGGTCACAATAAGTAAAAAAAAAAAAAAGTTCCTCCCCTTTTTCCCCCAGCCGGCTAGATATTACCGAGGGTGAAAAGGTAATAGGAAAACAAAAATAGAGACTTTTATATTAATCGTGGGTAAACCCATAGAAACATAGAAGTGGCTTAGCTAACGCCGTCAAGTTTAAATAAACGAGTCTCGAGGAGTCCGACAGAAGAAGTTTTGTCTTGTAAAGTTTCAATCTTTAAAATTGAAGGCAACTTTTGTTTATTAAAAAAGCAAAATGATACATGAGTATGATGTTCATAATTATTTGGGATTAAAGTTTATATGCTTACATTTATGTGGGTGTGTTGTTTTTGGTGGGACAAATCTTATGTGCCCTACCACATTTAAAGAAATCTGTCTTTATCCAATAATATAATAAAACAATAATATATAAAAAAAAAAAACAATAGGGCTCCCCACACCCATCCACAGTGAAATCTTTCTTCATCCAATAATACAGAAACAACAAGACCGAAATGTGTTCCCCTAACTTTGATTCGAGTTCATTATAATAACAAATAAGAAAACCAGTTGTGTTTCACTTAATAAATGTTTCCTTTGGTTTTCTTTTTCAAAGGAATACGAAACACCGACAAAAATATTTGAAAAGAAAGACACTGCCGACTTCTAAATTATACTTGTTGGAATAAATAGAATGAATCTATGACATAAAAGTAATTTAAAATATTGAGATTTTTAAAATGAAAGCCGAGTGTTTATAATATTTGATAGAAGCGTACACCCGGGATTTGTGGACTTGAGGAATGCCGTAATAAGAAAGGAAAGAAAGGTGCGCCCACCCCCAAACAAACAAAGAAAAGAAGACTAGTAGGCCATGTACCACTCTCCTTCTAGAGTCGTGGAATTCAGAGAGCACATAACATTTGTATTCTTATATGTTCAGAGTCGAGCGAAATATCCCCTCTCTACTTGTGATATAATGACTTAGATGGGCATCAAACTCTACCATGACAAAACCATGTTAATACCAACACCTCCACATGTAAACGTTGAGTTCTGCAATATGACCTACCATGTATTATATATAATCTATTGCTACTAAAAACAATAATTTAATGGGCCATATATTATATATAAAAGATGCTGGGATTTACATGAATGTTGCTTTTGTTTTATGTCAGTTTATTACATTCGTAACAATTTATAATTATGATAATCTTCTTGATAAAATGTTATTATATCTTGTATACGTTACATCTCGTTCTGTCGCGGAACTACTTCTCAACATTTACAAGTTTTCTCTTTGAAATTCGCTCTTACATTGATTAAAAGACAAGTCACATAACCATCCCTCCAAAGTGCCAGAGAAACGCAATCTAATTTTCCATCATAATATTAATTAATATTGGTTTACCATAAAAGTCAAACAAATCTCACCCCATAAATTTCCATCCACCAAAAAAAAAAAAAAGAAAAAAGAAAAATCTCTTTCTCTACTACTCATTTGCATCCCACTCCCCTCCCATCATCTCCCATTAATTTTCATAAAAACCAAAAACCAAAGAAACTGCTGGCCCTCCCACCCACCATGTTTTCAAAATTCTTTCAATTACAATGGGGAGAGTTTCACAAAGAAACAAAAAGAAGGCGAAGGACTAGATTTAAAGATTTCCAGACAAACACTCCGGAGCTCATGAGAATATCTTTCTTGCCATCTCTCTATTCGTAGAGACCCAAATCCTAAAACCCAAGGACTCGAAAAGTCATGTCCCGTTAGAAAAAAAAAAAAAAAAAAAAAAGACAACCTTAGAAAGAGAGAGTGTTACACACACACACAATCCATCTATAAAGGTTTGAGGGAGTTCGTCCTTTAAGATAATAGGACATGACCACCCACAAGGGGTTTTCCCATCGCGGGGAATGCTCTGGTAGCATCCACGGTGAACGATCCACCATGGCCGCCTACTACCACTCGGATAACCTCTTCCACCTCCCTTCGTTGCTGCCCCAGTCCTACTCCCGCTTATTCAACGGGAGATCAACGGCTCCATCGCAACTCAAGAATCTGGAAGGTGGCCAGCAAGCCGACCACCAATTTCAGATAATCTCGGATGCAACTGCTGTGTCCGAGCTCGGGAAGACGACGATGGTTCAGGAAATAATGGATGCCAAAGCACTTGCCGCGTCAAAGAGTCACAGCGAGGCCGAGAGGAGGCGGAGGGAGAGGATAAATAACCATCTCGCCAGGTTGCGCACCCTGCTTCCGAGCACCACCAAAGTAAGATCGCAAAAAGCAAAATTCTAACCCGTTATGCAACTTTGAATTTACTTGTTATCAAATAATCGTTCACACATGAAGGCGAACAAACTCAAAATATACGCCTTCAAATGATACGCAGAGATTAGGCAAATCCAGACAAGAATGGTCTAATTTTTTACTGTGTTGAGGCATTCGGAGAAAATAATTAACCAAAAGTATGGTAACAGTTACATTCTAGGGTTGAAGCACTGGCATGCATGATCGTTTCTCCAGGTAGCTCTACTGCTTAGAATATAAAATAAGTAATTAGTTTAATTTGCTTAAATCATAGTATTCTCAGAATTTGATGAAGCGAAGACGAGTGAGGACAGGCTTTCCCTGTTCTCTTTTTATTTTGTTTTTTTCAATTTCTTCAAAAGTTTCTGTAGGGGGAGGTGAGAGGTAGGCGTTAATGTCGGCTTGGTTGACATGATAAAGGGAAACAGATTAGAAGCATGAGAACAAAATTCCTCTGCCAGGGGGGACAAAAGAAAAGGTCTCCAATTTTTTCAACTCTCCTCCCTCCCCCCCTCCCTTTTCTTATCCTTTTGTGTTGGAGAAAAAGAATGGCAATGGAATCCAGACAAGGCGACACTCATGTCAGTGTACTAAAATGAAATTTTAATACAACAAAAAGTAAGCATTGGGACATTTGTCCCCTTTTAGGCTTTCTATTCCCTTGGTTTAGAGAGATTTTCCAAGTTTTGTAGAAATATATTTGTTAGTTATCATAGATATACGATGAGCGACTTAATGGGACTTCATACATTTTCATCAAGGTAATGTGAACTTTGGATTGGTGTTTTGGTTTTTCTCTTTTTCGAAGACGGACAAGGCGTCGTTGCTTGCAGAGGTGATACAGCACCTGAAGGAGCTGAAGCGTGAAGCCTCCCTGATCACAGAGACAATCCCAATCCCTACCGAGGCAGATGAGCTGATCATGGACGAGTGCAGGGACGATAGCAGGGGCTTCGTGATCAGGGCCTCTTTGTGCTGTGACGACAGGCCTGACCTCGTTCCCGACCTGATCAAGGCCCTGAGAGGGCTGCAGCTTAGGGTGCTCAAGACCGAGATCACCACTATCGGTGGCCGCATCAGGAACGTGCTGTTCGTTACGAGGGAAGGTGATAGGAGCTCTACTGATGAGTATACGGACGAATGGCATTGGTACTTGGTGAGTTCGATACAGGAGGCTCTTAAGGCGGTGATGAAGAAAGATGGGGGAGGCACTGGGAATAAATCTCCTACCGGGAATGTTAAGAGGCAACGCACTAGCGCCGTGAGCATCATCGAACACGGGGCCCTCTAATCTTCTGCTGGGAATATATACGAGCTCAACGTATGACAAACTCCTTTATAAGCATCAAGCCTACAGAACATTACACAAACTCTGTCACCTTCGTTACAATAGTATGATTATTATCTGCTCATGAAATTTGAACTCCTGATTGGTGAGGAGGAACCATTTGCACTAGTGTCTTGCATATTGTGATTTGACATTTCTTTATAAAAAAAAACATAAATAGCGTAACATGCGGTAAATGGAATTATGCCTCGCCCTTGAATAATACTTTTGAATGTTTTCTTTAGTTTTTGAAGAGTGACTGCAACTGAAAATTAATATTAATTGGCCATCACCCGTCGTAGCAAAATCCTGGAGGGTCACATGCAATGATTTGTGGGCAAGTTTTTCTGAAGAGGACAACATAGATATAGAAATGAGTTCAGTTGTGCAATTCTTAAACAGAAGATAGTCTATCAATCAACGGCCTTTGGGTCATGTCACACGTCGCAATGATACCTTCTTGTGCAAAGTTCAATATACTTTTGTCTAACTCATTTCATATGTAATATCTATTATGGTGATTCGGTTGTTGACTTCTCAAGACAAACCTAATTTGATCCGACTAAAGAAACTCTATTTTTTTTTTCCCACGTTGGGGAACTGCCTGAGGAAACACGTTGATATTTGATTTCCATGGATCTTTCTTAACCTGAGTAAAGGGTTCAAGAAAAGCAGCATCATCAAACTTTTGACTGCTGACTGTAATCCACATTCAATCATTCCCAGTTTTAGTCACAATGCAAAAGAACGACTCAGAGAATAATGGTAATGTTAGCCGCTTTAAGACCTCCTTCGAGGAAGCCATAGCCTCCTGGTATATGGCGTTACTGGTAGTCATAAAGCTTCCCTGAGATGAAAGGTTCTAACCAATTCCCTTGCACGGTCGTACTCGTTCAGTTCCACCAGCGTCTTCTTTAATCTCCGGGCAAGATTCCCAGTCTCAGCCTCTGCTACACCAGAAATATGCCTCTTATGCAGAGCACTCCCCAGAGACAGTACGAACTCGACCAGAGGCTGCAGTTTTTGACTGAAACATAGCAGTGCAGATTTATCAGTATGATCAGAACTAGAAGTACATGTTCCCAAATCACAACCAGTGGAGGGCCCAAATGTACATTTAACGGATATAGCTACTGGAGAATGCATGACAAATGTCATTTGAAGTAAGACCGCAACCAGGCAAAGAATGACCTAGTGAATTGTTGTGGTCCAGGGATTCCTTGAACGCCGTTGCGCGGATGACAAGGGCTTTATTAGAGAGAACCATCCTAATTCTCTACGGGAGAATACACTATTAGCTTCCTCACTCTCCTATTTAATAAAACATATCCCTAAAAATAGGGTTACAAGAAAAAAGATAAACAAATACTAAATATACAATACTTCATGTCCTAATTGGATCCTATTCCAGTAGATCCTAACCTTAGTCTATATCATGGATGAAGAATAACAGAAATTTACAAGATAACAAACTACTTGGACGAAAAATTTAAACAATTCTTCCAAGATTTAAGGCTGGATTATAGCCAGCCCTTACCCCAAAAAAGGGTATATATTTCCTACATTGTTCCATCCGAGCAACTCTCTATGTTCTACTGAAAATAACAAAGCCTAGGACAGCAGAGGTCAAACAATCGAGAACATTAAGGATGGCCCACAATACTTCTGAAAGAAAGTTTTAACTTATGATAGGCACCACAAGCCTACAAACCATGGCCAGCAGAGGGACTCTCTATCAGCAATGCAATTACATAACCTTCTGACAATTTATTTTGATAAGTTAGTCGAGATATAAAAATCCCGAGGCTTTACTACACTGGGGACCTATAAACATTAAGTGCCTATTACAAACTTCAAACTTCACTACAAATTCTTCAGTAGGTGCACCGATTTAACCCATTGTTGAAATAATTTTGTCAGTAAGATATTTTGGAGCATAACTGGGGCAACCAACCTGACGATCTTCCTGCATCCAATGGAAAAGAAGAGACGCTTTGAGATGTGGACTGGACATCTCTTCTTGATGTTTAGACCCAATAAAAACAAACGATATTCGAATCTCGTACCGCAAACAGCTCACCAAAAATAACAAGCACTGGCAATTGATGCAATTGAACAGCAGCCCATCTCGCTAAAAGAATGAGATGTATATGTACATCTAAAGGAATATTAAGGAAAACACCCGCTAAAATATACAAATAATAGCCGGTTAGCACATATGTAGCACAAGTAGAACCTTCATGCTAAAAACAAAATGAAATAGTTTCTTACCTTCGGTCCCCTGATGCGCTTGGTCAAGTCCAAACTCCAGATAGAGAAGCAACAATTTTTTCACACCTTGTGATAGCATCGTGGATGTCTGACATGATACATCGAACATGGGGAAAAATTTTACCACATAAAAACTCATCAAGAGCGAGCCTCTCTAGAACTGACATTGCAAGAATCTCTTTCCACAAACAAATGTTCCTCATGAGACGGACTGACATCCCAAATCAATATGCAGCAACTCGGGCAGCATTCAGTACTGCCTTTAGCACCAGGAGGCTCCATTGGAACCTGCCATAAAACCCAAAATTCTTTTCAAGAAAATGAGATTAAATTTGCTGACTTGCCTACTAAAATGCTGAGCACAACCCTACAAATGTTTCAGGTAGACAAAACACTGAGTCCAGCTTAAAGCAACTCAAGGTGATAACATCGACTCTTATGCTTCCATGCACTTCTCTGATGGTGTTCTGTAGTTACAAAGAAAATGTTGTTCTGCAGTCTGTCTTCTATTTGCTTGGGTTTGTCTAAAAAATGCAGAACATGCTTTGTAGGCTTTGTCAAAGCTCCATTAGGACCTGAACCATAATGTTTGATGGACTGATTGGTTACCAACCAACCTACAAGATAAAATCCTAGGAAAGCTTCTTCTTATGGAGAGTTCATATCCGAAATATTTTATGCAAGTACAGATTTCGGAATGGAATTCCTTTTTCACTTATGGGTTGGTGAAATCAAACCATGACAATTGGGAAGTCACAGGAATTGGCAAGGGATTCAATTATTGGAGATTTCAAGCAGCAGTGGTCCAATAGATGTTTCAATGCAACTGATCTACTTAACATAGTGGAAGCCAAATTCATCGAGCTTACATTCATCAATTAGCATAATTAAAATTATATAGCATGGATTATCCCAAAGCATTTTCTACCCAAACACAATACCATTCCCTTAAGTCACTTGAACTTCAAAAACTAGACCAAAATACATGGTTGCTCATGCAGGAGATTTCACTATTGAGCTTAAATCTGCAATTCTCCAAGAAAAAATTCAATATGAAATGATAATAGTGCTCATGCCCATCTTAAACTTCAGATTTGTTATGAAATCTCAAACTATGGGTACGCAAGCAAATAAATTACAACGAGAAGGGTGACACTCGACATACCATAAGACTGGTAACGGCATCTGACAATCGGGCACTCACCACAACTAACAATCCCCTCAACGGTTCGCATGAAACAGAGAAATAATTTATGACCAAGGTTGTGGCAGATACAGCATTTCTTGTCTCTTCAGTACTCAGCATATCCCAACAATGGGCTATTTCATGATGCAAAAGGGGTAGAGCGACCTTTTCCACCAATCCAGGGACCAAGTCCGAATCAGCATCATCAGAGCCCGCATTACTCCCATTTTCAGGCAGGCCGTAATTAAATAACAATGTATGCCCCTAAACATTTAACATAAACAACGCAACCCTTAGTATTAACTCAACATCCTCTTATATAAAAAGTTGTCATCTTAGCTTAACAAGAATTTCAGGAACTTACCATTTCATATCAAGAAATCAGCCTCCTCATGTAAAGGATCCCACCTCAGAAGCTCCAATCGAACATATGGGGAAAAGATATTGGGCAAACTCAGGGACATGTAAGCATCGTTGTAGCTGCGAGCAGAATTTCTCTTCCATTTTTCAAACCTCTTTATTACCTCTGAGAGCTGAGCAAACTCCTCTGCTGAGTCATCAAAAATCTTATCTGCCGTCTAAAGAAGCAGATCTCTATTTGATTTGTAAGCTTTAGTTTCAGTGTCACTCTCATCAGTACTTGATTCCCCCTCTATTTTCTGCAGGGGACTATCAACATCCACTGATGAAAGTTTCCTACTTTCAAATAGAGCTTTCCTCCGCTTACGGGCTTCAGCCCTCCGATTCATGTCCATTCGTTTCTGCAAGTTCTCATCCCGGCCAAATTCATCCAACTTTACAGGTAGGTTGCTTTGCTCTCTTACTGCGGCGACTGCAACTTCTGCAGCACTTGAGTTTGCAGCAATTGTTGATGCACTAGTATCCCCTTTTCTAAAGACTAGAGATGCTGCGTTGACAGCTGCTTCAACCTCCACCAGTTCATCTTCGTTGTCAGCGGCTCGTCTTTCCAAGTTTGCTGATGCACGTTATTCATTCAGTTTCTGCATTTGATCCTCGAGTTCCTCTATATAGGGGGCTTTATCCTGAAAATGCCTCAAGCAATAATAGTTTGGTGATCATGAATATCGGTGTACTATAATAATATAACAATAAATAAAATATGCCAGTTGCCCTTTCTTCCAATACAAGAACCTTTCGGTTAGTAAGAGCAAAAAGCCCATGTAATAGTTGCAATTATAATCCTCACTGTTTTCCATCATTCAATCATGTAGTATTATTTTCTTTTGTTGCATATTTATTAGAGGGCATTTTTTCCTGACTTTTTATGTCACTTTGTTACCCATGTCCTTAAGAAACGCTATGCAAAAACCCTCAAGAATACTCTTGGTGATTAAGTTTTACATTCTCAAGAAAGGAAAACAAAAACCAACACAAAAGAAACAAAAATTTCAGCTATGTTAATGATGTTACTGCATTGTGACTAAATTACAATAATTAATCAACAAGACATCTAAGCTTGCCGAGAAAAGTATATGCATGTGAAACAGGTTCTTTATCAGAGACAGTTAGAAAAACAATTGTCTAAATAGAATTATCTTCAACTTGATAAGTCAGCTACTGTAACTCCAATTGCAGTATATCCACGTTTATAATTAAGTTCAACAGTTGCACATAGTGTTGAGATAGTGGATTCTGTCACATTGTCATTCTAGCAATAACTCACATGTCATACATATGATTAACAGGATCGCAGATCTTAAAAAAAAATAACTAATTACTGCCCACTACTGAAATCACTAAGTTATTTTATAAGAAGGAAAATAACTGATTCCTTTCCACTGCTGCAATCACTAAGTTCACTTAATTTCAACAAGCCCTGATGTCTTGGATTACTTTTGTAAGGATCACCTAGGCATGAGGGATATACTGATATTGATATCAATACTTTAACGAGAGCGACTAATTACATATTATTAGTTTAGTACTGTCCAAATCGAATGGAAACCCATCTTTATCGTTTAAAAAAGTGCATCTAAGTTTTATTTATAAACTCCCACCATAAGGAGGGGTAAAAAAAAAACCAATGAAAGTTTCAAGTCAGCCTGAAATCTCAATCTTTTCAAAATCGGAGATCTGCCAACTTGATAGAAAACATGAACTGATATATAGGCCAATATCGCTTGTGAAATAGAGAAAATTAAATAATGCTCTTGACCAAGCAAAAAACCTATTACTTACTCTCCTTTTTCATTCCTTTAGCAAACCCATAGTTACATAAATTATCCACACTCGTAAAATTAGAGAAGAAAAACCAATGTAATCAAACTGAACTACTGAGTGTCCTCCAAAAAGTGTATAAGAAGTCCAAAGGTAAACTGAAAAATAGAAATATCCTGGAATATGAACCGCCAGAATATTTGGTAGGTGGGCAGAGCAGCTGAAAAAATAAAATAAAGCCGTACCTGCAAGAACTTACATATTACAGAAATATAGTCACGAAGCTTTTGCATAAAGATGTACTCCTCCCCAGCTGCGGTTAGAACCTTTTCAAGGGAAGTTATGTTCAATAAGGACGCCGATAAATTCTCATCAGTCTTCACCAGAGAAGACAGTTCTTCCATGAGACTCCTGAAACAAGCAACAGTTACGGCAATATATAAGGATATATTATATCAGATAAACAAAATCTTTTCATCTGGCTAAAACATGAATGCATAGCTTGAAATCTAAGTAGAATCCGCCTATTAAATTGAGAGTTCCAAAAGGTTGACGAACCATTTAACAAGATTACAAAACTTTTCGCATGGAAGCCAAGTATAATTAATTTGGAAAGGGTTATAAATTATCCCCAGAATTATTCGAGGAAATTAAGAGAAACGTAGCAAAACATAGGTGGATATTACTGAATTCTATTGTGAGATGTAACCCGTTTCCTAACCTAGCATACTAAGTAAGACAACACAGGAACCTTATTCCTGTTAAGTCAGGCCGGACATATTAACCCTATATCACCGCAATGTTGCTATACAAATTGACGTCAAAATAATATACGGATTTTGCTAGTAAATAACAACCCTTCAATTGTGCAATCAAAATGAACATGGAATATAAAGAAGTGAACTGCAGAGACAACGGAAAACATAAACCTGCAATGCCCACATATTTAATACTATTTGGAGTGTTTGTGACCACCAGGACTACAAGGAGCCATAGTAAATGAAGACTTGGATGCAACATATGAACAACTTGATAGCATAAGAAGATCAGGCTAGGTTTTCTATGCTACCCCATTGTCACATCTCAAGCAGTCATCCATAATTTGATCAACAGTTGGCTACTTAGTAAGAGAACGAATCACAGCATCAATAGCTTTGATGGTATCTGTTTTCCTAATGTCTTCCAACATTACACCCTAGCACGAAGGAATGGGCAAGATCAAAATTGTCTCCAATCCAGGAGATTCAACAGAATAGAACTCTTGAATAACGCCACTAGCCCAGTAGCAACCTAAACCACAACTTTCCAAACGCCAAAAAACCGAGCAGCATAACCACAGCACCCTTAATCAGACAATGAGTGACATTCTGCATGAAGAAACCAGCCAGATTTCATTTCTCCCTCAAATAATATTTTAAAAGCAAAATGAATAAGACTATACCTTTAACCTCCTTGAATTCTCCTTCAGGGCCTTCCTGGCAGCCTCTGCTTGTTGCTTTATCAACATCCCATCCAGAATAGGCACACCCTTCGCAATCCCACCAATGCTTGGAGGAGTAGCAGTAGGAACAGGCAGAGGAGGAGGAACCATGGAAGCAGTGTGCGTACCATTAGACACTCACTCCACCTCTGCTTGCACCAGAGTAATAATTCTGCTGCTGCTGCTGCAAGTTCAAACTCCCAGTAATGATTCCTCTTCCAATACCATCATCGACTCTCTTCCCTAGCCCCTTCCTAAACTGCTCTTCTTCCCATATCTTCTACTCATCTTCGTCCAGCTCCTGCTCTTTAACCTCATACTTACGCTCACCCCGTCCTTTATCCTTCTCCCCAATATTGACCCTCTCCTCAAAACTCTCGAAAACACGCTTCTTCTTACTACCCCCCAACATTGCGATCCGCTCCTGAATTCTGGCTCCTCATCACTCAAGCCCTCAGCAGTCCCCGAACCTAATGGACCCCCTCCGTCCAACGAAATAAAATCTGGAGCAGCAGCACGGGACTCTATCATCCTCTCCCGCTTTGCCCTAATCTCATCAATCTTGGCTTGGTCAGGCCAGTCATCCTCCGGCTCCTCCTCTTCTTCCACATTCTTCTCCACTCTATTCTCCCTCCCGTTAAGCAACGCCTCGGACTTTACAGAAACTCATCATCGGGTTCAGAAAGCCTCGGAGAACAAGTCTGGCTCGGGCTTGGGATCTGGCGGGGCTGAGGGCCGGGTAGGTCGGGCAAGGGTGCGGGTGTTCTTTTGATGTTCGAGGAGGGCTTCTTTGGTGTAGGTCCCCGCTTGAGGGAGGACGTTAGAAGGTAAAGAAGGTGAGGGAGCCACATGGCGGTCCTTCGACGAAGTGAGCTTATGAGTCGAGGAAAATGACGAGGTGGCGGACGAGGGCCGAAGGAGGTTTGGAGCGAGGTGGCCGGATATTCAGGCCGTCTGCAGCTGAGTCCTCGTCATCTGCGAAGCTGAGGAGTTTGGTTTGGGAGCTTGCTTCTGGTGATCGGGCTTCTTGGGTTTAGATGACGATGACGCAGCGCAGGGATTGGACGGAGGTTTAGAGGCGGTAGGAGTGGCGGCCGGGGGGACGGTGTTGTTACCGCCGCAGCCGCCGTCTTCGTCGTCGTCGTCGTCGACGCGGTGGCGGAAGTTTCTTCCTCGGCAGGTGCTCGTGCCGAAGGACGTGACGACGCGGCTAATGTCAGAAAAACCTTACGGCGTTTGTTTTTTACGAAGTTAAAATATCGGCTTCATTACGAGTTTTGTTAATAATTATCGTGGATCTATAAAAATTTTTAAAATTAGGATAGTAAATTTTAAAATTTTCCATACTTGAACTTTATGAGTTCCATCTATCCGAAACAAAATCGAACTCTATAAATTCGACTTTAGTATAAACAAATATAATTTATCATTCATTCAAATGAGTAGGGGCTTCAATTCTTTTACAAGAGACCAGGGTCTTAAAGAAATCGAATTCTACGAGTTCGACTTCCGTCCAGGCTCCAATAATTAGAAAAAATTCTACGTGATGGAGTTCGTCTTCCTTAGGGCACTTTGTAAATGCTCTTAGGTAGATGCCAAGCTATGTCAAGTTTACGAAGAATGTCTTATAGAAAAAAAGACAGCTAGGTGAGTTTGAAACTATCGCACTGACGGAGGAGTGTAGCGCTATATTGCAACAAAAATTACCTCTTAAGCTAAATGATCTAGGTAATTTCACTATCTCATGCATTATTTGTTCTAAATTTTATGGTAAGATATTATGTGATCTAGGCGCAAGTATCAATCTCATGCCCTTATTTATGTATAAACCATTAGTTTTGGGGAGGTAAAATCTATATTTGTAATACTACAGTTAGCTCATAGATCTATAATTTATCTTAGGGGTATTAATGAAGATTTACTTATTAAAGTGGATAAGTTTATTTTTCTAGCAGATTTTGTAGTTCTAGATTTTGAGGAAGTTAAGAATATCCGAGAGGCCATTGTTGATAACAGGTAGAGCCTAAAGGCTTCAGTTCGCTTGAGAACTAAAGGTGACACGTTGCTCTAATGAAATGGACAGGTGAAGAGTTTAGAAAATGAACATTGCTTTCCATTTAAATTCATAACATATTACATGGATTTATTTTGGAGAACTAGTTTATGACAGAAAAGAAATATAAACGGCTTAGTAGACAACAATTTTTCTACTAGACGGTGTGATCCATGCTGAGGCGAAGAAAATCCTTGAGCTCTGTGAGTTGACACAAGGGTTTATCTTCGAAACATGTAGACAAAGGCGCAAGAGTATCCGGTCCACTCCCAAGGACAGGGATAATTCTCGAGTTGAATACTTCACCTCGCAGTGAAGATTTTTTGCTGTGACTAGAGTCTTTTGAACCAGGGGACCCTGGTCTTCGCGTCTGAATCCACATCAGACCCACCAGAGGCTGTGAGGTTGTGAACTTCAACTCTTTCAAGGCATCTACGATGGCCTGCCTCGTGGTGTTCTTGATCCCGAAGTTTGAGGACACCTCGGGACCGAGAAGGTCAGTTCAATCAGAATCCAACTCGGGGCTAATGACTATCTCACCGCTACCCTTCCAGAGGAGCTCCTTATAAAGGAGAGAGAAGACATTGGAGGGCGAGATATCGTTTGTATAAGATGATGGACATAGGCTTTCGAGCGACGAGGGTTGTTAAGCGAAGACAAGGTGATCAAGCGACGGTCAACTAGGTGAGTGAGGAAACTCTGCAGCAAAGGCAAGTGGGTGATACAGTCGATCAGTGATTGTTATGAGAAGATTTGGGAGATTTTGATATATAGAAAGAAATAGTTGCCAAGATCACTCGGATGGAAAGAAGACATTCCGCGAAGACCGACAACATAGACATGAGATATATATACAATATTTTATTTCCGTATTCACGTAGAGCTAGCATAGTATAAATAGTTTTCTTTGTACAAACACACCTCTCTATCGACGAACATCTTTCTTCAACCATTCCGGCGTTTAAGCATCCGTAAGTGCTTCCGCTTAGGTTGTTGTTTCGCTGCCTTCTTCCTTCTTCCTTCATTTAAACGGCTACCACAAATTCAACGAACCTCCGAGTACTGGATACTCGTAGTGCTAAAGATTTTCGACGTACTCGAATCCGATTTATTCAGCGGTCACTTTCGGAGCGAATAAGTCGTGGACAATCTCGAGGCACTCTTGGAGGGTAATCGTGCCAAATTTGTTTTGGTAGGCAGAGAGTTGGGAAGTGAACCGATGTGTTTTCCTGGCCGAAGTACAGCTTTTCTGTTAGAGCAGCCTGGAACTACCATACATCTTGGTCATTTTCCTCGTTAAAAATAATTCATTCGTTCTTACTCTTGCCGGGATCGCAAAGACTTTCATGAAGGCGCCATCTGATGCCTCTAGTCGTGTGGGCATAAAATCTTCCGGCGAAGCAAATGCGCCTTACCATATGATAGCGTGCTGCAAGACAAACCCCGTAATGCACGGGGGAAAAGGTAGCTCGATGCCAGCCTGAGCTGGCTCGATACAGGAAGCATGGGTCGGCGTAAGTCCCTCGTGTTCAAGCATGTGGAGCCGGTCATGCTCGTGACTGGACAAATTGACCATGCTCTTCCGTCCACCGAGTCAGTAGCACTTGTCATTCTCAGGGCCTACTAATTTTTGGGTAAACTGAATGTTACCCATTATACGAAGTTGTGATCTTAAAGCTGGATACCATTTACCAATCGGTGATACTGTTGTTGAGAAGGAAAAGGATAACAAACCGTGTGGTGTGGGGAGGGTGAGGGGACCATCTGTTTGTTGTTGAAGCTACAAACTTGTACTAATCGTTCTGATACTTCAAAATCTCATCTGCAATGGGCTTTGTCCTGGACAAATTATTCAATTGCTAAAATAACACTTGGCGGTGACAGCAGTAGGACATGTCCTGGAGTGCATGCATATAGGGAGGGGGCAAGAGTCTTTGAATACCGGTGAAAGAAACAAGACTTTATGATTTGGGTGGGGGAGGGGGGCAGAGACCAAAGAAAAAGCTGCAAGGACGGGAGTGTGTTCACGTGGAGGTGGTGGTGGGCAACACCCAGCACGTGGGGGTTTGACAAGATATTAATTATTTTTATTTTTAAATAAAATATTATATTATATTACAAAGTATTTATAATAACCGTTTGTTATTTGGTTGAGTGACACATAATACGCAAAGCAGGAGGTCAAAGAAAAAACCAGATTGACTGTGGGGGGTCTTGTCCCTTCAATGTTTCTTTGACTCAATTGGAATCAATTTTCCTTTTTCACTTCTGCCCTCGTCTTTTCTCCTATCTGTAAAAGACATAAATAAAAGGAGTTGGGGGCAACATTTGCCCCCTTTTGCCGACACTGTTCCGAAAACCCTCTCCCCTCTTTGACTCATCTCGTGACTACTTGTCCCTCATTCTTTTACTGAAACAAAGTGCAGTCAAGGAAAGGAATTTCGTCATCAAGGTAGATTGTGAATCTCTATTATTGAATCGGACATGGCGATAACAGACGGAATCAAACATATACATGACAATTAGTCAAAGGACATCTTTTTACTTTGGGATTAATCGCGGAAACATACCAATAACAATTAGTAGTTAATTAATGATTGAGTCGATGGGGGTGTTTTGGCCATATCCATCCTATTGGATTGTTGGACATGAAACCAAGGACTAAATATTACAAGGAAAGAAAAGGAGAGGGGGGGAGGATGAACCAACAAGAGTTTTGCCTTTTCTCTGTTCCATTCAAGCTTATGAGATTTACAGAGAGTGCTGAGTCTAAGTTTAGCCCCCATACCAGCAAGTACAAAACTTCTTTCCGTCAAAATTGAAGACCATTTAACCCCCACCCACTATTTACAATTCCCTTTTTTTTTTCCGCCCAAACAGAACAAGAAAGGAGGAGAAAAAGCCACCAAAACTCCAAACTCAAGAAACTTTCCCCCACCAAGTATGGCTAAGAAACCTAAAGACGAGATCATTCAGTCGTGCCAGCATAGGAGCATGACGACACATGTCCTGATGATGTAGATCTTAGCCCTCTGCTCCCTTAGCACCCCTCCAAGCCCACCTCGCCCAACTGCTGCACCCCTCCTCTTTGTGCTGCCCATCGTCTTCATCCTTCACAGTCTTCCCTTTTGGGATGGATTCCTGTCACTCGTGTTGTTTCTTGGAATTGGGTACTTGGTCGTAGTTGTGATGAGGTGGGAGGAGTTGTTATTGGGGCGAGTGTTTATATAGAGGGGGAAATGAAGGCCGTTTGGGATGGGAGTGAGTTTTGAGACAGTGCCAAAGGATGATTGGTCCTCTTTGAACCGTTCGGGCGTTCCGTGGCCTTTTGCCCCCCTAAATCACCCGACAACACTCGCTTTGACCCACATCTTTCGAAAACAGATTCCTCCCCCCCGTTTTTGCTTTTTAAGGGGAAAAGAAAAGAAGAAAACCCAACAGATCGATTTGATACGTTACATTATGACAAACATACAGAAACTACTAAATATTTACTCCATCAGTAGTCAGTCCCACTACCCACCAGCATCGATGGGAATCCACTACCAAATGCTTAAATCATTTGTGGATAAAACTAGACACCAAGGCAAAATCGACAAATGTGTCAAATTCCCCGAATTTTATGGAGTCCAGTTCTTTTGTTCTTGGGACCACGTGTGTAGCAATGACTCAACATGTATATACACACATGTATGCATGTATTAAAGTCTCATGATTATTTAAGTAATAATGGATGGTGTCGGGGTTCATTCAAGTGATGTGGGGTTGGTCCACACGGATGATATGAATAATAAGGCAAGACTTTATGACATGATCTGGGGTAGGTTGGTCTGCAATTATGAGAGGCAGGAAGATAAGGCATTTGCAGTCGTCGAGTGTTGGGATGTAGACCAGACCTTACTCCCCTTGAATTATTAGACCCATATTGGAACCCCCCAATGTCGAAATTTTTATTTATTTCTAAAATTTTGTTAAATGATTAAATTAACCATAAAACTTTAAAAAGAATAAAAATTTGCTTTTCAATTTAAAATTTGTAAAACATAAACGGTTAAGAACTAAATATAGAGATTAGTATCAATTTAGCGATCGGTCTTCATTTTTATTGGATATCTCCGTTAAAGAATCCTTCCGGTCAGTCGGACAATACGAATCCGCTTTTGGGGGCACCCCTTGTCCCCGCAAAAGCAAGGGGAAGAAAACACTTCGGCGTGGTTTTGGGGAAGTCTCAGGGTTGCACGTGGTGTTGTTTGATCTGATAAGCCAATGTGTTTGGGATTTTTATTAAAATTAAATTTCATGTAAAATTACAGGCTTGCGCATGTATCATTGTCATTTTACTATGAATGTTTTAATAAAGTCACTTTGTAAAATATTTTAAGAAAGAGGTCTGTTAAAAAAAATTACTCGATTAATGCCAGAAAATCAGGATTATAAACATCAAGTTTATTAGGAAAAATACGAATATCGATGTTAGAAACACCGTTTTCAAACTCTTTAGAGGAAACTAGATATTTTTAACACCGAATTGTTAACATAAATTGAGTAAAAAAGCAGTAGGGTAAACTTTTGTAATATGTACATTTCTGTGCATTTTTTTTTTACTTTTCCTGAAAAAATTTAACTATGGCAGTACGTATCACCAATTCTCATATAAACGAGGTTAGTATGACGCACCGTACTTAATCATTCTTTCATATTTCATATTTGGAAGTGACTGAACGAATTGATTATCTTCAGTTTAAGGATAAGAAATTAATTAGCAGAAAAAATTACAAAATCATCACAAATCTCCTTCTTTACCGTTCTATTACTGTTTGAGAAACAACATTCATATGAATAATCCTAGATACCTGTTTTTAGATGAATATCTTAAATTTATTTCTGAACACTTATGGGTATTTTTTAAAGTATATCCTAATTTTTATTAGTTTTTTTTTAATTTAGTCTAACATTTTAAAAATATTTGTATATATCATAACATTACTCCGCCAAATCAATTTTGACCTACGTTATCTATCCCCGGAAACTGAGGCTTATGTGGCATTGCAATAGCTGTTAACTCTGTTAACTCCGTAGTGCCACCATTTGACACATTTAACCCTTTTTTTTCGGAAAAATCCCTAATTCCCCAAATCAATCCGATCCTCCTTTCCGTAGGCTTAATTATCCGATCTTTCTGCCATCATTACATGCAAAATTTCAAACTCCTCGGCCAAATCAGCTCTTGGAGAGGAACCCGACGAAGAATTACTGGGTGAGTTGTTGAAACTCACCAACATTATTGGAGATGCCACAACCTTATTGAGAAGGAATTACGAGTGACTTGGCTCCTATATTTTGGGTGATGGGTCTCTCAATGCCGTGGGAAAATTATCAAATAAAATAAAGGGCATGATAAGGTTTGGATTGTATGAGAACACCAACATATGTAAATGAGCAAGTCCCAATAATTAATTTGTTTGTGCTGTGAATGTTGTTTTACTTTAACCATGTAAGCTTTTTTGTAATTTGACTGCGTTCTTCTGCTTTCTTCTTCCCTTTGATGTTAGAACTAGTTCAGTTATAAAGTGTTATTCCCATTCTTCTATAAACCAATGTGTGAATTATTTAACCTTCCGTCGCAAAGTTTTATTAGTCGTAGAAAGTCTTATTTGAACTGAAACACTATCGAATTCCCTCTTAGTGCCATTGTTACAGCAACGCTGTGATTCTTGCGCATGAACCCCTAACTTTTTGGATTAAATGTGCGTTCAATGACCATACAATTCCTTAGTTCAACTGAAGTGTGGTTCATAGACGAAAACCCCGTCACGCTTACGCCGAGCTAAGTCTCTCACTGTTCATGTACTGTTGAGTTGAGAAGGAATGATTTGAGAAGGAAGAGTTCTATTCGTTGTGGATTTTTTACAAATGAACCAATGACCCCTATTTATAGGGAGGGTCTAAGATGGATTTATTCTCCACCTTTCTAGAAAATTCCTATCTAGGCTAATCCTACAACTTTCTAGACTAATCTTAAGAATCTTCTACACTAATCTTAGGAGCCTTCTAGACTAATCCTAAGAACATTCTACACTAATCTTAGGAGCCCATAAGAGAGGTGTTGTTATTTCTAACACTCCCCCTCAACACCGACTTGTTCTTCTTTTCATGCCAAGTTTTGTCCGGAACTCTTCAAGCTTGTTTGTGTTAAGTCCCTTAGTGAAGACGTCGGCTATTTGACTTTCCGTTCCAATGTATTGTAGCTTGATGTCTCCTTGTAACACCTTCTCCCGTAAGAAGTGATAGTGGACTTCTACGTGCTTAGTTCGTGCATGAAACACTGGATTTTCTGCTAGTTGGATCGCTGATCGGTTGTCGCATGATAGATGAACTCCATCGTCAGTTTTTCGGTGAAGATCTTGCATGAGTTGCATCAGCCAAATAGCTTCTTGTGTTGCAGTTGCAACAGCTCTATATTCCGCTTCTGTCGTTGAGAGTGAAACTGTTGGTTGTAGCTTACTGCACCATGATACTACTCCCCCTGCGATACTGAAGACGTATCCTGTCGTTGATATTCTGGTATCACGGTCACCAGCATAGTCAGCATCGCAGTATCCGACAAGTCTGCAATCCCCTTCTCTTTTATACAGCACCCCATTGTTCAATGTACCCTTAATATATCTCAGAATTCGCCGAACTGCCTCACAGGCTTCTTTGGAGTTTGCATAAGCCTACTCACCAAATCGACTGCATAAGAGATGTCCGGTCTTGTATGTGTCAGGTAGATGAGACTGCCAACCAGCTGACGGTACATTGTTGGCTCTTCAAGACCCTTGCCTTCATTTGCACTAAGCTTAGCGTTGAACTCGATAGGTGTTGATATCGGCTTGCACTCTAACATCCCATATTTTTTTAGTAGCTCCCTTGCATATTTCTCTTGACATAAAAACAATCCTTCTGGAATGCGGTCAACTTCTAATCCCAAGAAGTGCTTGAGTTCTCCAAGCTCCTTCATGTGGAAGCGCACTGAGAGATTTTCCTTGATCTATTTGATCTCATTGTCATTATCTCCTGTGATGATGAAATCGTCCACGTATACAAGTACTATTGCAATTTTCTCTTCTTTGAATTTGACGAAGAGGCTTGAGTCGGCGACAGCGAGAGTATATCCACTCTGCACTAAGAACTCCGCAATCTTGCCCTACCAAGCTCTTGGAGCCTGCTTCAGTCCGTATAATGCTTTCCTTAGTTTGCAGACATAGTTCGGACGATTCTTATCTGCAAACCCCTGAGGTTGTTCCATATAGATTGCTCTGTCTAACTCTCCATGTAGGAATGCATTCTTCACGTCCATCTGCCAGAGTTTCCAGGACTTACTTACTGCTAAGGCGAGTAGAACTCTGACAGTTGTTATCTTTGCAACTGGACTAAAGGTCTCGTCGTAGTCCAAGCCGTACTGTTGAGAGAATCCTCGAGCGACGAGACGAGCCTTGTATCTCTCCGTCGAACCATCTGTGCGAGTTTTCACCTTATAGACCCACTTGCAGGATATGGGCCTTACCTCACTAGGTTTTGCAACCAAATCCCAAGTTTGGTTTTCTTTCAATGCTCGAATCTCTTCACTTATTGCCTTTTGCCATACCTTATGCTTTGATGCTTCTTCGTAGCTTTATGCTTTTGTGGATCAACGTCTTCTGCAAGTGATGCATCTATGTATCTTGTTGGAGGTCTTCGTTGCCTTGTGAACCTCCTCAGTGGTGTCGTCTCGTCACTAGTGTCTTCTTCCACTACATTTTCTTCGAATGACATCTGGTACACTCCTGTTTGCCAAGGCCTCTCTTCTTCTATGTCATTGTTCCCTGTTATAGTGGGCCCTTCATCAGTCTCCTCAATGGTTGGTTTTAGGGTTACTTGCTCCCCCTGCTTCAATTGAGCTTCTTCTTCTGGTTCCTTTGAAGGCACCCACCAGGAAGTTGCTTCATCAAAGACGACGTTCCTTGATACAGTGCACTTGTTAGTTATAGGATCGCAGCATCTCCATCCTTTTCTCTCTGTGTCATATCCTACGAAGATACACTTGGTCGCCTTCTTATCGAACTTACTTCGTAGGTGGTTAGGGATGAACACATAGCAGACACACCCAAAGACTCGAAAGTGGCTCACTGTAGGCTTCATATTCCATAGTAGCTCGAATGGTGTCTTGAAGTCAAGGCGGGCTTGCGGTAGCCTATTTGCAACATCTACAGCTGTCTTCATGCACTCTGTCCAATATCTTCCTGGGACATTTCTGGCATGCAACATACTTCCACATACTTCTACAAGATGCCTGTTCTTTCTTTCTGCCACACCATTCTGTTGGGGCGTGTGGGGACAAGTCAACTGTCATCTTATCTTGTTCTCTTTTAGGTATTCTGCAAACTCCCTAGAGGTATATTCCCCCCCATTGTCAGTACGTAGGCACTTCACCTTTGTCTGCAAATCGCTCTCCGCCTTGATCTTGAACTCTCTGAATTTTTGTAGGACTTCTGACTTCTCCTTCATAAAGTCTATCCAGACATACCTGGAGTAGTCATCAATGAAGGTCACCATGTATTTGCAGCCACCAACTGATGGATGCTTCACTGGATCGAACACATCTGAGTGGATTAACTGGAGTGGTTCATCTGCCCTGTACTTGGACTCTTCATACGGTAGCTGGTGTGATTTACCATACTGACAGCCTGAACAAACATTGTCGACATTCACTTCCAATTCCGGAAGGCCTTCAGGATCTCCTTGTTCATCATTACCTTTAACTTGTGGTAGCCAACGTGCCCAAGCCTCTCATGCCAGAGATCCGCTGTCTCATTCTTCTTCACTTTATCTACATATGCAAATTCTGCAGACATGACATAGATAGAGTTGACCTTCCGCCCTTCCATGAACGGTGTCTTTGAAAACTTCAACTCACGGTAAACCTTCACATCTTCTGGCCCAAACACCACGAAGTTGCCCGGGGCTGTCAGTTGGGCTACTGACAAAAGATTCTTCTTTATTCCAGGAACATGGTAGACTCCTTGTAGTTGCACCTTGTTGGAACCGTCATCGGTAGCTATAACAGTCTTCCCGATATGGGTGATGGGCAGTCTAGAGTTGTTGGTGGTGACGACGACTCGCTGTCCTTTGTATTTCGACAACTCTTGCAACTTCTCTTGATCACCCGTCATATGGTTGGAGTACCCAGAGTAAAAAATCCAATTCTCTGTATAGTCCACGGAGTTATTGTTGACCACTGCAAGGGCCTGGTCTTCCGACAGCTGCTTTTCTTCTAGCAAGGCGAGGGATGCTTCAAGATTCCACTCTTCTTCGGATTTATTTCCGTCTTGACTTCTTGATGTGGCAGCATTTTCTTCTACAATCTTCTTCTTGAACCAGCAGTCTCGGGCGTAATGCCCCTTCTTACCACAATTGAAGCATTCCTTATTTTTTCGTTGAGTTGGCCTTTCTTGTCTCTTTTGTTCTTGTGGTCGAATATGTTTTTGCTGCTCACGTCGACCGTTTTTGCCACCTCGAGGGAAGCTTCTCTCATCATTTTTGGCAAACCCTTTATATTTTCTTCCCTTGTTACTGTATAACGTTTCTTTTTCATTTTTCAAAGTCACGCCCGCCAACTGTTTTGCCAGCGTCTCCTGATTAGCTAGTAAATTTTCTAAATCCTCTAACGACGGCGGCGTGGGCCATCCTTGCACCGCCGCAATAAATCCCCTATATTCTGGCCTTAACCCATGGATAATAATCCTCCTCATTCTATCATCGCTAATCTTGGATCCTGGGTCTAACTCTCATATCTCCGGGCAGATAGACTTTACTTTTGTAAAGAATTGATTAATTCCTAAATCTCCTTGTCTAACTGCCAGCAAGCCATTCTCTAGCAACTGTAGCCTCATATCATTCTTCTTTGAGAATCTAGTCACTAATATATCCCATGCATCCTTTGGAGTAGTGGCGTACCTTATATGCTCCAGCATTTCCTCCTCTATGGTGGTCTTAATGGCGAACATTGCCTTCCCTGCCTTAATCCGCCATTTTCTCAAAGCAGCATCATCCTCTTTCGGTGGGTTCTTCTCATTTCCACCAATGATCTCCCAGAGATCTTGGCCTTGGAGATATGACTCCATACACGTCTTTCACGTGCTATAATTTTGGTTATTTAGCTTCTTTAGCATGCCGACAGTATTAAACTCCGTCATACCGAATTTATCTTCTAGAAGCGTAGCCTGGTCCCCGACCTATGCCCGACGCATTTCCAAATTGCAGCTTCCTTGACAGAATTTCGGTAGTCCTCCGCTGGACTTTGGCAGATTCTCTTCTGGACTTCGGCAAAACCTCCGCTAGATTTCGGCAGATTCTCCGCTGGACTTCGGCAGAACTTTCGCTGGACTTTGACGCCTGGACCCCAACCGCCTGGCTCTGATACCAAATGTTGAGTTGAGAATGAATGATTTGAGAAGGAAGAGTTCTATTCGTTGTGGATTTTTTACAAATGAACCAATGACCCCTATTTATAGGGAGGGTCTAAGATGGATTTATTCTCCACCTTTCTAGAAAATTCCTATCTAGACTAATCCTACAACTTGCTAGACTAATCTTAAGAACCTTCTAGATTAATCTTAAGAACCTTCTACACTAATCTTAGGAGCCTTCTAGACTAATCCTAAGAATATTCTACATTAATCTTAGGAGCCCATAAGAGAGGTGTTGTTATTTCTAACATGTACTTGGCCGGTACTATACCCATACAAACATCAATGTACATACCAAAAACTCACCGTTTTACATATACATTACTCAAGTATTTTACAAAACAAACTACTACATGTAAGTTTGTGTTTTTTGTGTTTCATGTGCCATGATGGTGCCACAAAATGCAGCCTCTGTACGCATTGGAAATAAGGGCACGGTCGTTGAGAATTATGTCCAACATTTATTCGAATCTCCGATTGTACATAATGTGCTAACGTTAATCTAATGGATTGGATTCTCAAATAGTTAGGGCTTTTTTTTACGATGATGGGACTCAGCCCACGAGTTCAAGCTCGTGGACATAACATGGACATCACATCCTATTTGAGATGCACGAATATCTCCTATTTGAGTTTCCCAGCTCTGTTTTTTTTTTTTTTTTTGGACTTTCGTTTAGAATGGGTATTCATACTAGAATTCGTATGATCTCAACAGCTGAGGACTTTGCTTTCGGATATAAGCTTCTTACAATCACTTTAAAATATTTCTTGCATGTTTTGCTAACCGTCTGTAACTTCATGATGAATGGTTTTTCTTTTGATCATTGTAGCACTTCCCAGAAGAATAACTGATGCCTCGGACAAAACTACCAGATGCACCTTGAGGTGGAGAGCCATCATGCGAAAGGTGTGGTCATCCATTTTGATGAATTGGGGTCACAAGAGGTAGCAATGCGTGAACTCTGTCTAGATATCCAATAGGATCACGGAGCTGCAAGTGACATCAACCTGCTGGTGGGGAAAGACGACTTCCGTTCATGAACAAACCATGGCATCTTCCTTACAAGTTGCATGACATTTGTGGTCCCATGAAGTTTCTCCAAAATATATCTAAGTTCATTGTACCATAAATGCTTTGACATGTAGCTTACAATGTATAACGCATAACTTCTCGACCATTGTTATTGTCTTTGACTCTAAATTGACAGTGGACAACATGTACATGGTTTGTTTAGCGTTCTTCACTGCTGTGTATGGTCCTTTGGGTAATGTGTTCATTGGAGTTTCATTATGGTAGCTGTCAGGTCTGACCAAGTTCTATCGCGTATTTTGGTTTATCAGTTTTATCAACAACTTCGTTCACTTAAAATTATCTCTTCATATATATATTGAAAATAAAAATGTAAGCTTATATAATATTTTCATTCACTGTAGTCAATACTCGGACAAGCAAGGAGGAAAATCAGTTCTGCTGCGTCTCAAACTAGAAGATCGAGCCAATCCGGGCATTTGACCAATTTCGTGAAAATAACAACAACAGGCTTGAAATATCGCATTCAGACAGCGAGGAGACTTCTTATAACAACCCCTCATAATGTCAAAACATCAAGCAACTTGCTTGGAAGGAATGGACGGGGCCGTCTTCGTCTTGGCCTTTGGACAGCCTGTGACTAATTCTTTTTCCACCAAGTTCTACTGTCTGAAACGTGACAACATTTATAATGAAGAGAAGGAAGAATCTCCTTTCCTTTCACACCCGATGGCACTTATTTTCCTCGACATCATTTTTCCTTTTGCGATGGAAATAGTTGCCTCTAAAATTGAAATTAATCAACTGCTAACTACAATCAATGATGATAAAAAAGCATGGGTCCCTACCCTAAGCTGCCGGTAGTTTTCTGATCGATAATGTCAATTATTAAATTAACTTGGTTTCTGTTCATAAAAATTTGATTTCTAGTAGTGTAATGCGCGAATCCTCGACTGTAGAATACAACGAGAGGCACAGCGAACTGGCCGGGGTTGAATTTATTAGACAGGCACAACCGTTTTAAAGAGAAGTGTACGGCGTTGCCTTAAAAGCATTTTTCGGAGTTAGGCGCAAAGAAGAAAAGGTCAGCTAACACATCGCTTCCAACCCTCCTTTCAATTAGGGAGTTCGTTCTTTTGGGGTCTCTTGGCAAGTCCACTTCTGCCAAATCTGACCTTGTTTTTAATGTCAACGTTGACATCACATATTACTAACAATTATTGGCTATTTGAGGAAAAAAAAAGTTGTGTTTGGAATAGTGGGAATGTAATTGGCAAGACAGCTCTTTCCAAACAATTTCATCATCACGTCATTGGAAACCTTTTCTACAGATATCTAATTCTTAATCCATTTCCTCGTCACGTTTTCTTTTTCTATGTCATACAAACAAACTTGTAGACCGGCATTACCCAATTATTTCTCGACCGTCACCTAAACAAGTGCTTTAATGACGGTTTTACGAATTAATAATTATATATGTTTATGCGCTCGAGTCTGCATTGTTGATGTGGATTAGTTATTTTGTTTGAATTAAGAAAATGAAGATTTTGAAAGTCAAGGATTGATACTGCCAAAAATATGGCCCACATGCATATAAAACATAAACAGGGACAAATATATTTAATTTGATTGTGGTTTCGTTCGGTCGCACATGCATTAAGTCTAGGAATTCATATGCTTTTTTGAATAAGAGAAGATGGAAAAATCGAGGCTGAGTTATGGTTCGAGAGAGCAGATGATCCTTTCTGTGTGCACAAAAGCGGGCACACTTGAAACCACGGCCTTCCATAACCTCTTGTTTCTATTCCTCATCACAATATGTTGTGCTGCATCGATACAGGTTTTCGATATCGACCGGGGTTAATAATAATCTATAGAGAATTGTGGGAAGCGATTCTTCCCTTCGTAATGCCTTCCTCCTCCGGTCACAACCATTTCAAAAGGTTGGACATCATCTAATGATGACACCCGCAATCATGCACCTCTCAAAGGATATCGACTTTTATTAGCAAATTCAAAATACCCAACAACATATATCGAAAAGTAGTTAGCGCTAAAACTTTTCTCCGCGCAAATTCAAGCGGATGAAATTGTTTTCTTGTAATGATGGTTGGTTGGTTGGTTTGTTGGTAGTAATGAAGTGGGAGAGGTGCCCCAGGAGGAAGACGCTGAATGTTTCAAACCATTGAATCGACTGACTCCCGGACACTCCGGGGGGGAAAAACGCGTTGAGAAATATTGTGAAGGAGTGAAGCAAAGTCTAAATCTGCAAATATTTGTTAATCACAGAAGGTGCAATAAATGTGATTGCTACTCTCTCTCTCTCTCTCTCTGCCTCTCTCTATCTATCTCTTACTATTTCTTTCGTGACATTAGTTGACTTTGTTGACCTCGATATGTACACGATAACAGGTTATACAATTAATTAATGATTTGAAAGTCTCTCGATCGCTCAAATTGAACTGTACATGAGTGTTGCATTCATTACATGTCATTTCCCCCCACGCGAAATGCATCGAATAGTTGTCCTTAGAAAAGTCTTTTGTATCCGTCTTGTCAGTTTCATCACCGACACCCACTTGCGCATATACTTTTTTCTTTATTAACAGAGCCGAAATCGAATATATATTTGACTTTGGGGGGTAAGATTTTGTGGGTGTTGATCTGGTTGGTAACATTGCACTTCTACAATTTATTTTCCGGGAAATAATAATATCCGATGGAAAATATCTCTCAAACCTCGACTTTGAAACCTTAGTCGTTGTGTTTGGATTAGTCTTTCTTAGGTTGTTTCAATCACATGCGGTTGATTATTCCCATCAAATGATAATGAAGATAAGGGATAGTATCCGTTTGCGTTGCCTTATTTTGCGCATATGATTTGACTTCAAACCGTAATTAAATTTCCTTCTCAATTTAAAAAAAGCGCTCGAGAGTACCTTGTCTATATACTAAATGAAAAGATGACGAAATCATACTTTTATTTATTTTTTTCTGATTAGATTTTATTTTAGACGATGAATCGGGAAATAAATTATGATACAACATTTTCAATTCAAGAAAATAATTATGATAAAATAAGAACCAGGGCACAATAAAAACAAAACAATGAGAATTTTTATGATGTGTTGTGCTGTAAATTGTAACACGGGAAGACTGATTATACCCATGATCCATCGATCCATCAATGTGAAGCTATTTCGATTCGGCTCGTGCTACTGTTTTTCTTTATTTAAGCAATCAAAACTCGCACAATAAAAACACGTATATGATTAGGCAGATTCCACCTTTATTTGTAAGGAAAGTAAAAGAATATATTGAACTTTCGTTGGTCAATTCAAACGGAAATCAATCAATATAGTAGTTGTGCGTGGTTAGATAGTTTGAGTATTATTTGCTGACGTGGAACAGTACCAACAGCTGGCAGGGGGTAGAATTCTTTGTACGACAATAAGAAAGGAAAGGGAAACAAATCCTGAAGAGGGGGGAGTTTTTGTGGCTGCATTTTTTTGACGCTTTTTTTTTGGGGGGTGGTAAAAGAACAATAATTATATTATTGGCAGCCAAGTTGGGGGGCCTAATAATTTGGACTGGTGTGATTTTTGACATTTCTCATGTCGGCAACAATTCTACACCAAATGTTTAAATGCATTTCGTACGATCCACGTTCCTTTTGCTCTCCTTTCTTATAAATTCAACGCGCGAATTTCTTCAATGGGTTAAGTCTCCCCTTTTCATTTTCATATACCATGTCATCCTAATACACATCACACGCACATTTTAATTATAACTTAAATCATTTATGGAATTAATTTATACAACTTACAATTTTATTACAAAAGAAGAAAACAAAAAAAATTACGGATGTGGTTCTGATGCTATAAAAAAAAAAGAAATGATACTAACATGGGTTTAATCCAAATGATAAGGAGCTTGATTTTGCTTAAGGAGGTATAGTTTGAAAACTATAGTACATAGCCACCCTTGTTGGAAGATCCACCCGTACCTGGATTCGAATTAGCCCGAGTAAAAATTCGAATTTCAAAAAAAAAAGAACATAACTATGATATGAAAAAAGTATCTCAAAATGAAGCATTTTAATGAATACTAATTTTTTATATCGGTACGAGGCGTTAATCTACCTTTATTTTCAGAAGATTAATTCGATCAAGTAGACATTATCTACTCTGGGGCACAAGGTTTTGTAAGCAAATGGTGTTGGGAACCAAACGCACATCGAAACCCGGTTATATTTCCGACACTTGATTTCAAGAAGAAACATATCACTTTAAAATATTGCTTGCATGTTTTGCTAACCGTGTGTGACTTCATGATGAATGGTTTTTCTTTTGATCATTGTAGCACTTCCCAGAAGAATAAATGATGCCTCGGACAAAACTGCCAGATGCACCTTGAGGTGGAGAGCCATAATGCGAAAGGTGTGGTCATCCATTTTGATGAATTGGGGTCACAAGAGGTAGCAATGCGTGAACTCTGTCTAGATATCCAATAGGATCACGGGGTAGGGAAAGAAATTATTGTATGAATATGTAAATTTTAAAATTTTACTAAATCGTTCTGATTTGATTTTAATATTTTCAAAATAATAGTAATAATAATAATAATAATAAAACATAACCCACCTTCTATAAATGTGTGTTGCACACGGGTGCTTGTTTAGCAAATTGAGGTGATAATAATGACAAAAGAATAATGATGGGAAGATGATGGATATAGATACATGAACTGACACAGGCTTCTCAACCCCCCCGCCCCTCAATCGGGTCGAGATATGTGGGTGACACCATCATCCATCAATCTTTATCATTAAAACTAAAAAACAAAATATCTTGTTTTGTACCTTTGGGCAATTATTGGGGTTTTGTAAAGGGAAAAAACTGTTGGTAAAAGAGCGATTCATGTGTAATTAGAAAAAAAAAATGATATCGATGGTGCATAATAGAGAGCCCTCTTCACGCTGCACCGTTAACAGGTAGAACTCTTTACACGATCATGCTCATCCTTAAGATGATCAAATATAACAACCACTCCCAAGTTGGGTTTTGGTGGCATGGGGTCACCACCACGCCCATTTTCTCCCCCGCTAATAATAAACATATAGTATTGATATATACTAAAATATAAAAAAAATTATTTTGTAAGAAATGTGACGTATATACTAAACATTCTACTTAACTGCGCATAGGAAAGTGACTTCCAACCGGACGTCTGATTAATTAGGACACTGAGATGATTAGCTTACTTAATTTCATCCACTCGATCAGGTTATGAAGTCTTATGACGACATTAAGGTAAAGTAGTGGTTAAGAAATGGGACAAATCCCTTAAATATATACATAAATCTCCACCGAAAGGAGAAAAGGGATAAACCAAATTGCGAACAACGTTCTATTATCGTATTAGGGCATTTGGGGGGACCACCCGACCGCACCGCCGCTGCCTTCCCGTTCAATGAACACGTGCCCGTGGTTATTAAACGACTCATCTCATATTAGTTTATTTCAGCTGGTTTTGTAACTAATACGACGATGAACTATTTTTATTAACATTTTGGTGTAGTTTAGACGAGTTTTTCGAGGTTTAACGATTCCATACGCTTCCGAACGCGTGTACTCCTGTCACGTGATTTGGTAGTCACGCACGTCGGCATGTGAGGACAAACAATTATCATCGAGTCAAATTCTCAAAAAACAAATCCTTGGTTTTCGGCCACTTGGCTATCAAGTGGTATTGTCGTTTCGGGGTGGTGTGAATGGAATATAATTATAATGGAAGCAAACAAGAAACATTGGGGGGAGGTGGGGAGGAGGAGCTGACCCCGATCACGTTGTTCTATGAAACACCCTTGCCTTGCTAAGATTAATTCAGGGCTTCCGGTCAACCTCCGAGATTAGGCGCCTCCATGTGCTCTACATAATCGTGTTTGACGAGGGAGGAAGAGATTACATGGGAACCTTGAATCAGGCAGGGTAAGAAGACCCCGTGATTCTTTTTCGCGTGACATGGAATAATTTGTCACCTCCACAAGTGGGAAATAAGAAACATATGAAAACCGTTATGCGGAAGCGGAAACCATTTTTAAATATAGTGTTTTTTTTATCGAATTTTTTAGCATATGGAGAAAAGATGGGACTGACGTGTAAAGCATTTTTTTCCCCTATGTTTACTAGAACATGCTGATGCGTCATCGTTTAGGAAGATCAGAACTTTTTTTTGTTAGCAGGAGGACACGCGTAGTTATCTTCAAGATTATTTTGCGATATTACAGGAGAGATAAGGATCATCCCAAAGAAAAGTTGCTTTAAGAACGTGCTGTATTCCCTTTGTTTCCAGTTGGATGGAAAATAGGAGGCGGTGATGTCACCAAGAATCATCAAATTATATGCGAATTTGGATATTTCTTAACGCACCATTTATCTCCTTAAATCCCTCGATGAAATCCTCCTCCCAGGATCTCCTTAGCTTTCGATTCATTTCTTTTAAGGAAAAGGAAAGATATACACAATCCTCCACTTAAAGTGTACGAGGCAGTCATGTTGTTGTAAAGTAACTTTCTTCCTTTTGTGTCTCTTGACGGATTTCTGAAAACTTTTCTAAGAATGTTTAGATTGAATGCTACTGTCATCTTTATTTCTTTGATCTCTACTAGTTTATTTAATATTTTTAAGCACTTATTGCGTTTCAAATTAATGAATAAGGGAACGAGTCTTTAGCATAACATCAATAAGAGCTTCCGATGGTCTTATTAAATCATTTATTCGGGACATGCAGATATTATCCTTTAATTATTTGTAAGTACAAGACCACAACATGTAAAAATTATTCTTGCCACGTGACAAAAAATGATAATAATAAACGGTTTTTTTAATGACAACGCAATATAATAGTTAAAATAAATATAGCGCATGAATGGAGAGTGGTATTCATCACCAGGCGGCTAATCATAATCCTGCTTGGAGCAGATGCCGACATGCAATCTTCGCCCACAAGCATGACGTCATCTCCCAAACAAAAGCCTCAGATCAGTATATTAGTGGGGGTAAGGGAGGGTGGCCATATGTCATGATGAGCTAAACCCACTAATTTCTAGCATCCCGGATAAGAGATTGATTTGGAATAACAATAGTATTTAAAAATGTTGGGCATTACGCACAACATTCACAAGACGTTAAAGAAAAAGAGCAACTGATGGTATGAAAAAGTGCCATATCACCTTTCCATCATTCGAAATTTAGACAAACCAAAAAGGAATGGTTTAGATAATGATGAATGAGATAGGTAATGACGAATCATATGCAGTCATCTCGAAGGCCTATCTGAAGGGGAACCATGGGCGAAGATATTATTAAAGAGGAGCAACCTTATGGCAATGACTTGAGAATATATGTACATCATTACTTCTTAAGTTTGTGAATGACTATAAAAAAATGGCATCCGTAGAATACTGTTGATTTATAAATTGACGTGGCTTCAATATGATTAGCTAGATATCGGATAACGCAATCAACCGAGAAAAGTGCATGATCTACAAATGATGGCATGCCCATTTTCCCTTCTGATTAGAAAAAGGGGAGGGGGGATAAAAGCTTTTATGGGTGCATGCTTAATTCAACATGTGACGGGGGCAAAAGTCATTAAATCCATGAGTATTATAAGAAAAAGTGAGTCTTAAATTGTGTTTTTGGGGGGGGGCTCTACTTTCGGACAGACTAGGGAGATTCCTGTTGTTTTTTTATGGGGAGGAAAGGTTGTTCGATATGGGGGAATAATATCAAAGGCGTTGAAAGATAATGATGTATCTTATCCCAAATAAAAGGATTAAACGAGGGAGAGGGGTATGGGATTGTGTTGTCATGGGGGAAGTGAGTAGTTGTCCTGGTCACTGTAATATTCCTGGAGAGGTGGGATGGAAACGGACATGCATGGATAAACCATGACGGACATGTATAGACAACGTTTATTTTTATTGAAAATTGGTTGGAGTTGAGTATGACTAGAACATGCCTTGAGGACAACTACTTAGATGGATCAATTGAGACTCGGAGCAACAGGACTCAATATTGCAAGAGCACAACGCTTTGGCGGACACAGAGACATTCACCATATCAACAAAACTACATGCTTTTTGTTGTATGGGGTCCTATGTGACTGATTCTTTGTTTCATCCACCATTCCAGCCACGCAAATACTCCCCCAGGAAAGTTGTGGGCAAAGTGGACCCCAACTTATAGTCCTCCTTACCTCCCTTCCGTACATGAATTCACTATCACCACCCATCTTTATTAGCTCCTCGTGCCATGTAAGCCCCCAAAGAAGACATTCCGGGACTTGTATTATACCTTATGCGTCTACTAAATATCAATCGTAGTTACCAGTAATCCATCACAAATCCATCATATACGCAGAATGAAGTTATTCCAAAGCGAAGGGTTGACTATAATACATAATGAGGGGGAGAAATCATGTAGATAATGTTGCAAACGCTAGCCGGAAGCTGAAATAACTAGGAGTTTTTCCCTCCTTTATTCATTTGGGAATATCATTATAATTTATTTTATAATTATATAATGCAAACAAAAAATAATGAGAATATGGGGGATGGAAGAGAGTGTGAATGTGAACCTTGTGGATAATATTACAAATGGGAAAGTATTCGGACGTGAGGACCATTCAAGAGGTGATAATATCTTTCCGAGTCTATCCGGAAAAGAAAACGCAATCCCCTTTTGTTACGAGAAGGTCCCACACATAGACCACACGCACAGGAAGCATCATCCTATATCCAAGTGGAACCATGCATGAAACTGACAATACCGGAACCAAATGAATACCGCTCATGGGAAACGACGAATACTGCCTCGTCCTGGTTCGTATTGCCCCCCTGTTCAGACACGACACGGGCGTTCTCGAGCGACTGCAGCTTGTGGTTATATTATTTTCGAAATGAAACCATTAACAAGGGAGATAAGGAGGGGTGGGTGGGTGGGGGCCTCATCCTGTCCAGTGGGAGGTCAATTGGAGGGGCCTTAAATTTCTGGACGAACTCAATAGCAAATAATTATTGAATTTCTGGATTGATGGAGGTGGGGAAGGGGGATGTTGTGTGGGTAAAAGGAGGAACAGATAGGGATGAAAAGCCATGCCATGCCACGGGGCATAAGGGAGCAGCAAAACTCGGGGGATGCACCCAAAATTCCACTCCCTCCTCCCTCAGCCATCAACTTGCTCTCTCTCTCTCTCTCTGTGATTCCATTCCCAATTTCCTCCCTTGGCTAAATTCAAGTCCCCTGTCCAATCCCCACCCTTTCCTTTTTAAAAAACAATATCCTTATCAATATAATATTATTTTCGGGCAAATGAAAATATGAATCCTCCTGAATGCCCACCCCCATCCCACCATCATTTATTAGTGCACTATCAATCCCACCGTATTTATTTTTTATTTTTATAAAAATAGTAGGATATAAATGCATAAATCTATGACCTGCCTATTAATTAATATCTCACTTGAACTTGTCCACATTTCCAGACCTCATTAGACATTTATTTATTTATATATTCGTTTTTGAAGGAAAATGGCCGTGTGCTCGTAGGGATCCAAAAACGTTATGCCCATCACCATGTATTTGTTTAATTCAATTTTTTATTTTATTTTAAATAGAAGTCTTATCTAGAAATGACCAATACAAAACTAAAAGCGACAAAGCTAAAACTAAAGGTTGAAATTTCCTTTGTCTATATAAACCTCAAAACTCTCACCTCCTTCTACATCCCAATCCCATTCACAGTCACATTCCGATTCCGATTCATATCCTCCATCCACAAAAGAAAAGCCAATGGAGATTAGCTCCACCGACGAGAGTACCGCCAGCGACTCCATCTCCATCTCCCCTCCTTACTCCACCCTCCCTGTCGCCTCCCCCTCTTTGTCTCCCCCTCCCCCACTCGCTGATACAGGGGTCGAGGCCGAGTCCAGAAAGCTCCCGTCCTCTAAGTACAAGGGGGTTGTCCCTCAGCCTAACGGCCGCTGGGGCGCCCAGATTTATGAGAAGCACCAGCGTGTCTGGCTCGGGACCTTCAACGACGAGGACGAGGCTGCCCGATCGTATGACGTGGCTGCCCGCAGGTTCCGTGGCCGTGACGCCGTCACCAACTTCAAGAAGCTCGGCGATACAGGGGAATCAGTCGAGGATGGCATGGAGGTTGCCTTCCTCGAGTCCCATTCCAAAGCTGAGATTGTCGACATGCTGAGGAAGCACACATACAGGTATGAGCTCGAGCAGAGCAGGAGGAGCTACCGAGCTACTGGGTGCGATGGGGATTTAAGTCCCTCGTTAGTGTCCGGCGGGGCAGGGGGCAGGGGTGATGCGAGAGAGCAGCTGTTCGAGAAGGCCGTTACGCCAAGCGATGTTGGGAAGCTCAACCGCCTGGTGATACCGAAGCAGCACGCAGAGAAGCACTTCCCGCTGCAAGGTGGGGCAACGAGCTCGTCAAAGGGGATACTTCTAAACTTTGAGGACGATGGTGGCAAGGTGTGGAGGTTCCGGTACTCCTACTGGAAGAGCAGCCAGAGCTACGTGCTCACGAAAGGCTGGAGCCGGTTCGTCAAGGAGAAAAATCTCAAGGCCGGAGACACGGTCTGCTTCCAGAGGTCAACGGGACAGGAGAAAAAACTCTACATCAATTTCCGGCCGTGGAGCAACGCCGTTCCTGCTCAGAGTCTTATTCGGCCGGTTCAGATAGTCAGGCTCTTCGGAGTGAACATATTGAAGATACCCAACCCAGGGATAATGGCGAAAGGAGGGGATGGCGTGGCGGTAGGGCGACGTGGAGGCTGGTGTAGCGGGCGGAAGAGGATGAGGGAGGTGGACTTGTTGTCGTTCGAATGTAGTAAGAAGCAGATGGTCGTCGGAGCTTTGTAGGTGGCAATCGAAATTTCTTCTTTCCTCTTCAACTGCTTTAGATTTTTGTAATTTTTGGTAGTTCCTTCAGGATCTTTGATTTTTCTCATAAAGAGAGTGGGAATTGTAAATTAAAGTTAAAAAGTCCCCCCCCCCCCCCCCCCCCCTAAAAAAAAAGAAAATCAAAACGTTTATTTCCAAGTCCAGTGTGTCGTACTTCTTCTCATTGGTTGTAAGGAAACAACGAAGCTGTCTTTACTTTAGCTACATTGTTGCTTCCCGAAATAATCTGAATACGGACAACCATTCAATTAAAGATCAGGTTGATTTTTCAGCAGGGAGTGATTGGGTCAATTGTAATTAAAATAGAATAAACGTTGAGATTGATTGCATACACTAAAGCACGAGTCTATGATGACCATGTATGTAAACATCGCCCCATATCCAATTCCACCCATGTGCTTTAGTTTACTGGGCCGGGTTGTTTGTGGGTGGAATTGGATCCCCACCCATTGCCCACAAATCAAAACGGCTTGCTCTAACAAGTCGAAGACATTTTTTTTTTTTACTTCCTTCTATCGAATGTAGTTGACGATCCAGATCCTACTACATAAACTCCCTACTATTGCAAATTCACTTGTCTCAGCTCGCTGATTGCTGACTCCCCAAAATCTATTATCTATGGGGAGGCATTGATTGTCCCAAAAATTCTTTACCATTAGTTCTACTGTTGGAACCTCCTACCTCGTCTTCCCCTTAGAAATAAATCCTAGGAGCTAATATCTAGTCGTGGAATATCATCGGTCAGTCGTCAAAGGGCGTGTGTGCACTCTGCGGAGCGAGGCAAGGCGAGGTGACGCCACCCAAAAGCCAGGCATGCAATTTGCACAAGGCGATATGAAGGCCCTCTGTTCATCAATATTAGTACCTTTCTTTTATTCACTATCATGGCAACTCTACACCCCAACTACTCCGTAAGCATGATTCACGTCATCCATGCCACAATATAGCGAATTCTCTCAAGCCTCATTAACGTTTGATCACAGTTTGTATCTTAGACAATAACTTTTTTTGCAGACACAAGTAAACCTATTGCAAAATAATTAATGTCTATATCTCATTTTGTTCCATGAAGATGACCCTGCTCTTGCCCAGTACCCGCCAGCACTCCTAAGGAGTTCTTCACCAAGCTTGAAGGAGTCCATCACGCCGAAGTGCACCCAAGTCCTTCAAGCCTCACTCACGTTCAATACAGCTTGCATCCGTGGCACCAACCATGTACAACTAAAAGCTTCCCCCCAATGAGAAAGTAAAAGCTTACAACAACTCTCTCAAGTCTCTTAGAATAACCACATATATCCCGTTATCATCATACTTAAACTAACTAAAAAGACATCATTTCTTATAGCAACAAAAATTATGTGTAGAAGAAAAATTATTGACAGAAGGTTCTATAAAGCAAGGAAACCTTATGAGTACCTATCAAAATGGCTTGTCGTTTGCCGTTATTCATGTCAAATTTGGACAAGGTTAAGTGGAATAGAAAATGTTGATTAACCGTTGGACATCCCAAGTCAATCATTAGAACCTCATAAAGATATTTTCCATAGAGGGAGTGATTTATTCACTTAAAGAGAATAAATTAACTCTTCGAAAATAAATCATCAATCAAAAGATTTTATATACTTTGATTTATATAATATACCATAGGAATATGCTTAGTTAATGATTAGATAATAAAAGTTACTCACGTATCAAATTGTGTATGTAGGTTAACTTTCTGCAAAAGTACTAGAGGCTCACCTTATATGGATGGAAGGGCACACTTCGAGTGCTGAGAAACCATTTTCAATGTGATTTATAAAAAAAAAAAATCAGTCATCAATCCTTTCTGTAATTTTAAAAAGTTATGTTTTTACAATAAGAATTTCTCTTTCGTATTACTACGTAAATTATTTTGAAATAAATTATAATTATCCTTTTATACAAATAAGAAATAAAATATTACAGGTCTTCTATTCTAACAACTGCTTTTCTAATTTACTTGCTATTTATACGCGATTCTGGATGACGCATAGAAGCTTAAATTCTAAAATGATTCCCCACCAAAAGTACTTATTTTCTAATGCACTGGATACGAAAATAGGCTTAAGTTCCCTTTATTTCACCCGTATTTATTTTCGAACGTATTACATAAATTTTCTAACATTTGTTATTTTAATTTGGATGAAATTGCAAAAAGGAGTTTACCTGTTTAATCTTAGTTGCATAAATACTATGACTTGTTAAATGACGCAAAACTTAATTGAGTATATACAAAATAAAAATGCGTCTTAAAAAGGATTTGAGATAGTAAACTTGATTTTTTTATGAATATTGATACTAATAATTAACACTACAGGAATTGAATAGGCCCAAAGTCAAACAATAAAAATGCATTCCCGAAATGGCAGTGTTAAGATGGGAGATGGAGACGCAAAAGTAGAAGCCCATAAAAAGAAAGAGATGTAGCCCACTTTACTCCCAAATCAAATAACATTAGAACAACCATGTTCGTATCCTGGTGCCAGCGGAACCCGCGGGATCGGAGGTATCCATGCCTTCCAAATTTTTAGAAATTATTTAATTTTGACTTCAAATTTTTTTACTTTTTGAATTTTTATTCTTTAAAATTTTATGTAACTTTTAATTTTTCCCCCATCGGATCTTTGAGAAAGTTTAATTTAACACTTTATGAATAAATTTTCTGAATTTGCAACTGGTGAACAATATATCCCCCAACGAAGTTTTATATATTGTTTTCATATTTGTATTTTATATGGTAAAATATCATATTTGTGTTAGTATAAATTTGTAACTTAAAAAAAAAAACATGGAATATAAGACAAAACAAGGGTAAACTGTCGAATATATATCCAATCATTGTCTTCTATCGTATTAGGAAAAATTTAGGTATTCTCATCCGTATGCTAGCACATGGATAAAGTTTGCCTCCAATGCAAATTATCGAATCCGTGGGATATTTTATTATTATTATTATTATTATATTATTTAAATCATTCCCGTCTCCACCGGGACAGGCGCAAACCCAATCCCTACCCACCCGCAGGAAAAAAAAAAATTGTTAAATGTTAGATTATATAAGGTATATTAAATGTTTGGTGTTATATCCCCGAAACGCAAAAGGCCGATAATTTAATGTAGATTCAGTCCAATTTATGCCCCCATCAAAATCTGTCGAACCTTATCCCCCCCAATGAAGAAAAAATAAAGAAAGGTGACGGTGACGTCAACATCAACTACTCTCTCTCTCTCTCTCTCACATATAATCTAATCTTATCTCTCTGCTATCAATCCGTCCCTGCTTTTTATTACAAAGACCAAAAGCGAATCTACCCGTTCGAATATTCAACATCATCCCCCGGGTAACACGATACAGTGAGAAATTCCCATTCTACCCTTCCCTCAACCCCGACCCGATCCATCATCCCATTCCCGTGTCAAGAAGAAAGATTCCCCCCCAACCATCCGCAAGAACAAACCACCCAAAGAACAACAACAAAAAGTAAAAGGGAATGGATGAGCAGGCCCAGAGAGTGCGGTGCTACATCGACGCCCTAGAGGAAGAGAAGCTCAAGATCCAGGTCTTCCAGCGCCAACTTCCCCTCTGCCACGACCTCGTCAACACGGGTACCCGTTTCTTCCCTTCAATTATTATCTCCTACTTTGATTTTGATGCAATTGTCCTCCCATCTCTTCCTCCTTCTTCTCTTTACTCTTTGTTAAATTTTGGGTACTACTGTTTAGCCATCGAGAATTACCGGCAGCAGTTGTCAAGGACGACCACGACCGACTTCCTTCACGGTGGCCACTCCAAATGCTCTGAGCAGACCTCTACCCAGGGTCCTGTCCTGGAAGAGTTCATTCCCATCAAGAGGCCCTGTTCTGGCTCTGACGACAACGACGACGACGACGACGATGCCGAGATTGATTCAGGACGTCAGTCAAGCGAGGTTAATGGCACCCTATCGTCTAATGATAACAAGAAAAAATCCGACTGGCTCAGATCTGCTCAGCTGTGGAATCAGACCACCCCCGATCCATCGCCCGAGGATGTAAATAAAGATAGTCCCCATTGCTTCTTATCCTTGGTCTCGTCGTGTTTCATGAATTAATAGCTTCATGTGTTGTTGGATGTTCCCCTTAAGAGGGTGCCGGTGCTGGGGGTGAAGAGGAGCGGCAGAGCTTTCCAGCCGTTCAACCGGGAACAGGGCACAGTTGTTAAGACTGGTCTCACCAATAAGCAGTCCTTGTTAACCCTGGATAAATTGCACTCCACCATCCCAGCGGCCGCTAAAAGCTCCCTGGCAAAGACCATAGTCGGGAGTGGCTGTAAGGAGGAGAGGGAACCTACTCAGCCGAACAGGAAGCAGCGGCGGAACTGGTCATCGGAGCTCCACCGCCGCTTCTTGGAGGCCCTTCAGCAGCTCGGCGGCTCCCACAGTTAGTCCTCGGAATTGTCCCAGATTCTAACTAAGTATTCTCGTGATCTGTTAATAATCTGATTGATTGTTACACATGGGGAAGCTGCCACGCCTAAGCAGATTAGGGAGTTGATGAAAGTCGATGGTCTCACAAATGATGAGGTCAAGAGCCACTTACAGGTGAAAGTTTTTTATGCTTTTGGCAAATCCAGATTTAGGGTGGTTCTTCATCTGTTTGGGAAATTCTTGATCCAATCAAACTCTTTTGTTGGTGGGGAATCTTTATTGCTTTGTTTGGTGATTGGTGGTGGGATGCGGAGAATGTGAATTTGAATTTGATTGGTTCGTGTAATTTTGCAATTCTTGCACCTAACTTTGTCCCTACAAATTATTATTGTTCCCCAGAAATATCGTCTCCACAACAGAAGACCCAGCCATTCCTACATGATCCCTCCAGCCGGCGCTCAGGCACCGGAGTTCGTGGTGGTGGGCGGCATATGGGTTCCTCCAGCACCAGCGGTCACGGCCCCTGCCCAATCAGCCACCGTCCAACCACCAGCTCACTCCAACCATAAAAAGAGCCCCGGCGATTCTGAAGGGACGGAGAGTCACAGCACTGATGGAGAGGAAGAAACCCGCGGCACACGGTTGCATTCGCGGACGACTTCTACCTCGAGTCATACCACCACCGGTCGCTGTTGACCTACCCGCCAGCTAACATCAGTGGAGAGTGAACGGATGATTTTTTGTTTACAATAATAATGTGAAAAATACGCACTCGAGTATAAAACTACATAATAGAATAATCATGTAGAAATCATAATCAGTCCTAGGTGACCATCGACTACGTATAAAACCTTGGAATCAAATGGAACTGATATATTAAGGTAAGTATAAAAACATCAATTAAATTTTAACCTATATGTTAAACCATAAATACTAAATTTTAAACTAAATATTAAATATTAAGTCATAAATCTTAAACCCTTAAGCCATAAAAATCGAAAGCCAGACAATTAAACAATAACCTACATATGGTAATGGTTTCTTTATTGTTAATTTATTAAAGAAAATTATTTATTAAATTCTTAATGTATTAATGGTAATAAAATAATGATAGAAATATCAATTATCTAAAAAGAATCAATCATAATGGTATTTTAAATACTCTATGTTTATTAGAGAATCCTAATTTCACTAATAGAAGGCTTGTGGTTTAGGATGTGGACACTAATAGAGATCATAGAGATCATTCAGAGGTTTTAAAAATAAGAAAGAGACTTATATAAAAGGTTTCAAATTTCACGTTCTTATCCTTAAAGGGTGCCGGGTTTAAACATTTTTATTTAACTTTTTAATTAAATGTACGTTCACATCATTTTAAAAAAGTAAAATATACGATAATATCATAAATTATGGTTAAATTTTTTGTTTTGTCAAAATCTTTTTTGGCTATACGATATTATCACTATTTTTAAGGTTGCAATTTTTTTTTTTGCCAATCTTGGATTTTACTATGAGAAAACCAAACAAAGCTTTAATACTGTCTAACAGTTCTCCTATAATATTTGAGTTCTAACCTCTCGTTGCATCGTCTTGCAATCCACCTTTTACGTAGTAGTAACCTCACAATAAATCCATCATCCGGTCTTCATCGATTTTATAGATTCTTAACACCATCAATAACTACAGTTCAACATCGACTTCCAATTTACTTAATTTAACCATTAAAATCCTATAATAAATAACCACGAAATGTTTTAATACTATTATCCTTTTTTTTTACTTTTTTAGTCAATAATTGAAATTTATATATTAAGAGATGTTTGTTATTCTCACAATAAAATTCAAGACTAGCCACAAAAAATTACAACCCTAAAAATAGTGATAATATCATATAATCAAAAAAAATTTTGATAATTTGACCATAATTTATGATACTGTCGTGTTTTTTTTCTTTTAAAAACTCTTGACGCATTTTCAAAAGTGGGTATTGGAAATCCTGTCATTTCTGGACGGTGAAATTTGAACTGGTCTGTGTAACAAATGTGAAACTGACCTTTTCACCGGGAAGAGGAAGGATATTTTGAAGAAAATGTATTTGACTAAAAACGTTCAATTTAATTTTATTATATTGTAATATGATCCTTCCTCGAACTTTCCTGGAGGTTGGTACTAGGACTCGGCAGGACGACCAACTTTTGGACAGACAAAATATAGAGATTTAAATTACTAAATATGGACGACAAAAACAATTAAATTTTTTGGGCATGGTCTAATGTCAAAATAAAAAATTGGTACAAAATCGGCACCCTCGTGAAATTATTTGGAATGGACATTGCCAAGACGGAAAATCATCAGATGAAGGAGAAACGACTTAGGTGTAGAAGAACTAATAACTAACTAGTTTACATGCGATTTTTTAAATGATGAATATGAAAATACAACGGTTGATATCGCCACCCACCCAATAAAAACTTTGCCGGGATTGTGATGTCTCTGTTAGGAGATTTCGTGCGGTCCCCCTGACAATCAATCCCATTGAGATAGTATAAGATTATAAATCTGAAATGACCTTTGACTTTGAGTACGAAGCTTGTAATGCAAGCGGAGAATCTTAAGGTGATGTTTTCCGGTGAAATTGGATGCCCATTTCTTTTCCCCTTTTTCCGTCATTTCCTTTTCCGTAACCCTGTAGTAGACCAATCCTTTTGCCTTGCGGACTAAGAAGAAACACCAAAATACAACACGCGCTTTGGTCAAAATTGCAACCAACGCAAGGGTAACTGTCCATAAAATGTTAATTTTTTTGGAATCATTACTCCTTTTCTACGTCTGGAATCCTTGCATGGATAGATAACCGTTATCTATCTTTTCTGCTCATAACTCGAGCATTATATGGTATTTTAGTAACCATCTAGTTTGAGACGCTACCTTCCTACCCTGTGATTTGACCGAGTCTTGCCAATGATTCATTATTTGCGATTATCTCTGAATAATATTTACCCGCTAGTAACTAACTCCAAAATGACCGCATGATTTATAACTTTTATGATAATAAAATACCCATATCATCCTAATAAAACTTTAGGTGTGTAAATGGTACAATAATGTACCGACAGTAGGGTTTAATTAGTGCTTTATATTAAATGTGATGTCTTCATCCAATTTTATCATTTGAGGAAGCAAATGAAGTTTTCATATTATGAGATAATAAGTATTCTTTCTACATAAAGCTCATATACTCGGTATGAGGACCGGCTTCTCAGAGAATCAAATCCTGTGTATATAATTAATTAGAAATATGTCACCTGTTTCCTTTTTATATTGTATAATGTAGCTAATTAAAGCATAAGAGGAGACAAATAATTGATTATGGTTCCGCGGACGGTCATTCTACCAACACTCCAACCCATCTGTGATCTATCCACTAAACAAAGATCAGGAGAGCATGAACAGTATATATAGATACTTCATAAGGTATATGAGTAACCATGATCTAAGCGGCCCCTCGCCATAAATAACTAATCTTGAACGGCTCCCCACAGTGACTCATCGCGCCCCCCTTCTGCAAGATGGGCGGCTTTCCCTTGAGAAAAAATCGATTCCATTTGCACAAATGCTACTTGCTTTCCCAATTCCTTAGTACTCGACTCCTCATCGTGGCTCATTGTGTATCACCATTGCATGAAGGACGGTTTTCACTCGCGTGGTTATCACTTCTCCCGTTGAAAATACTCTTTTACTCATGAATTCTTTGTGCACTAGTTACATGACTCACTAACCAATAGAATAGAACCATAGTTATGTAGTTACACAACCCTCTCAAAAACAGAAGAGATAGACTCGGTGAAATGTAAATGATTTTCATTAAGCAATGAACTCTGTGAACACTCAAATGATCAACTCAAAAATGACTCACACTTTGCCTCATCGGCTTCATGTCTCCGGATATGTTAAGATCCCACTCTATCTTTCCATAGTGATACAAATGTCTTGGTACTTATCTCCATGATATATTTCTATCTAAAAACTTTCTTTAAAATGATCTTGAGATAATTGTTTAAGACAACGATGAAATATATTGGCGTATGAGAATTTGATGAACATATTTAGCACTTAACGCATAATTGGGGATATGTGTCATTATTTCCCCATGCACGAATCATAATTGAGATTTCCTCCTGCTCGTGACCATACATATATTTAATGATAATAAGGAAATGCTTCTTGAATATCTTTCCAAATTAGTAAGACAATAAATGTGGCCTCCACCTCCAAGATACATCCTAAGAATGAATATAGAATTAGTTTAGCCATTAAATCAGAAAGAATTATTGTTGAAGTATATTAGGATGAAATGCTTATCTGGTTTAACTTATTTAGTTAAACATTTAAACCAGGTCATGTCTTGTTTGTATTAATATATGTACGTATTTTAAATTGACAGCCATATAAAATTTCAGCACTTAATGTTGTATCAATTGGAAGGTCAAATAATTAGAACACTAAGAAACTATAACCCAATTCTAACACGTGATTTTATGTGGTCTTAAATAAAGAAGAAATTAGGTGTGAGGCAACTTCCAATGACGACGACATCTTTTTGGTGTTGTCCAACCAGTGATTAATAATGTTTAGAGATCAATCATCTGATGAATATTTAATTCATTCGATAATAAAATAAATATTTGAGAGGCGGCGATGAAGAAATTAATAAAATAATTTGGGCCGCTCAGATTATCTCCTAAGCTAAAAAATTGCACCTTAACCGCAGCGACAATAACAATAATAAACAAAATTTTCCGGTCAACCGTGGATGCAAAACGACGAGAACGCAAAAAATAAAAAAACAATAAAATATTTATTTAGTATGATTTTAAATATCAGTTAGTTGCTTAATGGAATATGATATGCTGGTAAACATTATTATATGGAGAATATGTTTTATACTAAATAATATTGTGAAATATGTTTTGAGTATGAATAATTTATTAATTCAAAAAACGTTTTTAAAAGGAGATTATTAATTATTTAATTATCTACAGATATTCTTTTAAAATAATAGTGAAATGAATACAGATGCTATCCCGTTGATTCGATGTAGAATGTTTTAATAATTTTAAATGGGAGAATAATATTTAGATTTCATTTAGAAAAGTTTTTGTGCAGCCTCTCGATGTTTTATTGAAATTGGAGGTGACCGATTAATTAGCCTATTATTAATTATGGATTCATTATAAATTATTATTCCTTTTAAATATAGCAGTCACAACGATATTGAGTACTCCGATAGCACTTCTGCTCCCTTTTGGATGAAATAGCATAAAACAATTACAACTATTGATGGTAGTGTCGTTCGTGAAGTCAAAGTTAGAACCAAAACTTGATGTCTTGAATTCGGCAACCTCAATTGTTGGGGGTGCCAAGCTCATAGGCAAAACAAAACGTTGCTCGGTGGAAGAAACATTTTCAAAATCATTAGGACAAGGAAAAATATCGATATTTGGCCTAATCAATTTGCCAACTTTACGTTTTAGCATATCGTTTCAAAAGTTTTCAATTTTTCTCTATTTCAATTTTACTTTTCAATTTGGCCTTATTCGTAACGGCGTTTGCGATTTCGCCGTTATTGTTAATACATGTCATTTGTTTTTCTTACGTGGCAATGATAATGAAATAAATCAAGTGCAAAATATCGATATTTGGCCCAATGAATTTGTCAACTTTACGTTTTGGCTTAACGTTTTAAAAGTTTTCAATTTGGCCTTAAATCAATTTTAATTCGAGGAACATGAACCAAAAACCCAGGAAAGCAGGAGTCAGTCAACCTTAGTGACAACTGGGCTATCATTCCCCGTCTTGTTTTCGGCTTCACTTCTCTCTTTACCTTTGTCGATGTTGGCTGAGATCTACGCTACTATGTTCATTTTCGACTCATGTAATGACATAAGGGATTTACGTTTGGGTCGTGTGCAGTCTGCTTTTGCTTTATCCTTGCCTTTTCTTCTCTTCTCAATGAACATATCTTGAGGCCTCGCTCCCTTCCCTTGTTCCGTGAGGGAAACCAAGTTGTTAGTAGAATAAGAGCTCGTGGGTTAATCATTCAGTACCGGATGGATACCCTATGCCCCTGGTCGGCGTACGAATAATCAAGGGATCCCACCTTGACGCTTGGGTTTCACTGGAATCTGCTTCAAGGTAAGTTGTCGAAGACCGGGCTTCCACATACATGGATTTGAGTTTCGAAAAACCGATCTAACCTTTTTATAGGTTGTTGAGAAAAAGAGTTCCCCCTGTCGTAACGACGAAGTGTGAGATAGGCTCATTTAGCGTGATTGCTCATAGGCAACAAGCTCCTTGCTTCCCCGCCGACGTCCCTTCCTGGGTTTTTGGTTCCTGTTCCTCGAATTTCTCCTCGAATTAAAATTGATTTAAGACCAAATTGAAAACTTTTAAAACATTAAGCCAAAATGTAAAGTTGGCAAATTCATTGGGCCAAATATCGATATTTTTCCCTTGATTTATGCTACGTAGGAAAAACAAATGACACGTATTAACGCCGTTACAAATAGGGCCAAATTGAAAAATAAAATTGAAATAATGCCAAATTAAAAACTTTTGAAACGATATGCCAAAACGTAAAGTTGGCAAACTGATTGGGCCAAATATCGATATTTTGCCTTAGGATAAAGATGATGAGAGAATAATATGTGCCAACTCCCTCTTTACATATATAGTTATACATTTTGTTTATATACATTAATTTCCTTACTTGTACTCATTCGGTGTATTTGTACCTTGCATTAAATAATTACTATTGGTACACAACAGTTTGAATAATTTCATAAGCGAGGACGAATGCCACTGGTTGAATAGCTATAAAATTGTATCTGTAAGTACTACTTGTTGTTACTTATTGTGTTTTCCGTTGGTTAATAGAACAAAAACCACAAATAAAAGGAAAATGAAATTGCCGTAACAAAGAATGCTTAGAGCTCCGTAGTTTTAATAATAGAAATCCTTAAAGATTTTGATTTGCAAGCCAAACTAATGACCTTTGGTGGATCTTTTTTGTGTAATGGTAATTGCCTAATTTAACGGTTCTGCTTTGTGCTGAAAATGAAGATATATAATATGTTACGCTTTCACCTAATAGTTCAAACTTTTAGGACAATTAGCGTTGACTGTTGTACTACTGATATTAGAGACAGAGGTCGAAGAATGAACATGCATTGTGTCTAACTATATTTTATTTATAACCAAGAAATCGACACAGTCTATTTTCTTTAATGTAGGCCCAAATTATCATGAGAAGAATGGAGAGTTCCAAATGATACGGGGAATATTCTGGGATAAGGTTTCGATTGTTGTTTTTTATTTGTGGGGAGAAAAGTTCAATGAACCTCAAAGTAGGGTTTGTCATGGCTGAGGGAATATTCCAAATCGCCCGTAATTTTTTTTTCCTCAAACATTAGAAGATAGTCCTTGATTCTTGTGGGAATCTCGCACGTCACCTACAGCAGTGTTAGCATTCATACAGAAACAATCATGCACATAAAAAATAGAAGAAACGACTCGTAATCATCGTCGAGGTTGTCGGACCAAGAAGAACTTAAAGGAAAAAAAGTACAAGAAAAGAGCAATTGAGGATTGTAATTATAGAGATATATTGCCGTAAGAAAATTAGCATCGAGGTTCCCAACGATTGTTCAATGTAGAATAAGCATTGCCGAGCACGTTCTAGAAAATTGGAAAGTTTTTCTTTTTCCGACATAAATAATGATGTGACTTTGAAGGTGGTGTTAGGCCCATGAAGGTACAAAACTCTGGCATACAAATTTACTCCATCCTACGATAATACCCGAGGGAAAGTCAGGCGGAGTAGTTGGTTGTTGGAGGCTTGGGGAGGGTTAATGGTATTGCATCGGGGGACCATTTGGACACGCCAAAGGTCACCTTCTTCAACAGAGTTGATGAAGAAATGTCTATACAATTACTTTAATTTTTTAATCAACACGAGGTACGTGTGCCATGACTTAATCAATCAAATGTATCATTGGGAGATAAAACAAACTTTGGATACCCCCATCTTCCCTCGGGAGTTGAACTTTTATATAACTATGGCTACGCACTCAAATTTTATGACTGTTTTTTCTTTTCTTTTTACATAAATCATAAGTTCTGATCCTACATATATACTTCTTTTATTGAAGGCCTCAAAATCTGGATATTTATTTTATATTCTTTATTTTTGGGGATCATCTGTTGGTTAGGTCAAAAGGTCATTTATTCGCAATTGGCTTTTATTGATTGAAAATGGGGGGATTCTTAGTTGACTCGTTCTTCCCTAGCAAAAGGGAATTCCCCTAGATATATCAACGTCTCGAGGAAGTTGAACCAAACGAGATCTTTCTCCCTCAATTCGTTAAGCATAACTCAATAGCATTATTCTATAAAAGCGTCAGTACAACTGCACATAAGAAAAAGAGAGAATTAAACATTATTTCAAATTCAATATTAATGTAATCCGCTTCAATTACTCTCAATGGAGATGGCCGACTGACCGCTGACACGGCCGTAAAATCATCTCTTCGGCGAGCTATTACTAATAAATTTGATGGGTGGTGAACATACCCCAGTATACTTTCTAAATAATCACAATCTACATTATATGATGAAGTTCATCGACCCCTCTTGATCGAGTAGTTAATTATGAGTCTTTGACTACATAAACGTTTCCAACCAGATTTTATTCTGTATGCCTACTTGACATTATAATTTGGTTCTGTTTATTTAGTAATTAAAAAAGACCAACAACCGAAGTCCCATGATTGATCCAAGTCGTTGGCACTACCTTGGATATTTCTTCTTCTTCATATTGGCAAGGTCAAACAATCTTCTTCTTACATCGAATCAAGGAGGAAACCCACGAGAGTCAACTGGTCTTTATAGAAAAATAATTATGTGCAAACATAAGCATCTTTATTACACTTCCTTAAAAGTTCATTTAACTAGGGTCCCTCTGTCTTAACAAGAATTTTAGGTACGGAAAACTCAATGAAAGATAAGCGTGTAGCTGCTATGTACAACAAATTATAACTACATGTTTCTTCTCTTTGTAAGCAGGAGATATACGAATTGAGAAGATATCCGGGTCTATTCGGCCCAGCAAGTCCATCAGGCCCAAATGTTAGGCCCAATAGCTCCGCAGGTGAACTGTGGCCCTTGTTCTATGCCACTATGGTATAATTTTAAAAACCAATCACGACATTGTTTTTGTATGGATATTCCTCTGTTCCATTATAATGGGAGAGTGAATGTGACTTCGGTATCACCTTTTGTTACGTTCTTGTGCTAAATAAAGAGATGATATGATGTTAGCCAGAGCCACTTGGGGCTAATACATCTTTCGCTTGGAATCTATCTGGATGTGCCGTTTCATCGCCTCCTTTTTCCATCCTCACATCTCTATCATTATCTTTGTTCTAATTCTCTCGAGGGTTTTTGTCTGAAGGGAGGTGGAAACATGACCCTTTTCATTCGCCTTGAAGTTATCCTGAGCCATGGCTTTAGCTCCTGAGTGAATGCCTACCATGGCTCAGCCGCTGATTGATCTGCGGAGATCCTTTCTGACGGAAGACCTGTGGCTTTTTGAGACGGATGCTTAAGGAGCTAGAAAATGTAATGAGGCTAGAAAATTCTTCTAGTTTCCAATGCTTTTTGTTCAATAAATATCTGTTACTTTATATCGTCGGATTGGAAAAGGCCCAACGCACGCTGCATCGAGTTGATTGTAGCTGCACATGTCCAAGGTTTTGAAAGACATTGGGTCTGTCTTGGATTTTCTGGGAGGAAGCATTGCATAATCAGAATCAACTGCAGCCTAGGGGGTCATGACACATGCAATTCATTTATGTGGCAAAGAGAATCTAATCCTGGACACAGTAATTGAGATGTAATCTTCTTGTCAAACCGTTAAATGTTGAGCACGATTAAATAGTGGTAGATTCTTTCGATACGCGACATCAAGGGTCATATTGTGCTCCTCTGCTGGTATGACGGTATTATCTCACAGATCCTTCTTGGATTAGACTAAAAAAAGATTTGTGAGAAGACTAATTTGACTCAGAAGGTGGCAATTGTTTTCTTTTTCCGAAATGGACAAATTAACTAGCAATGCATGTGGATTGTGTTATGTTCAGCAGCTTGAGAAGGCAATCCTGCTGTTCTGAACCAACTGCTGATTGTTGTCGGAGAAATGTGGGCTTAGGGAAGTCCCTGTCTCCCATTTAAAAACAGACATTTCCTTTTAGATTCCTATAGGCATCCTGTTTTTGTTGAAAAAGATTACTCAAGATGGCTTGACAAAAATAAGAGACTGATTGTCAACCTGAGGTCGAACTATTTAGACCATGAAGGCGTATGCGTCCTTCAATCTGGAAGTGTTCACGCGACAAATTATATAATTCACTTCGTAAACTACATCACTAGAAGACGGAAGCTGCTACCACAACTTCTGCAAATTCCTGCCTGCAGGAGAATGAATGGCCTCTCTAACACTTGGCCTGTACTTGCTTGCATAGTCTCCTTCCCCGACTCTTTCTACTTGCACAAACCCTTCTTCTCGACCCCACCACTGTGGGGATGAACACGCCAGTCCCGCTGATGTTTCTCGCCAGACAAACCTGCATCACTGGGGCAATGCCTGCTACCATCTTCTTCATTGAAAGGAAGTCCTCGGAACACACGGCCACAGGATAACCACGATCTCTTCTCATTGGCCCATCAAAATCCCTGTATCTTGCATCGATGAAATTGTCCTCGCCATCGTCCACCACAATCATCATTATCTGTCGCCTCAGCTCCATGTAGAACTCATCCTCTTCCCATGCCTCAGTGTCCATTTCAGACTCCTGAACCGGGTTTGCAAATTTGCGCTCCATCAAAATATCTCACAGCCAAAAGCAGAGTTTTACTTTTCCGGCTGCTGCCGCTCCTTCTTCTCACTTGGATGAGTGCCAAAAGGGAAGGAATGACTTTAAATAAGGACATATGTTTAGTCCTTTTTATTGTGGGTCAAAATCTTCTCCTTGGTCTATATTTTGAATTAAGGGAGTGAGTGATTGATTCTCAACTCCAAATGGGGTTTGAGATTGGGTTGAATATTCTGTTACTTAGCGTCTTGTCTATTTCCTATGTTATTTAGTCATAAGTCCACACAAGGGCATGCCCACCTTACCATTTAGTTTGACCATTACTTTCTCCTTCCCTTAGAATATGAAGTCTTCAATCCTCAATATTGATGACTCCTTTGTCATTTTGTTCGTTGTCATGGGCTAACAAACAATACAAGGCATCAACCAAAAGTCGTGATCCTTTTTTAAGCACATGCGCCATTCAGATTTGTCTGCTGACTGGTTATACGTTTTCAAATCACAATTTTGATCGTTAATTCCGTGTCACCATCGGACAATAAGAGAAATAACAAACACTTGATACAACATGGGATTAGTTGTCATTCAGGTCGTAGTGGAATCGGATAGGATGCTCGTGAAGGAACAGAAACCCGTTGGAACTGGTGAAGGAAGTGTCACACTAAAAAGAACAATAAAATGTGGGCTAAGTTAAAACTTGACCTAGATTTCTATTTATTATAATATTTTCTTGAAACATTAATTACCCATCAAAAGTTTTATATTGTCAAATGCCACAGCAACAACACGAGCAGATGCAATACCGCGACGTGCTGCCATAGCGGGAGTGTCAAAGAAGTTATCACATGACGAAATATTTACATGTCTGTCATATCTTATGTACGGAGACACCTAAAAAACTATGTTGATATTTTCATCTAGTTACTTCCTTTGTAGCATATTATCTAATTCGATTTGAATATTGGAGGGCATAAAATGACGACCCATCCCGTCAAATATTTCAATGCGGCTACCTTGTTTAAAAGATAAAGTGAAATATATTCTATCCTCATCATGGGTTTCTAATTTTGGGATCGGACCTTTTACTGATGAAGAAAGAAAGAAACCATTCACTGATCCTTATCTTATAATTGTTTGTATGAGTATCTATGCCCATTGCTGGACGTGAGTGCGTGTCTCGTCTTTACAATAATAGCCAAATACTAAAATATATCATAAACTTTGACCCATTTTTTTCGATTTAGCCTAACATTTTAAAAATATCTTGTTACATTCCAACGTTGGACCGTTATCTCAATTATATCATCCGTTAGCCGTCCCCACTAACAGAGTCCTACGTGGTGCTGACATGACAGTTAACGCAGTCAACTTCACGTTTAATCTATTTTTCTCCATAATAATTATCAAATGTATCTTAAACTTTGACATTTTTTTCCAATTTAGCATAACATTTGAAAAATATCATCTTACATCCCGACGTTGAGCCATTATCTTCATTATGCTAACGGAGTCCTGCGTGACGTTGATACGATAATTAACGTTGTCGGTACTACGTTTAATATAATTTTTCTCAAATTGAACCATAAACCCCGAATAAAGCTCCAAATATATTTTAATCTCACTCTTAACGAATATTTTAATCATACTTCCGACCAATCCTGTACCGGCACCTAACCACAATCTCACCCCGATCCTAAATCCCTAACCACTATCCCACCCTAACCCTCGACTCCCAACCCCAAAAAGTTAATATCTCAAGATAATGACCGTGTGTTTGCCTATATAATGTATGACAATGTGATTGCATGGGCATGTCCTGAAATTTTAGTAATCTTGAATATATTTAAAACATTTAACTTTTACTATAATTAGAACAACTACAATTTGTTCATGATAGCTAAAAATGGGCTGCAAATTTCTTTCATTTTTCCTCTTTAACTTTATTTGCTTTTGATTAATGAATTCATTTCATAAGAAATTTCAAGAAAAATACTTCTTTCTTCTCAATGTTTCTATATGCTTCTCAATTTCATTTCTTTCTTCCTACTATTCACTTCTGCTTCTCTTTCGCCATGACATAAAAGTGTTTACATATCGAGATTTACAAAAGCGAAGGTGATGGGTCTCTTTTGATAATTTTTAATAATCTTATCCGAAAACTTCAAGGGATCTTCGAAATATTTTAGATGTCGAAAATGGGAGCTTCAA